>CAJPEX010000017.1:5483-196682 GCA_905338405.1 Notodromas monacha | reverse complement strand
TGGCTCCCTCTGTGGGAGGGAGGGAGGCAGAGGAAGGCTGAGCAAGAATTCTTGCTTTGCGGGATGAGCAATAATTCTCGCTCAGCAAGCATGAGAGTTGAGGGCAATAGCGTCCGCAGCGGACGCGGCTCGGACGCATCCGATTCAGATGCGTCCAACTAGAGTCCCATGCGGACCTGTCCTCTTTCCAGTCCACAGTGGGGTAAACTGGCCACTGCTTGGTACACGTACATACAAAGTTGAAATGGACCCGTCCTTGATGAGTCTGGGGACCCGAAATGGTTTTCCTGGGAAGGATATGGAGCTGTAGCCTTCCTGTTCATTCCAGAACAGCACACCACCTTTTTAGCTGCAAAAAGCAGAGTGATCAACAAAAACAAGGCTCCAACCACTCCACAGGGGAGCTGAAAGGCTTGGTGGTAGCTACTTGCATGGCCCACACCATTGTGGCTGAGCTGTACAACTATCCATTATCTAGTGTTCTGGATAGACAGCTGCATAGTCTACTGCTGATTGTGCAATGACTGAAACTGCTACCAGGAGTTTGTGGCCAATCTAATGGGGGGAAATATATTAAACTCCAGAGGATATGAAGCACCTACAACCATCTGTTTGGTGGGTGAATATGAAAAGCACCCCAGCTGACCTCATATCTAGAGGAACTGATGCTGCAACACTAGCAGATCAATTCAAGTTTTGGTCTGAGGGACCAGAGCTTCTCTCCCAAGAGTGAAGGTGAGTGGCCTGAACAACCAAAGCAGCAGGAAAAATGTGATGATCAGGAGCTGAAAAAGATTTTCCTCAACTCAGCAGTAGTCCCCTACCCCAGGGTTGAAGAAGCCAGCAGCATCAGACAATACTATGTCCAAAAGACAGGAAATCTGGAGCCCAACCCTTGAAAGCTACAAGCTGGAGAGGAGGAGCTGGTGTTGGAGGCCCAAAAGGATGCCTTTGAAAAGAAGTATGCTACCATCAAACAGCAGCCTCAACCAAAGCAAAACCATCTGAAGAGTTAGATCTTCAAAAATGGCCAACTGAGATGCAAGGAGATCATCCTGAACACCTTGGGAAAACTGAGGTTGATGACAAGGCTTATGTATGCAAAGTTTCTGACCTGGGATGAGCAGTTCCCACTAGTCCTACCTGCCAAGCATATCATCACTTGTCTATTCATCCACAACTTCCATGAACAAGTGAGCCACCATGTAGCCAGGACAACCATCAGTGTTATGTTGAAGAAGTATGCTTTGCCATTCACTTCTGTTTGCCATGTTGTCTACAACTGCAAAGAATGCTGCCTCAGAAAAGCAATCAGGTGGTAGTTCCCAAAGCTCCAATTCATGCAAACTATTCAGCAAGTTGGACCTTTGTCTTTTAGCAAACTGGCATGGGTCCACTCTGGCCCCTTTGAAATTCAGAGGAAGCAAAAAGCATGGGGCTTGCTCTTCCTCTGCCTGACAACAAGGGCTGTTCACATTGAAGTTTCAAGTGACTTATCAGTGGAATCCTGGCTGAATGCTGTTGACTGCTTCATAAGTAGGTGACAGTGGCAGAACCTTCACTGGAGGGAGCAGAGAATTTCAAAGGCTCAGTACCCTCTGCATCACTCAGGAACTCAAAATGGAGCTGACATGAAGAGTCCAAGCCAAGCAAAGTATTGACTTCCAGTTCAACTTGCCCTACACACCACATAATGGAGGATCTTGGGAGTGGATGGTGCAGGAAGTCAAAAGAACCCTCTCAAAATCTGCTTCACCACTAAGCAAGGTGACTTTATGATGCCTTGGTAACTTATCTGGTCAAAGCATAAGGGATTCTGAATCTAAGGCCTCTGGATGATGATATTAGGGTAATCATTCCAATGCAAATACTGTGACCAGCCACAGAAAGGGGATCTGGCTTCTCCTCTCAAGCTTCACTGTCAAGAGTCTTGTGACAACTCCACCAAGCCACAACTCATGTTAGGAAGAAATGGTCACAGTACTACTTAGCCATGCTATCAACAAAACACTTCAGCAAGATAAGTACTGCCTTCATCAATCTGGAGGAGGGTGACAAAGTGCTGATCAAATATTACAAAACATCTGACATCTTTGCTGGAGACTCCTGGAAGCCTGCAAAAGTGGTCAAAACCTTCCCATCAACAATGGGGCCATTAGAAGAGTTGCTGTGATCACCAGAGACATAAAGGAGGAGGTTCTATAAGTGGACAAGCTGTACCAAGCTGAAAATGATGTGATGCAGAGGAGAAATTGGACATCTGGACAGAAGGACAAGGACTCTGCTGCCAAAGACAGTTCAGCTTCCCAAACTTTTGTGCAAGAACCCTGCGCAGGGGGGGGGGGAGTGTTGAAGCTGCAAGGGAGCAGCAGGAAAGCCATATGGTATGCACCATATTGCAACCAGGCAGTACAGAAGCAGTATGGTATCTACTGTACCACTCCACACCAGGAAAGCAGTACAGTCCATATCATACCATTTTTCAGTATGGTATGTATTGTACTGTTCCATACCTATGTGAAAATGAATTGTCCTCATGCCCCCACAATTTACACCTTCCATTTGGCATTATAATTGTGGGTTGTATTGATTATAACTAGTGGGGATGTTCACCCCAATTCTAGTGTCTCCAAATCACTGTAATTTTGGGATTTGTATTTGACAGGGAGATAAATCCTCACCACTCTTTTATTTGGTTTAATTTGTGGTTCATTGGGAATTTCTCACTGCAAGGAATTTATGTTTTATTGGTTAGTAACAGCAATGCCAAGTTGGCAAGGCTGGCACATCTGTGTCAGTAAATTTGAGCCTTGACTTCACCTCTTTTAGAGTTTCTGAGAAGGGAGTGGTCCCCAGGCAGCTGCAGGCACTTCAGCTTGTTTTCCCCCTTGTTTTGAAATCTGTTACAGGGATCTAGTTTACTGTCCTTGGTAGAAATTTCCACCCCCTTTTCCTTGACTCAGAATTTCCCCCTGGTTTAGAACCATTCATCTCTGAGTTCTGTTTTTGGGAGGGTGTTTTTGAGTTACTCCCCAATTGTGGGTAAAGTATTCTGCTGTATATTTTGACTGTCCTGTTTGCATTCTGACCATGTATTTTGTCATTTGTATTACATGCAAACCATTTGCACACATGTTTGATTAAAATCTTAAAATAAGCTCTTGAGCTTATTAAAATAAGCTCTTGAGCTTATTTTCTGTGGGAAATTGTAAAATTCACCACTGTGCTGTTAATAATCTTGTGGATAGCAAATTCTTGGGAGTTTGTTCTATTCTCCACAGTAGTCATTTTCTACAGAAAGTGTGCAGCACCTTTGTGTGGGTCTTGCCCATACAACCTTGTAACTGATGTCCCTGGTCCTCCAGTCTGAACTACTTGACCTGACCACTTTTGCAATTATCCATCCTACTCAGGCTCCCTCTCAGTGACCTAGCTGAGGGCACCCACCTTAAAATTTGGAGTTTCATGACCTTGGCTTATAATTGTTTGTAGCCACAACTCTAGGCACAACAATTATCCTTCCATTTGAATAACTGTTATATACTCATCTTTCACTTCAATGAGGGTAAACTGCAGATACTGAATGGAAATTTTATTCAATTTGCTTTATTTCCTTCCCATGAACTTTTGCTTTCATTGGAAATTCATGAAATCTACCTGATCTGCATTTTGGAGCTAACAAAAAACCCTCAAAAATGAAGATCATAGGATGTTTAATTTGAGGGAGAGCAAAAACCTTGCATTTTGGTTCTTATCAAAGTGACATTTAAGAAGGGCCAGAAGCTTTGCTGCTTGAAATCTGTGGGGATTTCAGGAATAAATTATCACATGAAAGAAATGTTCAATGATTTTTCCTTGAATTATTTTTCATTTCTAATTATCTCGTGCATTAGTTATAGTAGAGCATTGGTGCCCAACTCAGAAGTGGCCAAGGGCCAAATTGGAACAGTTGAGCTTTGTGCAGGCCACAATGAAAAAATCAAATCTCATGCATTGTGTTATTCATGCATTTCTGGGATGGTTGAAACCATTCAATTTGTCTATCATCATCATGTTCTTTGAATTCAGAACTGTCAACGAATGGGGTTATCATCTATACACCTTTTTTCTGCATTTTTACAGCTGTAGTTCAACGAGTGCCTGAATTGCAACATGACTGAATTTTTCTTCTGGAATTATAGATATTTATTGGCATAATTATCCTTGAATATTCAAGCAAAGTCCAAAAACAGCAGACAATTCTGAGGGATTTGAATGTTACAAAATAATTTTTCCTTAAGCAACAACAAGTTCCTGTGTTTCAGAAAGCAATGAACTAATTTTGAAGATATGATCTCTAATGTTTTTACACAATGCATTTCTTGTGAAATTCAAAAATGAGTCTATATCAAGAAACATTCATTCAAACTCCAAACACATGAAATGTTCCATAAACTTTTTGGGATAGCCAAAACCAGGATTTGTGTCAGGCATTGCTTCAGGATGTGCAGGATTTTTCATAGAGTTGCTATCAATTACAGAGCCACTTGAGCTCACCTTTGCATTTTTACATGATGATCTACTTTTGTGAAATTCAAAAAATTGAGCTCCTGTATATCATTCCCCTCTCAAGGGATGCAATTACAGTAAATTCAAAGCACAATGGAAAATCCTGGGGTAAGATTGAAATTTCAAGATTTTAAAAACCTTGCATTTAATCTGAAAAGTAGAACCATTATTTGACACTACATATATCTCCATACTGTTCTATTTGTCTGAATTGTTAGAAGAAAGCATCTTGAAATTTTGTGAAGCTGTAAAGAAATTCCTACTGAAAAATTCTGGCTGGAGATGAGTGGAAAACTTAAAATTTTTATGCTTAGGACTCTTCATTTTTTGGTGGTGATTTTTCATACTGGCTCTGCAGGCCAGAAGAAAAGCCTCTGTGGGCCAGATCTGGCCTGTGGGCTGTATCTTGGGCACCCCTGTGGTAGAGCATGCACTTGGTTGTTATCCAGGGTAATTGCGGTTCTGGTATAGCATATTCTGTGTGTTATCAGTTGCATCAACTGTTCAGATATGCTCTTACTTTTCCTTGCCCCATGCCCCACTCATTAATGCAGGACGGCAGTGCACCTGTGTGCAACCTTGTTTCTTCCCCTCTCTGCATCAATTAATGATTGCCTCAGGTGGTCCACTGCCGTATAAATTAACTCTTGGTGAAACTGTGTTGCGGAAAACTTTTCCGCCCATCCTTTCTTTCATTTGGCTCAACTTTAGCATCTGAGCATTGACCTCCCACTGTCTGGTTTCTAAAGTTGATAAAAGGCCCTCCTAGAGAATAATTTCCCCAGTGGTTAAGACCCTCTGATAAGGAGCAGAGTCTGAGATAGGAATTGTATGTTATACTTGTGTTGCATTGCAAGTTTCTTTTCTTCTGCTTAAATTTTCCAGAAGAATTCTGTTGAGAAAAATCTTGGTCATTTGACTGGATTAAATTAATGTCAGAATAGTTAAATAATTATTTCCAATTATGTTAGGGTGTTTGCATGCATCAAGAGGGTGGGAAATCATGCATGTTGACTTTTGGGCAGCATTAGTTTTGTTTTTATTAAAATAGCTCCAAAAATGGAGCCAGAAATTGGAGCTCTTGTAGCTCCCAAAGTTAGGCTCTTGGTGGCATCACAGCTGTGCTGATGATGTCACAGGCTCTGCCCCTTTCTCCTGTGGAAGCTGAGCATCCAGTACTGGATGCAGGGCATTGTTGCCAAGCCATACAATGAGGGAGGCATTTTCCCCTTGAAATCAATAAATTAAAGAAGGTTTTGGCAACTTTGATATGCATGAAATCTTGAGCATTTTCTGGAATCTTCCATCACATTCTGGGAGATTCCTTCCTGAGGAATTGAGAGGAATCCATCTTGTTGGAATCCTCAGTTGATCAGAAGGTCTTCTATTGAGAAGTTGATTTTTTCAGAGCTCATCTGTTTGTGATTTTTCACATAACTTGGTGGGTTTTTTGGGAAGCTGATTTGCTAGTTTTGGTTCAAGTGAGCTTGAGTTTAACCAGTGGGGCTTTAGAAGCAAACAGTTTTCAGAGATTTGTGAGCAAGTTAAAAGTAAAATAGTTCATTTCACTTTTGTGAAGCAACTGATTATTTTTCTTGTTACATTTCTCCATTGTGACCAAGTTTTTCTTAGTTAGTGTTCTGCTCACTTCAAGGCTTTCTAGTGGCTGGGATTTTGAGGTTTGGGGTTTCAGTTTTCTGTGAAGATTTTCTGTGCTTTGTTTCTTGTCATTTTTTATGTTTTGTTTTCTTTGTGCCTTTTCTTTCCAGCTTGCAAAAGCCAGTAAATTTGCTGTGAATTATTTCCTTTCTGGTGTGTGATTTACGTCACCTTTTCAGCTAAGTATTTAGGCAAATTTTTAACCTGGAAAATAAAAGTTTGAACTGTTTACAACCTTCTTGAAACAGTCAAGCGTATACAAATTTTCTGAAGCTTTGAAAAACAATTTAAAGGGCAAGGATAATTTGTGAGTTCTTAAAGTTTAACTTTGTGAAAGCAACATACGCGCACGTCTGATCTGAAATAAATCCTTTTAAAGCAAACTTACTTGTATTTCACTTGCAATTAATTATCTAAATACATATAGTATTTGGTCTGGGACGCACCCAGTAAAAAGGGAGCAAATTAACTTTAAAAATTAATAGTCAACACTCTCTTAGGTTATCCCCTTAGAGGTTGATTAAATTCAGAGTCTAGCCAGACTAATCATAAAACCAAGAGTGTACAAAAACATGTTTATCTTGATGAAATTGTGAGAGGAGCTCCTTTACATCAGTGTAATTTATGAATTGAATGTAGACTGAATTTCAAAGCAATTTTGTGCTGAATGCCTTGTGGGAAGGTCTCAAGTTTTGGTGCTTTGATCAAAGTTGTGCTGATAGAACCAGCATTCCTTTTTATTTTCCATTGAATTTGACCAGGCTTTTGTAAAAATAGATATTTCAGTGTGTAGCCAAACTTCTTGGCTTTCCACTATTAGCAGTGTGCAAGCCTTCCTTAATTTAACTTCCCAAGTTCCCATGTTGCCAATGCGTTGGTCACTGCTAATTACTGGATGGCTGATATTCTGTTCCAAGTTCCACAAAATACTTTAGTTGCAGATGTGAGGTAATTCTGTTTCCTGGAGACGCAAGAAAAGCACCAGTATCAAGAAAGAAAAATTATTTTGCTGCTTTCTTCTCAGCAATCTCCAATGCAGGAACAGGATGACTGTGCAGTCGCTGTTACATGTGTCTACACTCCACTACTGTGATCCCAAGTTTGTTTGGGATCCACATTTTCTACACAGTTTGTACGTTGTGACTGACGTATGAACGCGTTCTCTGCATGAGATCAAACAAATCTATGGTCTATCTTGAGCATAGGTTCTTTTTCTCACAGGAAATGATTTCATTCCATGGCTGACAGATTGACAGTTCTTGCTTTCCCTTGACCAAAGAATGTTGTGAAATCAATTAGATTACCATTGGTATTCATGTTCATTATTTCTCACAGAAAACTACACCATATGCTACCACAGAGACATTAATGATGGACCATGTCTAATTTAGCAGTGTTTCTACCAACTAAGATTGAACATTGAGGATCCAGAAATTCAAAGGAAGGCTCAGAAAGGGTCAAAAATTCAAAAATCTGATTGTTGTGATTCATTAAGTTTTCTGAAATTTACAATATACAGTCAAACCCTGCTAAACTGCCAACATTTTTGCAGCAGAATTTTGGCAGTTTAACCGGGTTGGCAGTTTATAGAGGGAAGGTTGAACCAGAGTAAAAAAAAAAATCTACCACTTCTGCCTCTGCTTCAACCTAGTGGAAGTATTTTTCATCCTCTGAGTTTTGGGGAATTTTTTTTAGTACAAACATCAAAAAATTTAGTAAGTATGGCAGATTTTAAGCTGCATTAACCCTTGGACGGCTAAGTCGGACTATTTTTGCAAAGTTTTGTAGCACCTCAGAGAGGTAAAGAAAAAAATGAGGACAGGGGGCCAAGGGCAAAGTCTGGAAAAATCCTGGCGTTTTTTTCCCTCCTGGCAGAAAAATTTTGAGGGAAATGAAAAAAAATTCTCAGTGGAGCCTTTTTTTCATTTCCCTGCGGTTGTGCTTCTGAGGCCTGAAGATCCTCGCCAAAATAGTTCAAAGGAGGTGACTGAAGTCAGGTGGATTTGAGTATTCTTCGTAGAAAGTCAAATATCTTCAGACATAATTCCAGAAAAATATTTTATGTACATTCCAATTCTTCTTCATGAACATAAAAGGTAGTAAAATGCAACAACACATCACAAAAATAAATACAGAATACAAAAACAATTTTGAAAGTACAACATAAACTGTCTCCAATAGCCCAATGAAAAAAAAATCAATTTTCAAATCCCACCCTCATGATAAATTTTGAAACATGGGACAACACATAAAGCAACTTTGCATACATCACATTGATAACTACTCTCAGAAGGACGTTTTACTTTAACATCTTTGGCAGCTTCCCGTTTTTCTGCCTTCCATTTTTCTCGACACACATGACACTCACGGGAGGGCTTGCATTTTTGTCCTGATGGTGGAATTTTTTCAGGATAGTGCCTACCAACCTGGCGCAGTACTATTTCAGTGTCTGTTCTGTGTTGTGCACCTTTTATTCCCTCTTGATGAAAAATAATCAGCTTGGAAATCAGTTCAAGCCTGAATTCTCTCAGAGACAAGGAACTTCCAGTAGACTCCTTGTACAAAACAAAAGAGTTCATAATGATCGCATCTACTAGATGAAAAAAAAGTTTCCTATACTACTTCAAGCCTCCTTTCCTGGCACATGTGACTAAGCTAATCAACATATCACCCCTATCAACAGCTCCCATGTATTCATTATAATTAGCAACTTTTGCAGGTTTTACTTTAGCTTGACCAAGTGAGGACTTTACTTGGACAAGGCAAGATGTGTGCATTGTTGAGAGCATATGAACCTCTCTTTTATCTACCCATTTTTCAGCCAATAAGATTTCTGATGTCAATGCCTCAATGTGCCCTTTTTTCTGTTTCTTTTTTGAAAAGGTAGGCATATTTTTTCTGCTGGATCTCACAGTACCACAAGCATTGGTCTGGTGGTCATGTAAAATTCTGAACAAGTCAGGGGATGAGTACCAATTATCTACATATAATTTATGCCCAAGACCAAGATAAGGATTCAACAATGTTAATACCACCTTTGAGCTCACACCATGCCCTTGAGTACAATCCAAAATCTCTGTGGTGAGTCCAGTGTAAACAATTATATCTAAAACATATCAATTTGAAGCATCAGAAAGAACAAATGTTTTAACACCAAATCTACTTGCCTTGTTAGGAACATATTGCTTAAATGCTAATCTCCCCTTCCAAAGAAGCAAAGATTCATCAATACACAAATTCTCTCTTGGTGAGAAAGCCTTCACAAAAGTTTTCTTCACAACAGAAAGAACAGGCCTTATCTTCCTCAATCTATCTGTGGAGGATCCTTGGGCATTGTCTGAAAAATGGATGTTGGACATCAGATTTGTAAACCTGTCTCTGGTCATGAGTTTTGAAAAAATTGGAGTGCTGATGAGGGATTTTTCGGACCAGTATTCTTTGATGACAGCTTTTTTTTATGTGCCATCAAAAGAACAATAGCAAAAAAAATCCCCATTTCACCAACAGTAGTCTGAACCCATGGATTATTTTTTGTGCTGTCATCACATGGGGAATTGGAAGTAGCATATCTATTTGTTTCAGAAACAATTGTCATCAACAAAGAAATTGGAAAAAGTGAATGAAAGAAAGAAAGAGGGTTTGATTGGCCCTTCAAAAATGAGGCAATCCCAGCTTTTTGATGGTCCAAAAAATTCCAAACTTTGGGAGAGAAGGAATTTTTGTGAGGGATCCACCTTTCCTTTGTTGTCGGAGTGTTGAACACTCTGGGTGGTGGTGAGTAAGACTCAGGCATTGATGGGTCCCTTGGCTGAAGGAGAAGACCAGGAAGATCCCTCAATGTGGTAGGAGTTGCAGGAGCTGCAGGGGCAGATGGGGATGGTGGTGAAGGCACAGTCCTTTGGGCAAACACAAGGTTTCCAGGGGGGAGGTGATGGTGGGAGAGCTAACACAGAGGACCTCTCCAATGCAGCAGCAGAAGTTGCATTGTCATGCACAATGGCAGTGAGCAACTCAGACTCACTATCAGTGCTTGATTCTGAACTGATTTGACATGGAACCAAATCAGCTGGTGCAAGGCTGTGATATTCAGCCTCACTAGCATCAGAATCACTGTCTTGTACTTCACACTCAGCCCTCCCTTCAGGGCTACAGTCAACTTCTTCAAAGTCTGAATCATTGCAATTGAGCAACAATCCAACTTCATCATCACTCATCCTAATTTTAGGATGCATTTTTCCACAAAATTCTGATTGAAAAGAGAAAAATAGATCATAAGTACAGCACATCATTAACAGTGTACTGAAAAATCATGTGCACAGCAATGCACTCAATGCAAATAAAATGATCACTATTTTTGAGGTGTTGAGCAATTCTCACTGCCATTTATGAGAATGAGTCTGAGAAGAAAAAAAGCTACATGTCTTCCTCTCAAGTTCGCAGATCCAAGACTGTTTCACCAGGAAGAGAAGAGGAAGAACAGATGCTTTTAGGAAAATAAATGGTAGAGAATCCCTGCAATTCATGAAAGGCATAAGCTGATTTTTGGATGAAGAGGCTTGGTGTTTTGTGGACAATTCATTCATGATTCTCTTAATCTTCTTCACCTTCTGTGTACAGCAAATCCCTTCTTTCATTGATAGAAAGTTCCATTGCTCATTGAAAAATGTTTGGAACAAGAGTTTAGAATAGGAATAAAACCTTGAGAACCTCTCTGAAGAAGGTTTAGGAAGCCTGGGAAAAGAAAAAGCTCAGGAAAATAAGCTCAAGTGTAACAAATTATTGGAATGTTTGCTAACAGTGTCTTAGCTGGCATGAAGATCTCATCAAAATCTTCCACGAGCTTCAAAAGCAGTCAAAAAGGCTTTGAATGTAGGATCCTTTGGCAAAAATCCTTCTTGGAGGTCAGAACTGTGGAAATTTGGAAAAAGTCCAACTTCGGACAATTGAAGCAACTGGCTTTTCTTGGATAAATCCGGACTTTGCTGCAGCCCACCTGCTGGAGGGGCTTTTCTGGCCTTCAGAAAAGTGAAAATGCAGCGGCACCCGAAAATAATCCGACTTTGGGCGGCGATGGGAAAGAACCCTCCACCGTCCGAGGGTTAAAAATATTCCAGATCCAAGAGACATCAGAGTGCTGAGGCAGTTACTGAGCATCCAAGAGGGAATTTAATTTCAAAAGTACAAAACTACATTAGGGCTGCAGAAAATGAGAGAAGCTGGAGCATCCTCACTCATTGGATGTTAAAAGAGGACTCTTATTATTGTATCTGATCACAGGTTTCATGAAGACAACACTCACACACACAATCAGCAAATACAATCTCGCATTGTGCAATAAAAACTCACTTTCAAAAAGAAATAAAATCAGTAAAGAAAAGATGCTTTGCCTATGGTGCAATTCCCAATGCACAAACTTCCAAAGCAAATAACTCTGCAAATTGTAAACTTAGAAAATTGCACAACAACTTAAATTGAAGCCAAAGATGTTTTTCAACTTTTCTTGTATCATATAAAAATTGACCTGATAAACAGATCTTGATATATTCTCACTTCTCTAAAGCTAACTTTTCTTTGGTGGCAAGAATCTGGAAAACCTTCATGCCAGATTCTTATCTCACTGATGCACAAGCTTTTGGTGCAAACAGTGAATTCAAAAGCATTGTTTCTAAATGTAGATGAATCAATTTATTTCTGCAACAAGTAAGCCAATTAAATTTATAAGCATGCTTCAATTTAAACTCTCAATGGCAAAATTCATTAAAGGAAAGGCATCAAATTTAAAAATTTAAACCAAAATAACAGTTGTATTCTGATGCTTCAAAATATAATAACTCACCAACTTTAATTGATCAATGTGTGATTTATTCTTGAATATCACTTGATCTGGTTTTTCTTACAGAAAGTGCCTGCAAGTTTTTGACTCATGTTCTCTTCCCCATCAATATTTTTTCCTTCATTGTTCAATTTTTAAGAAACCTGAAGACATTTTTCTGTCACTTGTTCTGAGAATTGCAGTCAATAAATGTACTCATTCATTTTATCCAAGTTATCTGAAAACAACCTAATTTTGGAAACACAGAAGAAACCTATCTTGGTAGTTTTTCTATTTCAAGAAGCACAGAATAGGGAATATATGTTCCTAAGAAGAAAAGGATACATTTTTGCTTGTAGTGGAGATTTCTGCATGAGGGATACTTGTTGCTCTATATTTCCACAGAAAAGTTGCACAAAATTTCAAGAGGCTGACAATAGAACTGTACCCCAGAAATTTGTTAATTAAGAAACTGAAGAGGAAGCTGGGAGGGAGGGAGGGGAATGCTGGAATTTCAATAAATAAAAGGTGAGAAAAGATGGTTAGGATGAGAGAAATATTGGTGAATGGAAAGTCTGGGAAGGAGAAAAAAACTGGTGGTTTATAGAGGGAGAAATACAATAGGGCAATCCAGTTTGACAGGAAAAATGTTGGCAGATGGCGGTTGTTTGTTTAAAGAGGTTTTTCCATCCCTTCAAGCTTGGGCAGATTTGTTAAGGATGAAATTTTGGCGGCATGCAAGGGTGGTGGTTTATTGGAGGGCAGTCTAATGGGGGTTGACTGTACAGTGGTGCCTCGCCATATGACTGCACCGCCCAATGATGGATCTGCCAAACGACCACTGAAAACCCAAAAAACATGTCCCACCCAACAACCATTGTCCCGCTGAGTGACCATTTGTCACTAGGCAGGCAACTCGGAATTTTGACTTGAAAATTTTTTTTTCTTCCCCAAACTCCCTACTAACCTATTTTTTACATTCTTTCAGAGAATTAAGTGGAAGAGAAAGTGAAACAATACTTTAATGGCACCAAAGAATGGCAATAAACAGGAGAAATCTTCCATCCATTTAGAAATTCATTACTGTATCTTTTTTTCTCACTTGATTCTCTGAAAGAATGTACAAAATAAGTTAATAATCCAATTCCTGGCACATCAAAAATGGAGCTGTCAGCTTAGCAAACATTTTCTGGCCTTCCCTTGAACTGATAAGTATAAAAGGGAAACAAATTTATGCTTTTCTTTCTTCCTCTAACAAAAATGGTTGTTCATCAAGCATTTTTGTTGAGGGAAAGTGAGAAGAACAAAAGGAAATTGTAATTGGTGATATCCTAGGCCTAAAATTGCTTAAATTGATAGCAATTGTACTTCATGCAAAAGTGACATCTATGCAAAATTATACAGGAGGTTCAACTCCTGCTTCACCCATAGATGTTGCAAATGCATGAAGTACAATTGCTATCAATTTTCTGGGTTATTTTTGAAAAACAGCAAGGCAATTTAGTAAGAAAAAGCATTTGAATGAGCTGTAGCAGTGTTTATAGGGATCTGTGCTCTGTGATTTGAAAATTTAGGCATATTTTAGCATTTTTTGGTCAGAATTTTTTTTCAGGAACCAATTGAAGTGATTTCCCTTATACCTTAAGGGAAAAAGTGTTCTGCTGAACAACCGTTTTACCCAACGACCACAGCACAGGAACAAATGGTGGTCGTTGGGCAAGGCACCACTGTACTTGAAGGACAGACCAGAAAATTGTGACCATTCTTAACGAAACTTGATTTTGGGTGAAAGCATTTCATTACTTTTTAATTGCTCAATTTCATTATTTTTTGTTTTTAGGCATTTTATCGCCAATTTCTATATGTATGCAGTACAGTACTCTGTGGTCACAATGATTTTTTTTTCGAGAAAAGAGAAATCCTTGAACAGTTGTCAGATGCTGAAGCTGAGGAGAGGACGTGTTCGTTGGTTGTGTTCAGGTACGGTACACCACATCTTAATTTTTAATGAATTTCAGTATAGGAAGATTGTCAATGCCCGCTGAAAGGCATAGGATATCCCTGGTTGACATAATTTGTCGTGGGCAGTAGTGGGTTGTGTGAAAAAGACGCAAGCTGCCTGCGAAGGGACGAATTGTTTCCTGAACGTATACCTTCCTCGCCATTTGAAAATGAATACATTTTTGTGTATTCTGCTGTACTAACGTCTGAAAATCAGGAAACTGGTGAAATAAAAAAGTAAGGGTTAAAAATAATTGTGAACTATTTCTGGAGCGGTTTTATAAATAACTCGTAAAACATCACGCTTCGGGAAACGTAACAAATAATTTATAAATTACTGTTGAATCGACTATTTTGATACCAGCCATGTACAGTAAATTTTTATGCATTTATAATCCTTGAATTTTGATTTCATCGGTTACGATTTTCAGCGTTAGTACGGTATAATGTTGTGCGCCATACATATGGAGTGAAGATTTGGAATGAATAAGTTTTAAAAACCACAAAACAGGCCAGGAAACGGTAAGAATTAATTTTGAAACTACTGTTGAATTGCTGTATTAGACAAATTCTAGCCTCAATTTCCGCACAACTTGGTCCAACCTGGATTTTGGTGAGCCATTGTATAAGATGGACTCTCACTGGAACGAAATTCAAGGAACCAGAAAAAAATTGTTGCAGAGAATCCCTATAGGGCCTATAACATAAGGTGAGAACTCTGTATCTGCAAGACCCCAACAAAATTCGTGATGCGGAGAATATCGTTGTAGACAGGATCGTTGTGTATAGAGTCCACCTGCACTTCATTTCTTCCGCATAATGCTGACGGTTCGCTGCCTAATTCGTTCGGTCCAAGACACGCACAGAATTTGGAACGAAACCCAATTTTCAGGTACTGCCTTTCAATCTCTCCTAGAAAAGTAACCGTATCTGGCATGTGCAAATCTCGATTTTCCATGGCCGTGGAGCCATTCGTCATCTCGTGCGAATTGCATCGACGCCAGAGATTGCGCGATTTGTAGGCCCCGATAGTGAATGCCCATTTACATCATCACGGCTTGAAACCAGGGTTTGCGACATGTTTGCCGAACGGATTGGGGTGAGATAAAACCACGCAAAATCCACTGAGATCTGCACACGTCCTACAAAGATTGCGCAGAATCAAGGAAGTTATGGTGATATTTTCAAACTGGAAATTTTTCAGTTTTCAGAGCGTAGCGGAGTTTCCGGAAGCACATGTTAATATAATTTCACGTGATACTTTATGCCATTAGTTTAATGTGGGGTGGACTTTTACTGTACTGTCTAGTGTAACGTATGGACATGTTCTTTCGTCGGAAGCAAAGTCGGTCTGGTGACAGGCACTCAATGAATCCTGCGCTTCTTCAAAAGAAAAGAGTCCCTAAAATATACATTGGTTATTTTTCCCATTGTATCAATGGTGGCGACCCTGACCCAAGGAAGCGCTACTTGAATGAACCGCCGTGAAATTTTCCGAAATTTTACACGGAGATTTTTGAAAATTACTGTACTCCTCATAGTTCTCAGTACAGTACATATCTCGAAGCTAGCAGCCTCGACCTCCTCCCCTCTTGTTTTATGCGCATAGAGGGGGAAGCCCAGAAGCTAATAAAAATGAGTGACTCAACAGAAAATACATGCGAGACTTATTATTGACTGCTAGTGACATCTACCCATAGTAACACACGATCGGGGCAGAAGCGACAGAGAAAAACTCATGAAATGTCGTTGAGCAGTATTTCAATTTGCGTCTCTGCGCAGTCTTCCCCTCTCTCAATTCCGTCTGATCTAGAAATGTTTTTTCTTCAGAATGATGAGGATTCCTCATGGCACATCTTCGGCAACCGTGCCCCGCCTCATTCACCTAGGCCTCTAGGGTCTAGGCCAATTAAATTAAATTATAAATGATCATGCGTATCATATGAATATAATACTGTACCTCTGGGAAAACTGAGAGAGTCGTCCCCTCAAAATTGCACTGCCGGGCACTGCGACGCATTTGACTTGCATTTTTAGGCCAATCACCAGATCATCAGAGGCCTCCCAGTATTACACAAGTTGCTTGTTATTGAGTGTGTGGAACCCTTTTGGGACAAAAGAAATACTGTATACTGTACCGTATCTCTTTTCTTAATCTGAAATGGGAAAGGGATTTCTGGTCTGGGGACCAGACTGATTGCTGCATTTCAATTTTCCTCATCAGCTTAATTACTCAGCAGTATCACTTTTTTATTTTAATCTAATGTTTAGGAACCTTTCATCCCCAAGATTATCAATGTTCACTTAGATTTAAAGTTTTATTATTCATTCACGCGCAGTAACGGTATGAATTTAGTAAAGTATCTATATTCAACAAGTTGAATTATTTACACGCAGAGGGTCATCGGGAACGATTAAGTCGAAGAAAATTGACCTGGGAGTCCAGGACTTATACTCCCTCAAGTCAGTTCTCGCCCCCGATCCTCTCGACTCTCGAGTACAAAACAGGGCCGTAATGGGCCGTGATGCTCGTCCATCCCTTGATTGGCGTCCAGCAGGATTGATGTGCGGGGAATCCTTGCGTTATTTGCCGACTGCAACACGCTCTGGCAATCTCCGGTACGGAATCTAGAATCATTCCCTTGATTGCGACTGATGCGAGCAACGTGGCGGTCAGGCATCTTGTCAGCTCCTCTATCTTTTAACTTTGGAATCTGGCAGGGCGAAAGCAGCCCGTCTTGAGGAAGGCATTCGCTGCGTTTACTGAAGAGCTCAATCCGCAGGAATTTTGAGGTTGAAAGTGAAAAATCCCAATAAATGTATCCCTCTGTTAGTGAGGGACTGTCATGTGATACCCTGTACCAGGAACCTTAATCTGCACGATCAGAGATCTCGTGCCCCTAAAGGAGGAGTTTGCACATTTCATCAAGAACATCTGAAAGGGTCTAGCGCAGAGTTTCTCAATCTTTCTGGTTTTAGAGATCTTACGACAATCGATTTCAATGAAGGAGCCCCTTTTAATTTGCAGATTACTGTGTATACTGGTGGACTCTCTCTACAACGAAATACGAGGCACCAGAAAAAATATTTGTAGAGATAATTCCGTTTTAGAAAACCCCTCAAATATGGGGAGAAAACCCTACGGGTCCACGGAAAAATTTGTTCAACAGAGAAAATCTTTGTAGACAAGATCATATTAGAGAGAGTCCCCATGTCTGTCAAATATTTTCTTGGCACCGAAAAAAGGAAAATCCCGGCGTTTTTTGTCTTCACTTCGAATTATGGACTTGTCCTTCCCTATTCTTCCGGAACCATTGAGAGGTACAATGCTTCACTTCAATTCCCTGGACCAGCCATGGAACATCGGGAAGTTATTGCTCATTTATGGTCCCATGGGGCATGGATTGAGATCCTCTGCGCTAAAGCATTCAGTACTTTTTAAGAGCACCCCATGACAAAAGCGTTGCTGCCGCCTCGGGACAAATCGCAACGTGGCTTTTGTCAAAATCCGTGGCCTGCTGGCAACCCTGATCCTCATGAGCCCACATGACAGGCGCAGTGGGGAAGGGAAGGAAGCTGCGTAGGGTCGCTTCAAGTTGGCGACGACATACCTCCCCCCCCACACGTTCTTCCGTGATCCGACAACAACAGAGAACACGTGAAACTAGAAGATGTCCTTCCCTAACTTCTAACCGCCACCGGTGCCGGGGCATTATCCAGTTGAGCGCGTCCTGGAAGGCAAATACAGTAGTACTGTAATAAAAGACAGGCAGAGCAAGAGAGTAAAAAAGATTTGGCAGTGCATACAGTATATTTCCATGTGCGGCCTGCAATGAGAATTACAGTGCTGTATCTCAACTCCCAATCGTTTTTTCCCAACGCCGAGAAAAACTGTTTGCCTGAATAGCTACTTCGAGCTTTAAATCCTGGAAACTTGAGAATACTGATCCGCACAAGTGCTGCCTTGTCCCTCCGGCTGCTTTTGTGACTCGCGCATTGGGATAACTTCATTTTTCCGCTCATTGGTATGACAAATGCTAACTTTCCAGTTCAAGTATTTCACGTCTTTTAATGACATATTTTGTCAGAACAGATCGGTTTGCGTCAGCTGAAGTGTTTTGTCGCTTTGTGTCGCGATTTATTCTTTAAATCCGTCGAATTCTTACGACCGAGCAACTATGATTCGGTGTCTCAATTTAATTATTTTTTCTTCTGTGTACGGCTTGGGAATGTCGAACTGAGCGCCGTGGGAGCAAATACTACATCATAGTTTGAGAAAGGAACCGAACCTTTTTCGTTCTCGGTTAAGGATCGGTTGTGGGCAAATACGTTGAAATTAAACTTGCGGTTGAGCGATCTCCACGTGCTTGAAATGGTGCCATGAGCTGCAATCTAAAATGACGCGTTAAAAAGCGCCAAGATTCGTGTTAATTTGGAAAGCGGAGTTTTCTTGAATTTAGAACGAATATTCCGACAGCTGACACTCCCCTGGTAAGTATGATGTTCCGACCTTATTTTTCTGCGCGAAAATATTTTTCCCGGTAATCTGTAGGTTTGATCTGCTGTCACGACTTCAATACTGAACAGCTGCTGTGCTTTGCCTCATGTTTAATCAAGTGCGTCAATATTCAGCAAACAACCTCGCGAACTTCATCGGCTTTACTTCCAAATCGCTTTTTGAGCGAGTGGGTGGCGGGTGAGGTCAACTTGGGATTATTTGTGCATTTTTAAATGAAGCAGATTTTACGAACAGTGGCATTAAAGAGATGCAAAAAGATAAATGTTATGTAAATCTCCCGTCAGTCTACAATTTCTGCCTTCATGTACAGGGAAACATCACATTATGCTAGCGGATGATTTATTTTTGTTGCTTTTTGAAATTTTAATGCACCATTATCGCACTTCAGGTGAAGATGAACGGATTGATCAGATTTCATCAATAATTTTAGATTTAACGAAATTTTTAGGTTGAATCTTGTAATATTTCTTTGTTCAATTGATGACTCATACTACCCCCCTCCTCCAACCTCAGCTGTGCTCATTATCTCGCTGATGTTTACCATGCAGTTCTCCCGTCAACGTTTGCACGCGTTGTACTTTGCTGGGGTCGTGAGACTCTTGTGCTTGAAATAGCCTTCCGCTTTAAATAATCGTGCTGAACAGTTACAGGGATGTTACAATAGGATGAGATTGCGCGCAATATTGTGTCTTTCGGGTAATGATTTCTCTTTGAAGGTTATTAATGCACAAGCTTCGTTCTCATCTTCCTGGCGCACTTTTCCTCGTGATGAGTAATCATATGGTTTTCATTTAATGGCGGTACTTCTTATCCCGAGATGGCGAAGTGAAGAACATGACAGCATTATTGAACCAGTAAAGGACTTGTTGGAAGTAAAATACAGTACTGTACTGTACACTAAATTAATAGAACTGAAACGGTGTCATGCACCACACCGTATGTAATTTATGATTCGACGTCTTTGAGCAACGGCTGCTGCGCTGATCTCTGTATCCTAATGGTCAATCTTAATTCGTCATGACCATTCTTCACCATTCGTTAGTTTCTCGCATCGCATTTTTAACCGTTACTTGGTCCGGCCCTTTTTCTGGGTCTTCGATGGCCACTAACAGAGATTGCTTTGTTCAAGATTCAAGGGTAAATGATAATGAATCTTCCATCATTCGAGCGTCAATGAAAATGATTTCCCTTCTCGCAGAATATCATGCATATTTTAAAATCGATTCTCTCCGCCGACATTTTTTTCAACTTTTAAGGGAATCGTCCGACAGATGAAAACGGCAATGTAATCAAATAGCTTATTTTTGTTTGTCCGAAGATTTTTGTAAGTTCGAGCTAACACAGTGGAATGAATTTCGTTGGGCGAGATTATCAGCTCAGCTGGAGGTTGCATGAAGGTGGCAGTCTTAGTCATCAATTGAACGAAGAAATATTCGAAGATTCAGCACTAAATTTCGTTGAATCGACGATTATTGATGCAATCTGATCAATCCCTTCATATTCATCTGAACTGCGAGAGAAATGCATTAAAATTTCACGAAGCGACAAAAATACACACCATGCATAACATGCATAATGTGATTTAAAATCAGATATTTTCCTGTAAATTAAGATGCAAATTTCAGACTGACGGGAGATTCACATAGCCTTTATTTTTTGCGTAAAATTAGATATTTCCCTTTAAATGGAAATTTAAATTTCAGACTGACGGGAGATTCACGTAGCCTTTATTTTTTGCATAAAATTAAATATTTTCCTGTAAATGAAGATGTAAATTTCAGACTGACGGTAGATTCACGTAGCCATTATCTTTTTCATCCTTCATGTTTGCCAGTAATGTAGTTTAATTGCTGAATTTCGTATAATTATTTGTGGAAGACGGGTGAACGGAATGCCAGCAGAATGAAATAAAACGTGTGCCGATTGAACTTTACAACAAATTGCTCTTTTGAGATTCTATGTAACTTGGAGAGGGCGGGTAACTTGGAGAGAGCGAGAACAGGGCTATTTTTTGGATCTTGTTTGGTGAGGATATGGGGCATTAGATGGAAAAAAAATCCTAAAATAGAAACCCAATTGTTTCTTGACATGCTCACTTTTTTCGTACCATGTCACTTGAATATCTTATCTTCTCGACTGCTTCGAAGTATGTTGCGTGTTTGTTTAATTGCTCGTGAAAAGCGGAGTACAGTACAATAATTATGTGTAGACTTGAAGAGATCATGTCCCGAGTGAAGGAACGACGGTGTAAGATCGTTAGTCTTCTTCTGCTTTATTGGAGATAACGCAATGACCCTCGAAATCTTGCAACCTGCTGAAATGCTTCCCTCTAAACTTATGGGATTTTCATCACGTTCTAAACACACTTCCCTTGCCGTGGTGTCGTGCTTTAACCACCGCGTTGGTGGGGCCACTTCATTGCGAACTATAAAGGGGAACTACGTCGTCCACAATATTATTATTTTTTGACTTTAGTGGAGGTCGTTGCGGTGCCAAGTTGTATTCCAGACCCCCATATCTGAAATACGTGCCTTTCATGCTGAGCGGAAGTCGAAGCAGCGCAGTCCATCGGAAAGCCGTGGGTTGTTTTCTTGCTCCGAATTCTGCCGGGGACTGCTTCACACGAAAGCAACGCTGATTTCATTACTGCGGTGCAAATAAATTATATTTTTTGTGTGAATGGAATACTGCACTGGGTTGAGCTCACGGATGCCGTTGCCATTCGCTGAAAGGTCAAACTGCGCCGCGTCCGCTCCGTGATCGCCGAAAAGCGACACAATGAAAGGAAATATCGTTGCGTCGTTTGCACAACCGAATGCCAAGGGTGCTTCATGGAGAAGCCGCGGGCACGAATTCGGGAAAATTTCTGCTTCAGTTTCAACGATGTGTCGAGCGGTGCGAAAGTTCCGTCGAAAGCTCGTGTTGGAGTGGAATTATATTTATCCAAGCGGAAACGAAGCTGGTACACTATTTATTCATGCATTCTAAATTTTTAGTGTCTTTCCATTTGCGAAAGCATCGCCGTTCTGCTTTCGTGAGTGGAATACTGAGCGGGATGCATTCTTAAGCCTCGTTTCCTGAGGCACTATAAATTACTAGAATTATTATTTTCCGTGAATTATTATTTTCTGCGGAATCTCCTCGTGTTCGACCTGAGCATAGCTTGTGCGAAGTTACCTGGCCGAGGCCTCTTTTATTTTTTGTGGTAGAGCTGAGTAGACCTGCTATGCTTAGCTCCACCAGCATATGCTTGGTATTTTGACGAACTTACGAGTTCGTCAACTCGAACTCGTATATGCGGAGTTTTCCGTTTTTCGGTTCTCCTGCAAACAATCCCCTGCTTATTTGTGCATCTGGCTTATTCAAGCATTGTACTTCGTTCCTCGTAATTTAAACTTTTCCTACAATGACTGCGATCTCGCCCTGCAGATTGTGAATCTCTGAACTTTCCGGAGGTTATCTATCTGATATCGTGTGAGGATCCCGTTCATGATACATGAAGTACAAAACTAAAATTTTGCACTATTTTGCACGTTCGATGTGATGAATTATTTTTCAACATCTTTGTGCCCTGATAATTACATCGACTGGATCAATAATGCTGATGAGTCATCGATCGTTTTTCGAATGCGAATGCCTCGTCGTTATCCTTTTATTGAATTTTGTGGCTCCTTTTTTGTGACTTAGTTCATGACAGGTGTTCAAAGGTATGAACACCGATTGATTAATACTGTACCGTGCTTCCGCCGGTGTCCTCGAATCTCGAAGCGAAGAAAGAGTAACTTTAGTCGGCTTGAAATTAGTAACTGCAACGACACCCATTGGTCGAAAATACTTCTCGTACTGTATTCGCTGCAGCAATTCCTTCATCACATCGCGCGGGCTTTCGGCATAGAAATATCCTGGACGTTAGGAGACGTCGACCGGGTGGTTTTTCAGGTCACTGCTCTTTCAGCATTGAAGCTGTTTTGACGCATTATCGGATGCGTTTTCAGGTCTTATTCAGAGCCTGTAACGAGGCGCTCCGGGTAGCTGTCGCGAAGCAAAAACGAAGTGCATAGGGAGATAATCGAGGCGGACGGTGACGTGAAAAAAAAAAAAGACATTTGTGAAAGATGACCGATGTGGAGGCCGATGTGGAGGCCGATGTGGAGGCCGAAGTGGAGGCCGAAGTGGAGACCGAAGTGGAGGCCGAAGTGGAGACCGAAGTGGAAACCGATAAAGAAGGCGAGGGGAAGCTCGTGTCACATTTAACCACTTCCAGTTCTGGATCCCTGGCGTCGGTCGCTGATGAAGAGGAGACGCCGCCTGCTAGACCCACGGTGAGGTTCAAATTTGTGCGCTCTGTTGAATGAACCGAGGCGTACGATTAAAATTATTGATCTCTTCCGCTCTGCGGAGCAATCCTAATCTCTCTGCGTTCCAATGATGAAAAGATATTTGTTTCTAGATTGATCCAGTCGTTCGCTTTTTTCCTGAGATCAAAATTGTCTTCGCCTTCGAATAAATTGAGTATTTTTTCTCACAATATACTGTACTTTCGTACGTTACAGTAGTAAAAAACTGATTGGAATACTGTACCTTTCTTGGAATCCGTGATGTCGAGTAATCGCAGTGAAATGAACAGGATTGTGCTGTATCCAACTAGACCTAACTGGACGAACAAATAATCAGCAAACTTGATTCTCAAAACTTGTCGAATATAATGCCTAAATTTGACTAATCAAGATGAATATTTAATTGAATTTAATATTTCTCTCATGAAGCTGAGGAAATTTGATATCCGGTATTCCAAGTTCTAAGTTGAATCGAATCGTTGCACATGGAGGCCCTGGGACATCCGCAGAGGTTGAAGTCCCTGCACGTGAAGAGATATGCACTACTCAGTCTAATCTGTATCATTTTTTGTGTGTGTGAAGAAACATGTGCTTCACCCCGACCAGCAATTGTAATCCACAACAATGAAGTCACAGCTTTACGATAGGTCAATCGCCAAGCACGGGTTGAAACTGTTGAATAAGGCCGGTCAGAGGTTTGTTTGTCGTTCATTCATTCTATCAACACCCAGAACAGTTGAGCAATCGTTTGAGGAACATAGGTTGGTTCTGTATTGAGGAACGTGGGAACTTTTTGACTTCGCTTCCTGTCGGGCTTGGGACGACCTTATTCCATGCCGCCAAGTATCGGTTTACCAACTGTTATCCATTTACTAGGTGGCTGGAATTATTCGACGTCTTTGCTGCGGAATCAATCTCAGCAACTGGGTGCTCTTTTACTTCATTCTGTTATATGTGGCTTTCTTGGCCCTGGGTGCTGTGGGGTTCTCCTACTTCGAAGAGCCCGTGGAACGCGAACTACAGCGTCAACTGGATTTTGATATTAGGTCCTTCACATCTGGACATCTCGGCTGCATCAATGGTGAGTCTCACTCCTGGTTTACAATGCATGGGTATGAATCATCGCTACTTCCCGGCCTTCAACAATTTTATTGTTATGAAAAATTCTCGCAATTAGTAAACGCTCAGTTCCTTCATCGAAAACATTGCACCATGGGACTCAATGGCGCCGTTATCCCATTCATACGATCTTGATACAACGCGCGTGACTTGTATTGGGTCACTGTGTAGATCTGTATAGGCGTATGCAGCAGATACAAACTTCTGTCATGATATAACAAAGCTGTTTGGATCCGTGCCCAATGATTAGGTGCGTCCGTCTACGTGGGAAACCAGCATCAATATTTTGGCCTTCCGGCTTTGAGGGCATACATATCTTGAGCATAATCTCCAAGATAAACGTGATTTGGCTCATTAAGTATCGCTGTGTTTCCCCTCTATTTTTGCAGGACTGCGTGAGGTGACATGTTCCTGTAGATGATAAAATTGGGGATCTTGCTAAAGTCAGGATACAAAAATTTTGCGAATTGCGAATGCAGTTGTGGAAACCGGACAATTATTGTACCTCGTCATAAGAATGCTTTCAACGAGAAGACATTTTGAGTTTGAATGACAATGCTTAAATCTATCAAAATGCGATTTCTGTTGGTTAAATTTTTCTGATATTGTGCATCTGGTGTTTCCAAGGACGGAAATCGGTTCCCGAAGACATCAAGTTTGACGTTTGCTGTGATCAGGGAGTTAGACGAAGCAACTTGTCTGTAATTAATGACGAAATTAGTTTTGAGTATTCGGACTTCATTAAGAAAAAGACGCTTAGAACTAATGTAAGACCCCTTTGATATCACGGATCTCTTGGTGTAAACCTGGTGAAGTTTCGTCACAGGGAAAAACCAGAACTTTTGGGGGGCAACTTGTTTGCAGCAACTTCGCATTGATCACCACCATTCTCGTCCTGGATGAAGCTACAGTGGCCCGGGAGGATTTCAGAAGCCTTAGCTCTTTCGGAAATTCGTTGATTTTTGCGCATACTACATTTTGGATGAACGTCATGATGTGTTTTAATTTGACATATTCAGCACAAAAGCAGCAGAAGTTCCACTTGAGCGCAGATTTTCCAGCCCACGGGTGGAGATGACCTTTTCTGCAGAACCTATAGATTCACCGTATTGCTATTTGTATTCTCGAGGGGAAGCTAATGCGTTTTTTGGCATTGTTGATTTTTCTTCATTGATCTGAATGGTTTCCGACAGAAACCGCTTTGGCTCTTCTGCTGGAGAGAATCATACTGGCCCACAACCGTGGTGTTTCTCCTCATTTCAATACTACCACCGAACCAAACTGGAGCTTCGGTCAAGCGTTCTTCTTTTCTGGTACTGTTGTTACCACCATCGGTAAGTCCACTCTCCCTGTTCCAGCTTTTCATCTATCTCGCGGGATGTGCCAGCGATCGTTCCTTATATGACGCTTCGGTTGAAATTAGAATAACATGAGAATTTATCATTGCATATTTGACAGGTTTTATGTCTAAAATCGAAAAAATTGTAGGACTCTTAATGCGGATTCTTTTCTCGATTATGCATGATAAGTCTGCTGCGA
Organism: Notodromas monacha; assembly: GCA_905338405.1. Lineage (NCBI taxonomy): Eukaryota > Metazoa > Arthropoda > Ostracoda > Podocopida > Cyprididae > Notodromas > Notodromas monacha. The sequence continues at coordinate 171,148 of CAJPEX010000017.1, read as the reverse complement.
ATAAAACAGCTTGAATTCAATTTGGAGAAGATTTCATTCGAATTCTCTAGAAATTCGGAATTCTTGACAGCTGTAAAACTTAATTTTTTCTCTTGAATGCCTGCCGCTTTTAGTATTTTTTGCAGCTTCGTTGCTGCAATAATGAAAAACTTACTAACCCACATAAGTAAATTCGAACTTGGCAAAGTTAACCGAACACACATCCGACGCATAGCTGATCCAACTTTGCGCGTAAGGCGTAACTAACATGCAAAATAAAAGTAAGATGAGATATGTATATGTGTATAGAAGAATAAAATGAATTCGTGGACTCATTTTTAATCCCTAAATTTCCTTAAATTGTGATGCGTGAAGATGCTGGAAAATGATAACGATTGCGATGCTTGTTGGCTTTTTGGGAAAACTTGTTTCTGAATTAAAGGAATTCCCGAATACTGTATACTGTACGTGTGTAGTCTAGTTTTATCGTTGATAGGAATGCGTGGAAATGTGAGCGAGTCATTTCAAGGGCTGCGTACCGGCCTTTTGTACCTCAATCACCCAATTTACCTTGCCTGGTTATTTTGACGACGTCGTGATTCCTCTCAGGTTACGGACATGTCACTCCGTTGTCGCGTGAAGGCAAGCTGTTCTGCATATTTTACGCTGCCATTGGGATCCCACTGACGTTTACCCTCTTCGCGGCGCTGGTGGAGCGCTTGTTAATCCCGTTGAACCGTTGGCAAACATTGTTGGCGCTCCGACTGCCGGGGTGCTCCATGCAGCTTGTCCGAATTATCCATGTCACCATCTTGGGCATTGTGGTGCTAGTCTTCGTGTTCATGTTGCCAGCATTGGCCTTCTACGCCGTTGAACCAGGATGGGACTTCCTTGACTCTCTTTATTACTGTTTCATATCCCTGACCACCATCGGCCTTGGGGATTTTGTGCCTGGTGATGCCCCCAACCAGGTCTACAGGGCATTCTACAAGATAGTAGCTATGTGTAAGTGCACTTAATCCTTATACTTTATCTAGAACTTATTTGATTCAAAACATTCGGAATTCTTGGTCAGCCTTGGAGGAATATTGTGCTCGCTTGCTTTGAACGTCGTGTTCATCTTGCCGCACGAGATACATTTTTCACTACGGAACACGAGAACAGAACTCAATGTAATTCAGAATAAAAGACTTCATTCTGATTATAAGGTGAGATATTCCGAATCGGTAGATAAAACCATAAATCTCATTGCTGGGCGCTCGGACTTCAGATTTTCAAATTCCTTGAGAAAATACACCCAATGGACATTTCTGTCAAATACTTTTTATATCCGTGATGTTCTCAAAGGAACTAAAAAGTTTTTTTCGGAGCTGTACTGCAATTCTCCCGCGCCTGATTAATTGAGAAGTGGGTTTTTGCCTTGACTAAAAATCTATAATGACCATAACTGTAATTCTATACAACTGTACATGCTTATATACTGTAGTAGGAGTAAAGCAGCTTCTGCACTCCGATTTCTTGAGAATGCAATGCTTCAAACCTTCAAGCGCCTCCTTTCGTCGGACGTAAATTTCGACTTTTTATATGGTTTCTTTAAAGGTGCATAACGTTTTGCTATTGATGGACGAGGAGGTGTGGTTTAATTCAAAAAATTCCGTACTCTTGCTGTTAGGCCTTGGGTCGTAACTCGTAAGGCGCTCGCTTGTGCTGAACACAAACGCTTTCCGGTTCTATGCCCCGTGTGACTTCTTATTCCATCCGGAGGTCCGATGAGAAGCCGTCCCTCGGGTTTTGGCCAATTCAGCGTTTTCTCTAGGGTGAAAGGGTCACGTTTGTATTTTTCGGGCCTGCATTTTCGGTTTATTATACTGTAAAGTAAACGGGTGTGCTGGTAGGTGCTTGCGGTCGAAAAAGCAAGCCAGGGTGTGCTTCACGTTAGAGCACAAGACGCCTTTGTCATGCTTGCCCATGTACGCGTATAGGCTCTTCTCTTTTTAGAACTCAAAGAAAACGATTTATTAATTTAATTCAACTAGTTTTGCTCGAGTAGCGCGTTGATGACGTGTCCTTATGCATATTTTCGCAGTGTACCTTCTGGTCGGACTGACGTTCTTGATGCTGTTCATTGAGGTGTTCATCAGCATTCCTGGATTCAACCTTGCCACTTTCTTGTCGCGGGCAAAATACAGCACCGAAGAGCCGGAGGAAACGAACGATGTCATTGAAGAAACCTGCGCTGGTAGCATCAAATCACGAGTCTCCATCTCCAACGGACCGGACATGGCGAAAGCCAATCAGACTAAAGCCAGCACCGTCGAGGCTGACTTGGAGAGGCTGCCGATTACCTACAATCGTGGTTATTCTCGGAGGTCTGTCCGAAAAGTTATTGTTATTCAAGACATCCGTTCAACGGAATATTGTCGACCTTCCACAAGATCTGAAAGAGAAAAATTTTTCCAGATGATGTCCTCAGTTAATTTATCTTTGAATTGGGCAGTTGCTTATACTGTACTGTATTTCTTGTTTCACATGAAAAAGCATAAGAGCACGCATACGCAAGCCTACAAATATAAAAGTTATCACCTTTTTTCATATGCTCATCATGTTGATCTTCATTTTATCTGAATTTTCGTAAAAAAATCATGAATAAAAAATCATCAACTTGAAATCAGAAAGGTGCTTCTGATGTATGGTTTTATTAACTTACCTTTGGAAACGGCAAATGCGGTAATGCAGTGTGATAAAAGCAAATTCAGCTGCTTTTACTTATCTAACAATAATCGAGGAAGATTTTATGTACAGTATTTTATACACGTAGACTGCACAGTACTGAATTGTAAACAAGCCTGGCCGAATTTAACCCAATGAAATATTGAAAATTTGGCGAATGGAAAAGGCACCGAGAAACGTTGAGGGACATGGGGGTATGCAGTACAATGCAGGTAGACTCTTTGTGCAACCATTTTGTCTAGAAAGATTTTGTCTGCATAACGATTTTTTGTGGTCTCGTGAGGTTTCTCTACGACGAATTTTTTCCTGGCCCCTCGAATTCCGTTGTAAAGAGAATGCATTTTTAATGAAAATAAATAATTATAATAAATATTGCAGCTGGGTTCAGAGCTGCAGCAGTTGAAATGCCATAAATGGTTAAATGGAAAGTGTAACTTACTAAATTTTTTGCTCCCAGGTACACCGAGGAAACCGAGGTTGGCTTTCAAATGGAGACGGATGGTGAAAAGCCCGTCAAGACGACCAAATGAGGACACGAAATCGCCGGCCGCCGCCGCCAGACGGGGAACGGAGGCGGCCGGGATAGACGCCGTTGCTTTACGGCGTTCGACATGGAAGAATCTCTGACTTCGAAGACTTCCCCCAAAGGCGCTTCAAAAACTCGAATGAATGAAAATGATTGTCTTGATGTCGGCTCACAGGACTCAGCTCTGTCAGAGACGAAGTTGTAATCTAAATTAAATTTTTGATGTACGAGGCATTCCCTTTCTATGAAGTAATCGTCTTCGATTATTCATCAACGGAAAAGGTTCTTCGGAATCCTGGGATGCCTCATAGATGTCTTGCGCCTTGAAGGTGAAAAAAAATCTTCACGTTGAATCCCACTGGAGATTCGTCGTGTGCTGTTTTGTGTCGCTTGAAAGATTGTGCTCTATTGATGTCAGAAATCTTGATGTCGAAAATTTGCCGCTGCGTGTGCATTATGTGTCAGCTCATCTTCATTGAGGAAGTTAAAGATGTGGAAAATCATGACTGGATTTGCCGTTAGTAACGGCTGTAAATGTTTCGCACGCATTAGACCCGCGATGAAATTCTGTGGAGGGCAAAATTAAATGAGCGTTGTGTTCAGCGGACTGTTTTATTTATGCCGTTTGTGCTTCGACTGTGTTATCCTTGTTTTGCAGCTTGATTAAATTGTGTTGAATTACTCTTTTATTTTACTTTCATGCTTTGGACAATTGAACGATTTAGAATATGGTAGTCGTACTGTACAGTATCAAGCTTTGCTGCTGGTACAATTTGAGTTTCATCTCTCCATCCATGTGATCTCAACAGATCACATGTATTTTGCGACAAATTTTTCGCGTTGCTCGATTTCCTTCAGTTCACCTGGGCTATTTAATATTTCGCAAGAAAGGTTTGTTGAAAAAATAGCTTCTGAAGTTCTGCGCAGGTTAACGCTTGGTGCTGTAACGGGTATCGAAGGTCAATGAACCGAACACCCTTGTTTGAGGCCGTACAGTGTCGCCTGTTCAAATCGCCCACTTATTCACCCGACCACTGCGTTCGAAGGCGTTAATTTTCACATGTAAAAGCGCGCGGAACAGCATATGAACTAAAGATCAGTGTCTGTTTCGACAATGCGGGTGTTCAGGGAAGAGAACGTTGTGTCATCCCTGGAAAAAATATTTGTTTCAATTTTCGGAAGGCCACTAATACGCTGGTGTTCTGGATTACCCCCTAAGTGATCGAAAGGCACGCGGCATGAATTTTACTGGCATTCGAAATCATTACCATTGGTCGAAAGTGATACCGTTGTGATTTCAGGTAACTGATGGATCAATCTCACTCCTTCCAATATATCCAATATAAGTGAATATTGCCGTAAGTATTTTTTGTAATCATACCATTTTATCCTCTTGGTCGTTCGTTCAATTTCCGTTAGTCGATGTTCGACTGTTGGAAGTTATATTCTTAATAAGAAATGATGTTACCTAGCCAAATCTGATGACTTCGGTTTGAGGTCCTAGCGATCTTGCTGATGTCAGTGATCATCCCATTCGAGAAGAGCGAAACTGAATTTTCGCGTTTCTTGGAACATTATTGACCGGAAAGAATTTCCGACCTAGTTACAGAAGCAGTTTTCGTTTTCAGACTGGATTTCCGTTGGTTGCTGATGAAGACGGAGTGTACGTGTATCGTGCGGTGTTGATGGCGTGTCCGGAGGAATTCTATTCCATGTCGAGGCTATTCAACCTCTCGTGATGGTTGTGATGCCTTCGTGGTCACCACACACGTATCGAAACATCCTCTTAAATATTTTTTGCACGTTCGAATCACGTTTGTTTCTTCCAACCCAGAAATGCTCTAACTTTTTTCATTTAAATTGTGGAATTTCGTGATTCTTCTCGATGTGTTCGTGATATAACTTGACGACAAAACTTCGTGGAAGTTTTCTTCCGCGCCACCCTGCTTAAATGTCATCGCTGGACCGAATGGAAAAAGTACACCGTGAGTAGGGCATGGATCATTTTAAGTTTCTCTGCGTGATAAGTAAGTTTGACGAGCAGAATAAACATGCCTCGACGTCCAGCACCCGGCTATTCTAAGGATAAAGGCTTACACGGCATTCTGATGCCGCACTCGATTGCCGTGGCCATCCTGGTTCGTGAGTATCACTACATGCGAATGAGAGGGTTTGGTTTTTGCCAGTCTTCAAGAGGTAATTTTTAGCATTTCAAATACAGTGAAGTTCATGCAATTAAAAACTTCATCTTACAGTTGAGATTGCCAGTGATCTGAACATCGTCGGAACGGAACCGTATGGCGCGTTTACTCGCCGACAGAGTTTTCTTATGGCCAAGATGATCCACCGGCTAATCACGGTAATACTGTGAATTTTACGGGTTTCTGGTGGTTAAAAATCAGAAGTTCATTGGTGACTTTTCAGTGCCCTGCCATGCCTCTCAGTCGGGTCATCGACCTCTTCCTGCACGTGTGGGATGAATTTCCTGAAATGCTTTGGGTTCGAGTGTTCCTTCGCTATCAAAGAATGCTGCGAAGTGAGGAACTTGCGTCTGAAATCGATTCTTTGGGAGTACATATTTCGATGATGCTGTCTCGAGAAATTCCATCATTCAGATTTTGCATTTTGACTTCTTCAGCGACAGGTAATCTTTCACTCTGGTCAACCAGTTGTGTTTGACGAGATTTTCGATTTTCATTTTCAGGGCATTTTTTGAGAAAGATCGACGTTTCCATGAAAAACCTGGAGTGCAACGTGGAATCCGTTTTCAAGCGGAATTGCTATCGGTATTTCGCCGAGTGTGAGCGGCTTATTCAATCGATTTGTTCGAACATCGAGGTAGGAGGGATCGATGTTCCCGATTGCTTTCAGCATGAATCCCCGGAGAAGTATGTGGACGAATTTCAGTGTCGGTAAGTTCAGCGCGACGGCAGTCTCACGAACTCTACAGTTTGATCTTTTTCTGAATAGGTTCTTGGCTGATTGTTATCCCCATTGGACGTTTAAAAATGCCTCTCAGTTCATCAAGTCCCAAACTGAACTGATGCATAGTCGAGATCCTCGTTCCATGCATGGTGCTGAATTGAGTAAACGGTTGCAGGACGTGTATCAGACATGTAAAGATGGCAATATGAGGCCTTTGGTGAGTGGAAACTTTTGACGCGGATTTTATTGTATTTGATTTCTGAGTGTATGGCCTTTAGTTCATGTTAGCCTATTTGAACGCCATCAAATTCCGTGATCTCAACACGTCAGAAGCTATGTTGCATGAGACTAGTGACAATATTGCCGGAGATTCCATTAAGTACGCATTGAATATTGGACAGTGGATGCTGCGTCAGCCAAAACACAGCATTCGAGCTGCTGTGAAGAATCTAGTTGTCTGGGGCTTCGAATTCGGTGGAACGTAAGTATGCGTACTGTGTATGTTACTGCGAAAGACTGTCGGTTTTTCCTCAATTCAACAGGACGTATTACCAGATTCCACTCACTGAAGCGCTTGAAGACGCTTTGTACTGTCGTGATATTCCACTTCTTCTGATACTTGTTACGCTAGCTTGGGAGAGAGCAGACCAAATCAGAGTAAGTTTTTTGTTTAAAGATGATTCAAAAAATGACGATCATATTTATAGATAGAAACCGCCGGTCGTCTGATCTTCCGATTAATTGAATACGGGTTGGGACGTCTTGCTATTGATCGTTATCTTGCCATACTCCGCGAGAAATGGGTCCGGTATTTTCGACCTGTTCGAGTATTTGAGGTGAGTGGATGCTTGTGGTTTTCAATAGTTTCTTCATGAGCGCATTGTACTACCTTTCATTGTGGGTAGGTTCTTAGATGGGCAGAGCATTTATCGTTGAACGCACTGGAAGCGGACCTTACTCTTATGATACGCAGCGATCGTATGTCATGGTCGTGCGGATTAGGAAAACACGGCATGGCTGATATGTATGCCAATGTACTGCTGAACACCGATTGTCGGGATATAACTCGACTGAAGATTTGCTGGGGACCACAAGTACCCACTGCCGCGTGCGTCAAAGCTTTACGTTTGTACAAACAAGTGAGACGATGTTTTTAGACATTCTATGTGCAATTCATTTGAAGAATTACTTCATTTCGAATAGGGGCGCTTACATTTAGCGATAGCAGTACTCAATTGGATCAAAACTCGTCATGCACAAGTCTGTCGATATGATACCGTCCTGGAACTACAACACACTTGGAAATCCATGCAGATGTTTATTCATTATCATGAATTCTTGAAGAGAGGACAGTGGATACAAGCCATCGAATGTGCCAGATACTTACAAGTGTATAAGCCTTTGCAAGGTCTGGTGCTGTAAGTCGTCGAACCGGAAGTTCATGCTGAACTATTCCTACTGTATCTCGTAGTGAAGGTACAAAATTGTTTGCTCAATTGCTAAACATCTTCTGTCGCAGGGAAGCGGAAGCGACCGTCTACGCTGGGTTCCCTGAAGAGGCATATTCATTAGGGCAAACAATTTTAGACGCTGCTTGTCGTCCGTCGAGGTGCACCGAAAAGGAGTTCAGGATCACCGCCTGTGAAGCTGCTTCCGTGACAGCCGAAGCTCGGCTGATTCGCGCGTTTGTGTGTTTCCTTGTGGAAAATCCAGAGAGAGGTTTGAAGGATTTGAGCGTGGCGATGCATCTTTGCCGGAAGTACCGATTTGTGAATTTGGGCTGGAATGCTGTCATTCTTTGTGCGAGTTATCAGGTGCGTTCTCTGTTGAGAACTTCTTTTCCGTTCTTGAGGAATTCAACGGTTCCGTGAATCCTGAAGGAGTAGCATTCTATTTTGTGAGGCATGTCGTACTAACTACGTTTCATCTGTCAACTGTAATAGGCGATTATGGGATTGCCAGCGAAAAGCTTAGCCACAATAACCAGCATAAAAACCAGAATTTACCAGCTTGGTGATCATCTACTCACTGGACGCTACGAACTCGCTAAGGCCAAAATTATCGGTCGACTCATCGTGAACGGCCATTTGGAAGAGTCCGTTTATTTGCCAGTATGCGAAGATGCAGCTTCGCGGTCCGTGAAGATGTTTAAGCAAACGGGTGATAGAGTTCGAGAGCACCATGCCTGTCATCTCAAAGTGAGGTTCTCGCTTTTTATGATTGTATTCGGTACTCCATGATGACGTTAAATTTTCAGGCGGCAACTTCCCTTCTGCACAGAGGAACGAAAGGTCTCCCATGCGCCGCAAAATACATCCGACGCGCAGAGGTGCTCAGATTGCACAAATGGAATTTTAACTCAGATTATCTTTACTGATTGTTCTTTCCCTTATTCTTCCAAACCAAAAAAGACTGTGTACGCCGTAGATATGTGTTTTTTTTTTTTAGGAACTCCAGGCTTCTGTAAGAAGTAACTATTGAGTGACTTTTTGATTTTCTAGAATGGTCGCTTGTTGCGAAGTGTTTTCCTAACATTTTATTTTCGACCGCGGCATAAGGATGCTGGTGGAGAATGTTAGGGAAGGATTTTACGATGTCGTCAGAAAAAGTACCCAGGTTAGAGGAAAGGGAATATAGAAAGTAACTGTCGCTCAAGTTATTCTTTTTCGCTCTCAGCGAGTGCTGGTCATCGCTCACCATGATGTCGACGCTGTTTGTGCTACTCAAATACTTCTCACATTATTTCGGTGCGATGAGATCATGCACTCGATGGTCACGATTCAAACCGTGGACGAATGTCGGAACACTTTCAAAGAATTCAAGGGGAAAGTCAAGTACGCCGTGCTGATCAACTGTGGGGCATCTATTGACGTAACGGATGTTCTGGAAGACGATGAAATTATTGTGTTCGTTGCTGATCACCATCGCCCAATAGACGTTGCAAACTTCCACAGCATTTCTCAGATTAATCTGCTTTGTCGGCTCGACGTTGAGCGAGAAGAAATTGCGGATATTCCCGATTACGACGCGATTTATCGGAAGGACGTGAGTGATTTATTTAAGTCATGTATGAGCTGTCAATGCCAGACATTTCAAAATTTTGAAGTCTTCAGACGAAGAGCCAGATGAAGATGAGGAGGACGATCCAGAGAATGAGAGGGGGCGGAAGCGTCAGCGCCTAAATGAAGATATTGTGTTGAGACGGGCAAAACGTCGTCAATGGGAGGATGAGCGTCGTCGAATCCTCTTGGATTATAACGAGTTCTCATATTATGGGCCTTCGGTACGACAGTTTCCGAGATCATCTTTTGTTGATTGCTTGTACTCTTGTCTGTGGAAATTTAATCTTGTCCGGGAGGATAACGATTCTGGGCTGTGAATTCGGCTTGAAATTCGAATGCTCCTAACAGTGTCCTTTTCTTCTTTAGACTGCCATCATGATGTTCGAGTTGGCGTGGAAGATGACGAAGGATTCTAACGATCTCCTCTGGTGGGCGGTCGTCGGGATGTCTGAGATGCTCGTGAATGGCAAAATTAGACGTGATACATACGCTTTGGAGCTCACGCGAATGCAGCCTCACGTGTTGCGATTGAATCCACGATTACCCGTTGCCAGCGGCGATGGCAACACATTGAGAAGGAATACCGCCCGCGGAATGCACATTGCCATCGCGGAAGAGTGAGTGCCTTGGTAGCTCTTCCACCGATTAAATCATTCTTTCGAGTTTTTCGCAGGCTAAATTTACCCTTGTATCAGCATTGGAGTCTATGGGATAGTATGCGTAATAGTCGTCAAGTTGCTTGTCGGTTCAAATTGTGGTCGACTAGAGGTGAACGAGGTCTTCTAGGATTTCTAGCCGAGCTTGGGTAAGATCAGTTTTTCTGTAGTGACTTCGCTCTTTTGAAGCATCTTCCCGATTCCCTAGGTTTCCTCTGGTGGAAGTTAAGCAGAGCTATGCGAGTATGGACATCGTGTTGCGTAAGGAACTTCGAACAGCTCTGGAAGGCAAAGCTGAGAAGTACAAAATTAAGAATCTTTCGATTACGACCTTCATTGCCAAAATCGGAATGAAGTACCAGTTTTCTGCAATTGACTTCGCCTTGGCGTTGCAGTCTCTGATGGACCCTCCGTATGTAAGTCCGGAAAGCCAACCCTTCTTCAATACTGTCGTACATCCCGCAATATTTTACCATTTTAGGAACCGCATCAGTCGAGAGAAGAACATTTTCTCAAAGCTTTTAGCGCTTTGCGGAGGTAAGTTCTTGTGTGTCTCATTCTGAACTATTTCAAATGTTTTTCTCCATATTCACAGAGATAATTTGAATCCTGTTCTTGAAGGCATTAATTTTGCCAAACACCAGTTGTCCAGTGTCTTTCGTCTTACCCAAGTGCTACTGGATATGCAAAGCATTTCCGTCCTGGGCTCGTTTCTATATGTTGTGGTGTCGGATGTAAGTTATGCTCTTCTATTGATTTATTTTAAAATTTCGATGTTCACGACGCTTCGTGCGGTTATTCATCACCTGGGCTTAGTCGTGCCGTTTGTGGAGATTTTTAAGTTCTGCGTGATTTTTCATCTGTCGGAAGGGATGTGGCGATGCAAAGAGTTTATGGTGTCCACCTTGGCTCCATATGCTCGCGCAGTTCTTACTTGAAGCTAATGCTGCTGCTCAACGGCATCGGAAAGCTCGAACTTGGCCTCTGGTAATGGCTTTGCCCGACCCGCAGTCCATCGAGCATCAGTTCGTCGTAGGCATCCCACCGCTCGCTCAAGATTCACCAAAGAAGTGAGTTGACTTGAATTCTACACTGGTTTTCGAGGTTTCTGGATGAATTTATTTTTATTTTAGCCTATTTGGTAGAGCGTTCGAGCATGCCATCAGTCGAACTGAGGTTGAAGCCGAACAAAACTCCTTCGACACTTCCAGTGAGAGCTTTGTATTTTGGTAACCCTTGTAGCGTCGGTGAATTTGAGTTTTTGTTTAGTTATACGAATACGGAAGACGGATGTGACCAGGTTCGTGGACGCATTAGCAACTCTGCTTGAATCCGCTTAGATCGCCCTGTGATATGCGTGTCTCATTCTTGAGCGAGGGATCATTGCCACTGCCTGTTGCACTGCGTTCCATTTGTTCCGTCGGCATTGAGATTTATCCGGACTTCGTGATGTCAAGTTATCTTCGCAGTCTCGGCTTGATAGTGGACAGGAAGTGGTCACTCCGACGCTTGAGTTCTGAATAAGTGTATCTTGTATCGCGTTTTCTATACGTTTTTGAAGAATATATGTAACATTTCTGACTCGTTGTCGATTTTCATGTGACTCTGTCGCAAATCTCGTCGAGAATAGCGGCTGTGCATCCCTTCATATTTTCCCGTTAATTTTGAAAATTTGTTTTTTGAACAGGTGTTTCAACTCGGAACAGTCATCCTGGATCACTGCATCAGTCTTTTCACACTCTGTATTGGGACAATGCTTTGCTGAGCTGTTCGCGAGTGAAAATCTGTGGTATGCATTTGTCCATTTTAGAGCTTTTCAATTTATAGCGTTGTGGAATATCGAAGCCACCGGAAAGTTCCAGTTTCCCCTATGATCATGCAATGAATAATCGAGAAAGTTAACTTCAACAAAGAAGAGGTCGAACAACTGCCGGTCATTTTAAATCTTACTTTGAATAAGTTATGAAAAAAATTTTAGGATGTTCCTGTGAAGCTCACTTGGGTGGTGTGTATATTATTATTTGAGCACGGAACGGTTGAGCTGACGCCCGGAAGTTCCAGTACAGTACATGAATATATGAGTTGTTTGGAATAACTATTATGAGCATTAAAATGCATGTATCTGTGAAAGTAACATCATAGCACATGGCAAATCGGATGTGTATGAATTTATAGTCATGTGTCCCCGTAAGCGAGCTTATTGATGCATCTTGCGGTGAAGGGGACTCTGTTACGATGTGTCGTATAATTTTGTACCCTCACTTAACTGTGCAAAGAAGTATCATTCAGAATATTTGGTTTAGTTGTCGATATATTATTGAAACGGAAAAGCCGTCAAACTTGATTTTATAGTTTTCATTGCATTCGGTGCAGTTATATGAAATTTAATGGATGGAAATACGAACAGAATGACAGAACACTTGATTCTGTTATGGACCGAACGCGCGTCCCGAGGTAAATCGATGAGGTGTTGTATCACTACAGTATTTATACTGTACAGTAGATGCATGTAATTTCCACCATGAGGGAAGATTGCTTATACACCAAATTGATCTTCGATATTTTGGTCTGTGTTCACCTTCAGCAGTCCTGAAGTGGTATGTGTCGTTGTTTCGCAATAATAACAAGCCTTCGAATATACAGTACTTATTGCGATGGATCGAACTACAGAAACTTATTGCTCGAGTACCGAAGTGCTGTTGCTGGTTCCTTTTTTTGCTAAAATCGACATTACGTTTCTTCTGCGTTTTCGCGTGAAATCGTAGTACGATGCTCGAGGGAATAGTCTGAAATTTAAAAAAATTTCAAGTGTTGGCATGCATTCGGAAAAATGGCTGGCGAAAGTCCACTTATGCTGTATCGTTTTTTGTTTTCAACAGCGCGATGGTTCTTCGGGATTTTTGTATGAAACTACACTCTCCGAATATATCGGTGATTATTCTTCGGTTCCAAGTGATCTATGTAAATGTGAAGGTGTGCTGTTTCTTATTTTTCGTCGTCGCGGGAAGAACTCGTTCATTTCATACGCCAGCAGCCGACAGAATTTCGGAAGGAATAATCGGTGAGTTGTGTTCAATTGTTCGAACTAGATTTTGCTGTGCCCATTCAAGCGTGCACACCTTCCCTCTGTGGTTGTTGGACGACGAATTCCGGAATGACAGCGACTACAGCTGCCAGTTCGACATTAAGCTATTGTGAAACCATAGCACGCAATAACGGCGCATCTCGCTACTCCAAGTTACTCTTTTCCCCGTCAGCGCGGTCATTCATTACCTGCGATGCGTACAAGAAAATCAGACGAAGAACGGTATGAATGAGAGGGGTTGATCGCGTGACTGCGCCGATCAATCATCGCGTGTCATCGTCACGGAGCGCCCGGGTTTTTTCTCTAAGGCGGGATTTCTTTGCTTGCCGCCGGGAAACGCATGGGCCCGAACTTCGGAAGTGCGGGTTTTCGCGAGAAATTCTGGCGGAATGACCCGTTGGGGCTGTCAAATTAGTAATCGCTGCGATTTGCTGATACATTCTGCGCAGTCTAATCGATCAATCAAAACCGGAGCTGCTCATTGTCTTTTGAGATCGGCTTTGTAGAAGACATTTGTTATGCTTCGCGTATCGCAAAACTGATGCAATTACCCCTCCCGCGTTTGTTGCGACTGCGGAACACCGAACATATATGCACCAAACACTGATCATCTTTTAGTGAAGCCTTCCGTCCGTGATTCGAGTTTACGTTCGCCTCTTCCCATCCACAGTTCGAAGCCCATCAACGTAATAATCATCGACAAATTTGAAGTGCGACTGCAAGTGTGCATAAATGTGAGTATGGCATGAAAATTTTAGTTTCTTGATCTCTGGTGTGAGAGATAACCCTTTCAACTCTATTTTCTCCCCAATAATCCAATCTGGGTGAGCCAAACTCAGAAATGTGCTGGGTTATCATTATATGCAGCAAAAATTACGTCAATCTCTTCATACATTCAATAAGAGAAATACAGAATGTACAACACCGTGTACCAACCCTGTACTCCACTGTTTTCCGGATCTTGTTTATCTATTGGGAGAAATTGGCGGGAACCAATCGACCGATGGGGTTGATTTACGGGAGAGCCCCTGGAGAAAATCCCTTGGAGTGAAAGAATTATGTCCAAATCTACGGAAAATTTACGATATGAAGTTTCTGGGTCGGAGTTGTGCGATCCGTACTGAGATCTAAGGGGGACTTGAAGTGTGAGGATTTCTTCGTTTTCTAAGAAAAATTTGAATTGCAGCCTTGACTTAATTGATAACTTTTTGTTATTGTGATTCCATCAACATTGTAGAATTTCAAAGCCGCCTTCACATTCAACATCTCCGAACTTGTCAAACTCTTGTTTTCATCTCGAAGGTTATTACCTAGGATATTTTCGTAAAGAAAATTATCTCGTTTAATGTAGCTTTTCTGAAATACATGTACCTTCATATGATGGCAGCCTGATTGCCAGCGAAGTTATAAATGTGAGTATAGCAAGAGAATATTAGTTCCTTGATCTCTGATGTGAGAGATAACCCTTTCAACCCTGTTTCTCCCCAATCCAATCTGGGTGAGCCAAACTCGGAATGTGCCCAGGTAATGATTATATGCAGCAAACATTACGTCAATCCCCATATACATTCAACAAGAGAAACAAAAATGTACAACACCTCGTACCAAGCCTGTACTTCAATTCCATATACAGGTGCGGTTTTCTTGGTACCGTATCGTAATTTATTTTCCTCCAAATCCTCAGTTGCAGTGAGGTAATGCTGCATGCAAGCAATTCTAGGTTTTTGTCTGGAATTATATCGTGCGTTCGAAACAACGGACGATATCCCATCGCCGTCAAGAAAAATAATCAACATGGTATTTTTCGTTCGGGAATTTTCTCTGCATTCAAAATCGTCGTTCAAGACGTTTTTAAGTCTTCCGCAGAGACGAATGTCATTTACTGTATATGAAGTTTCCGAGACGTACTGTGCGTAATTATTATTATTTTTGAACAGCATGCTAAGAACTACAGCTGCTAGATACTTATCTGACAAGTCCTGAGAAGATTAGATTATAATTCATAGCTCGAGGATGTGTCGCTTTTTTTTTTTTTTTTGCATCTGCTATGGTGTGGGGTTTTGAGCAAATATTTGTACCTGAAGTTATTAATGTGTGCTGATTAAGTAATTTTTAGATATCTTCTTTGAAGTACGACTTGTCGAATATTTTTCAGGAGGGGAGAGACTGTTGCCAGTCTCTCGGCTTATTAAAAGAACGGTGAAACTTCTTAAAAGTCGGCGGTGGCAAGAAGATGAATTTCTTTAGAAACTATGCGTGGGAACGGGCAGGTGAAGATCCATTACCTTTGTTCGCCGACGAGATTGTCTTCGACGGACTCGGGGGGCCGATTTTGAGAAAAGTGTAGCAACTCGCCGCACAAAACCAAGCTATATGACTGGTCATTTCAGTACGCATTGTCCGCGGGTCGCCTCCGGGAGAATATGTTTCCATTCATTCCCTTTCATCATTCATTCACCTGTGGACTTCGGATATGCTGAAGTAGCGCCCGTGAAGGGATTTTTTTTCTTCACGCGTTGTCAATCTCGATTGCTGTGCATTGACCAGCCGCATCCATGCTCTCGCATGATCTGGGCAACGTTGGAGAACGACCCATTTCACGCACTCTTTTTTCGTTTGGATCCGCTGAGACTCCGACTGATGCCGGCCTGATGATTCTATCGCGTTTTCTGCTTTAGAATCTGTGCATACTGCTGTAGTTGATTCCACTGCTTACTATTTCATGCATCGTTGAAGTTTATCCAGCTTCCGATTCGATCCCGCGTGGTCACTGACAGCAATCATTTTCTACCTGCACAAATTGTACTCTTCGATTTCTCGAACGAATTTTCTAAGTCATCTCCGGTCGTTCATCGCACGTTGGGATAATTCATAGCACATGGTAACCTAGTTGACCCGTATTGTCGATGTTTGCGGAAGTGTCGAGAATTCGGGAAAAGATTATTAAAATTTGCCTCGTTCTCATGAAGAAAAAAGATTTGAGATTCCCTGGAATCCAGCGTATTCCTTGTCTTGTTTCTGTTGCATATAATGCTCAAATTATACAGGACGTGTGCAGTACTTGCATACTTTTGAAGCTTTATAGATCTCAATCGTATGGTACTGTATGGGTTTGGCAGAGTATGTGTAAACAATATCAGACTTGGCAGTTCCTTTAGTTGTAAATCGAGAGGCATGAGTAATTGTAAATATAACAAATAATAATTGTGAGGACTAGGGTATGACTGGGGTTTTCCATTGATCAGCATAATTATACAGGCGGTGATAGAGTTGGAAGTTGACGATTAGGTTATACGAAAATGACACATGACTGTTCCGTGCGTGTTGTAAACATTGTTCAGGGTATTTTTGTAAAGATTTTTGATTGTTTACTTGCGTGTGCAACTGCGGAATGAGTGAAGTACTCTGTAGTGCAGTATTTAATAGTCAGCTAAATGTGAGAAATCAGACATGTTTGAGACGTGATTGGCCGACTAATTTTTTAACTGATAAATTAAAATTATTTTTTCCTTTCAATTATTCTTTAAATCGAGCTTTGAAACGATCTGCGTGCATTTGTTTCTTTGCGTGGCGTATAAATGACAGAATAAAAGGTTGAGGGATGAGAAAAACATTGTGAGAACTTTACACCTTTGCAGTTGTGTATGTGCAGTACAATATTTTGTCCAAGTTAGTGATAGGGATTAACTTCTTTACTTATGTTGAGGTCACCGGGACAATGCATTATTTCTGCCAAGGACCAGTAATTATGAAGAATCTATTACTCAGGGTGATTTAAAACTGACTCATGAAGTCAATGAAATTTGTTGATTAGATCTGTAAGATGCCAGTTTTGTAGATTCACAGTCAAGATTATATTCGACAAATTAAGCATGAGTGGGCTATTGTGAGATTTCGCTTGTCTTCTCGTCGCAAATGTTTGCATTATTATTCAGTTTTCGGCGAAACTTGGTGGTGAATGGATCTTTGGATGCATCTCTGTGTATATGTGGAACTTGGGCTTATTGATTTGTACAGTACTTCGGAGTCGCACAGGGACACGTTAAAATTAATGTACAGACGTATGTTGATGATTTTTCAAGCCCGGCAATTATTATCAACTGAAATCATAAGAAAAAGAAGAAAAGTACAGAAAATATCAACACACTGTAATTTACAATTAAGTTTTTTGGGTACTCACATTTCTGAGCGAACATCCTCCAAAACGAACGTGATTTAAATGACAAGGTTTGCATCTGTCTAGCATCCGCTGATTTGAGGGTTTCTTCCATGATACAGTATTCTTCCATAATGCTGTAGTCCCAACTTGAGCGGCTTGAATCGCTCTCACCAACTGAAAATGATTGGATAGAATTTGCATAACTAGTTCATCGCTAGCTCGCATGTGCTGGCAAACGAAATTATTTCAAAGAAAGGCAGGTATCATATCTGGGAACTCGTCACGGAGGCTCGCCTCTTCTGCTCTCTGTCTTCTCCATCGAAAAAGTGTTCAGGAATTCATGAAATGTCACCACGTAAAAATGATGCCCATCGCCATCCACCTACAGCAAGGGAAGAGCAAGACTGACAAAACTTCGATTCAGCCCTTGTTTGTATCAAGAGTAAACATTTATTTATTTTCTTTTCATTCTTGGTATATCCAGATGGCTGCCCGATAACAATTTTTGTTTCCAGAAATTAAGTCATCAGCGCACGCAGCCGATAGATCATTCAAAATAAGAAACCCGTAAGCGTGGCTATGGCTGGGGGTTTACATTGTTTAGCGACAGTATCAACCAAACGATTAATTCAAGAGCATATCCGCCTTGTTTTAACCGGAAGTTTACAAAGATTTCCTACATTATTCTTCATAAAGGACAAATTAATTTTCCATGCGTGCTGTGAACAGTGTTCAGGATATTTTTGTGAGGATTTTACATGTTCTGTCTCATGTAATTGTGCCAAAGCAAGTGCTGAAGGAGTGAATATATCGATTGAAAAATTAATATCCTTTGTTTCGTTACATTAATTTTTTATTAAAGTTTCAACACCTGCTGCACGCACTTTTTCTTGGCGTGGCTTATGAATGACGAAATAATGGAATATATGTATCAATGTAAGTTTGTGGGATTTTTGCAAAAAAGAATGCCTCATTCAAATGACGTTCCGAATCTTTTCTTGTTGACATTGGGTATCTGGTTTTCTTTCGTTTCTTGTAGCGATCAAGTAAATTTTAAGCGTAAGCAATAGCTTGGTTTCTACTGCGTCTCATTAGATGTCCACCTTTCTAGCTCGATGTGCAGAGCCGTTTCATCATCTCTGCGTCTGAGAAAGTATTCGCGTAGATTCCAGAGACAGGGAATGAGAAAAATAATCTTCAGAATATTGCGAAGTTGCCGTCGGCAACTGAATTATGAGGCAGTTGACGCGAATGAGACAGAGCGGCGTGAATTGAAATTCGGGTGAACGAAATGGTGCCGCAGAGTTGATATGGTGTAAATGTGTGTCGTTTGTGGCAAGAAGATAAAGCCCGCGAGAAAGCCCCGGGGACAGATTTAAACCATAGTCGGGAAAGACGTTATAAGATGGTCAGCCACGTTTCAATGAAAACTGTGTTGAGACTTGGGGTGACAATGGAGGATGATGATGATGGCACGACATGGTCAGGCGTAGCTGGAACGAAACTGGGCTTTTGATGAGCTCAACGCGTCGCATATTGAAAACGTTCCATAGGCGAGAAATTTAGATTAGAAGCGAATTATTGCTCCGGTGCGGACAAAGCCGATGAATGCGAGGAGGAAGACACTGCGGGGGTGAAAAAAGGGGCGTCGAGGGCCCCGACTGTGACTGATTCGCCGTGCATCGCCTCGGGTCCCCTTCTAAAAATCCACGCTGGAAAACCCACTGCGGTATTTTAGCTTTCATCCGCGATCATTTCTTTTCATACGCTTTTACTCAACTTCACTTTTATTCATGCACGTAAAGAATCATCGAGTAGATCCTGCATCACTAGTGATTGTTTCGTTGATCAATTTTTTGCATGACCGATTTTTGCACATATTGACGAAAATCATTTCATACTTGAGAAGTCAATCAGACGCTAAAACAATTACAGGTGGACATGCTCCGTGACGAAAGTCACGAAAAAAATTGTTACAGAGATAATTTCGTTGCAGAGAACCCTATAACATGGAGAGAGAACCCTATGTGACCCAAAAAATCTTTATGCAGAGAAAATCGTCGGAGTCGAGATCGTTGTACAGAATGAACGTACCTCTTGAAATGTAACTCCAGTTTCATTTATTTTTAATTTTTCCGTTGAACTGGAATTCAACAAACTTGCTTATCTTTCGGAAAATAAAGTTTTTGTAAGATTTCTCAGAATTCTTGCCCACACTCGCGTCCCAAGAATGACATGGTGATCACTGGGAAAGTATCTCGGAACCCCCGCGTCTGTATGTTGGATTTGATTGACCAATGAAACTACAGTAATATTCTTTTAGGAAGATAATATAAACTAGAGTCTAAAATTTCACGAGCTCCTCCTAGTGAGGTATTTCCTGTTCTTCAGTTGGCTCGTGATCCACGTATCGCAAAGATATACAATATTTAAAATCAAGGTGAAAAAAACAGTTCTTAACGTTTTCGTTATTCATCCTTGGCAGGTAAGTTTCAAGCTCTGTAATACTTAACCTGAAGTGTTTCCATGTAATGGACGATATTTATGTTTAAAGATGTGACGCCTTGTTGGTCGATTTTTCGATAAATTAGAAAGGAAATGAGATTGAAGTGCAGTATTTAAATCATTCTCAGCTGAAAGAAGAAATGACTTGAAGTAATTGAGGATTTCCGAGAGTTGTGTCCCGAATAATGTACTGTACTTAACCTCGTACAAACGACACTCCCAAGAATTCTAGGAAAACAACCTAATTTTTGCATAGGCACATTTTTTAAAAAGCGTGCGTGTTGGTGTATTCATGTCTGGGACGAGGGATAAAAACCATATTTTTAGATTATTTTTTTAGTGTTATTATTTTAATGTCGTCGAAATAGGTACTTCAAGTTTAAAAACAAAATTGTTTGCGAAAATGGGTTGAAAAAATTATCTTCGGGATGTATTACTTATATTACTGTACTTTAAATTATTCACTGGAATCGACACGGCTCGAAATATACGGAACAAAGCCATATATTTTTATTTGAGAGATACTGCTATATCAGTCAACAGATTTATAGGTTTTCTCCTTCATTTTTTCTTTCAAAACTGGCAGTCTAAAATGCATAAACTTTATTGTGCCCCTCAAAGATTTTATGAATGCCACCGATTCATATGAACTAGCATCTTGGGCTGAAACAATATGTTATGATGTTTTCTTCATGCCATGTTTGAAATTCGTGAAAATACGTTTTCGTCTTTGTCAAAATATTATTCATGGGTTCAACTAATGCACATGCGCGAGGAGACAAATTTCTGCGCCGTCCATGACGATTTTTTTCTCCGTAAACCTAGGTATTCACTGAATACCGTTTCGTACCTCATAATTAAAGGGGGGGGGGGGGGGGTCCTTTGAGTGGAATTGGATTAATTTTTTTCTCCCTCTCCCCCTTTTACCACATCGTCGTAATTTACTTCATCTTAAAGTATGGACATATCCTCGTGGTCGGCAATAATAAAAACGGGAAGAAACCTTGTTCAGTGCACGTTATTCTTCGCAAATAATTCTCAGCATTTGAGATCGGCATTGTGTTGTATTCAATTCTTGTAAATGAGATTTGGAAAAAAATTAGCTATTGACTTTTTTTCTTCCTTTCGAAAAAAAAAACCGGCGGGAATCTCTTGCCAGAGAAAAAGAAATAATCTTCTAAATCAGATCTTTTCAATAAGTTTTCTGGATTGTAATACTTTCTAATGCTTACTGGGTAACATTGTCTGGGTAATAATTACATTGATATGCATGCATTATTAGTTTTTGTCTATGTGTACGGTATTCCAGGATTTTCGTAATCTTGAAATAATCTTGAAATTCACCGTATACATTTCCACCAGTCACCCAAAAATTCCGTTCATCCCAGACTTTCTATCCATTTTAAAACTTCCACATCAATCCGTTGAAAGTCCTGCTCTACGTCTTCAACAGCTTTCTCACCAAATCTCTCCTGGTGATGTATCTGCGTACCACCATTCGAGAAGCCCTCTTTTAAATTGTCTACACACCCTAGAGCTAGACGCTAGAGAACCCGAGTGTCCGTGAAAATCTCGAAGAGGCAACTGTTATAAAGAAATAAGTTTCAGCTAGTTTTGTCCCGTATTGAGAAACTTTTGGATGGAAATAGAGCCCGGGGATTCTGGGATACGGAAGTCGAATGCTTGCCCTAATTAATGCGTCGTTGAATGAGACGCAGAGTACGTCCAATTTTTCGCAGTGGGGAATTGCGCAGTTGTGTGGATCGCACGGGTTGTTAGAGGTAGATTGGTTAACTACTTTGATGCAGCTCAAATGTCGCTAGGCGCCTTCGGGAGTCGCCCGGATCGTCATTGCCGGGAGCCACGAGGGAACAAAACCCATACTCGCGGCGGCGAGATTTTCCCTTAGTCAATACCCTGCGGTCGGCGCTGGAATATTGAAAAGGCTTCGTGTGGTAAACGCGAGATCATCGTCGGATTTCAATGAGCCGCCCGTTTGTTTGTCTTCCGCTGCGCGTGTTAATGCGGGCCTGCGGGCCCGTTCACACGGCCGCTGCTGAGTTCCGTGTCGATACCTCGCCGGGCCTGCAAAAATATCCGATCCCGGAGGCTGCGTGTCTTTCTTGCCAGGCACCGAAACCCGCTTTACGGGTGGTCGACTGCGTGGCAACCCGGCGCCACGTCCGATTCATCTTCCAATCGGTGGCTTGTTTGCCGGAGGAACCCGCTCCTTCATTTTATCCCTTCAGAGAATTTCGTGTGCCGTATATCGAATTTCCGAACGCCTGCGTTTGCATACGTTTCATGGGTTAGGATTGGTTTGTTCGAACGTTTAATGCAATGCACTGGGCTGCGACTCTCGTTTATTCTGGCACTGAGGGGTGCGGCACTGTGGAGCTGCTTCATTGCCAGATTTTGCTATGCGAAGGTTTTTCATGCTGTCAGAATCTTGTCAGAATCTTCCAACTTGCCACAATTCCCAGTTCTCCGCCCGCCCGATTTTTCTGAAATGGATCATTAAAACATATCTTAAAATCAGCCAGGAGTTTTCCTTTCATCCATGCCTGATATGTGAGTTGATGATCTTTTCCAGTCTCCTGCGATGGAAGTCAGATTTAAATGTTAGCCAAAGCGCTCTCCAGCAATGCTTCGACTCATCAGTAGTTTGCGAGCGGTACTGAAGGTTCGAGTGGTTATTTCAAGTTTTCAGAATAATAATTTGTGAAAATAAACATTCTTGGAATGATTCAGTGGTTGAATAAAGAGAGCTGAGGGAATTCAAATCGGTTGAAATTACGCGTGTTTAGAAGCTTAGGAGAAAATCAAATGAATATAATTAACTCTTGATACATTTTTCGAGCTTTGGAATCTGATCGTGATTTCAGCTTTACTCGGGTGAAATACGTCAATTGATTCTTTCTCTGAAGCTTAGATTTGCGCGGTGGAAAATGGGGAGGTGGAGCAGTTGAGCTTCTTCTACCATACTGTACCAAGAAAATTCTACGTATGGTACATGTGTATCTCACCTCCTTATTCTCCTTCAATTTTTTTCGAGAGCTACTTGAACTTGAATATCTCATTGTAGTAAAAGCGAAAAATATAGAGATAAACTAAATAACGGACCTATTTCAACAGATTTAATCGGCTTTCAAAAATCTAGCACGCAGAGTGTTGCTAGCTCTTCATCCTTCGCGGAGCTCTCATTAACTGGTCGTTGGTGTGAGACATGGTGAACTTTTGTTCAGCGCGTAAGAGGGAAGCCGATTAAGAAGATTGAATCAGGGATCGTGTGCAATCTTGGGGAAGCCAATTCCGGCGGGTATACGTGAACTCGGGTACGCAGGAGAGCATTTGATGATGTCAGCGGTTCGGATGATGAATCGCTGCAAACCGGGTTGCGGTCCCTGTCGCTTCAATCCTGTGAACCCGGATAACCCGTCCGTCTGTGGGAAGTGTCCAGGGTAACACGAGTGTTGAGCGGACTGGGAACTCTATATGGGAGTCGATAGGACATGATGCTTCGTTCTTTTTTTTAGACGCCAGGATTTTCGCGTTCCGAAAAACGCAAAATGTTGGAGAGCTGACCTTTTATGCCGTACCGAACTGTTGAAATTTTGGAATCTTCAATGAACCCTCAAGTTCACACGATAGGTGTAGTAACATGCCACGGCACAACGTACAGGGTTACTTTTGTCAAATTCTCGACGAGATGAGCGGATGGGCCGTATGTTTTGTGGATGTGTTTAAATTATGCCATAATATTATATTTTACCCCTACCGCTGAAGGAAGAGCATGCAGGGTAAGGGTTGTGCGACTATTTTCGGAACTAACTTCTGGATGGTGCAGTGTTGGGTTACGTAGCTGCTACATGGGGTACATTTCCTAGCGGACTCCAGAAAATCTTTGAAGATGGGGGTTCTCAACCTGTTCTGCCCAATGACCGGCACATCTCCAGCTTTTTAGAGGCCTGCTTTAGTGTTGGAGGTCTGCGGAACTGCTGCCTTTCACATAAAATTAATAGAATAAGGTTGAATGATCCTTGCGATTGAAACATTTGAAAATACTGTGCAGGAATGTACTGTACAGTACTGTAGTTGAATTGCGTTTTGTTAGACGTGAGACGAACATTCGAGATTCCAAGTTCTTGAATTTAACTCGTCAATTTCTTTTCATTGACTTATGAAATCCTTCCTCCAATACGCAAGACATTTAGTGTATACTTGCTGGAAAATGAACGTTTGACCTACTCCAATCAGAACGAGATCAACGTTTAAGGCGAAGGACAGCCCTGATGGATTTCTCCACGGAGATTCATTTTAGAAAGGAGTTGGTAGGTCAAAAGTACTGGGAATACCTGATGTTAGCCAGCCTGCGAAGTGCTACTAAAAACAGGAAGAACGTTTGCGGAAATGGAATGTTGGTAGGCCGTGGAAGTTGATCAGACTGCTTCCAGGTCAATTTTTTAGTGAGTGAGTGAGTAGAGCATGGATAAACGGGTGACAGTGCGATAAATGGGAGAGCACCAGGAGGGCTGTTGCAAAGTCCTCGTATGCCTCTGCTGCTGCGCACCTGGGACAGGTCCTAGGGGCGGACACCCTGCGTTGTTAACCCGGGTCTCGACGTCGTGCGTAAACCGGCGAATTTCACGGGCCACGGCGGTGGCGTAATTTCAGCCGAGGGCCGGGAAAGGCGAGCACGAGAGGGCAAAGGGCCGCTGTCCGCGCAGGGGGAGCTAATGGGAGCAATTGAACGCGAATTGGGCGTAGGGTGCCGGGGTGTCGCGGAGGGCACGATGGCCAAGCACCGGCTGCCAGTGTTTATGTTGTGGCCTCTTGCCCGGCGAAAATTGGCCGGTCGTACCGCAACTGTGATTTTCCTCGCCTCGACCACCTCCCCTTTCACCTCGCTTGCTGCCCGTCGTGTTCATTCATTTCCCCCTCAATTTGGCTGCCAATTTCTTCCGGGGAACCTACACGGACGGCTCGGAAAAAGCTGCGGCCTTAATTTCTTGATCGACTTCTTTCCTTGGTATACTTCATTCCACCCGATAAAGCTATCGACTCTGTCGATTGCCCCAAGTGCGCTTTGCCCATTTTGCAGCTCATTGGCTGACTTCATTGAACGATGGGATGGAAAATGTCGGAAAGTCCCGCGGATCGAATTTCGAGGATTGGTGTATTCATCTGCTAGCAATCCCCGATTTCAACATATCAGATCTTCATCATTCTTTGCGCGTATCATTAACTATGGGACGAGAACCGTCGAATGTTTTTCCTGATATATATCTAGATGAAAAGATGATTTCAATTTTCCATTGAGCTTATGTCAATTTTAGCATTCGAAGGATAATAGCCTGCTGAAAAATTGAACCGAATGTCTTTATTTTGACCACAAGTACTGCTTGAAATATCAATCAGAATTCTTTTGAGAGTATCTGTATTTCCAGAAGACTCCTGCAGTTGGATGATGGTGCAATAGGCGAATGAAACAAAGACGCTGTGCTCATTTCATTGGGGTTGGAACACATGCCGGCAGACGAATGATTATTTGAAGTTGCTTCGTACGCGTTTCAGGAGATGTTAATGCGTTTTGAAGGAATAATTCCATTCAGGGCTTCTTTCCCGGAAATCTGCGGGGATTTTTCGCGGACCGTCCCCAGTTCGCGGACGACAGGTTTTAACTACGACACAAAATCGTCTCAATATTCCAGACCTATAAAGAGTATCCTTGGGGGAAAAGTTTATCGCGGACCAGCGGAAAACTTATGCCGAAAGGCATTGTTCCCCGGACCAAGGTTTGAAGAAGTCTTGATTCAACTGCTCTTGTGTAGAAGACGAGGACTGTCGTTGAATAGTCCGGTTGCGTCGGAGTTCTCTTTTGAAGCGTCATCGGAGATCGGTGTTGTTTGAGCTGACCGTGTAAATCGCGTAGCACGTGTTGAAACCTATGCACGAGCAGTTTTTAAATGCCCCCCCCCCCCCCGACGTGGACCTTTAAGGAGACGAAAAAAAAAGGTCGGAGTCAGGAATTATCGCCCAGGCATTGGGGGGAGGCAAACCTGATGCCCCGGAAGCGGCTACGGCCACGGAGTGTTTCATTTCCAGCAGGTGGATGACCACTGCGGGGTTCATCAGGTGAGCGCATGTCATGCGCACTCCCGAAAAATTCGCCGTGCCCCCGATGGTTGACCCCGACGCCGATATGACTCGGCGCGATGCGCACCTTGCTATTTATTTTATGTTTGTTCTTTTATTACACACCTTGTCGTCATTACGCCCCATCATGTCCTGTTTTCCGTGTGCCCGACGGAATAATGATCATTCATCCTGCAACCCCCACGTTTTCTCGCTCACCGTATTGCGCGTCTCAATCACAATTGCTCCTTCGAGATCGAATTTCTAAGCAGACATCACGGGAATGACTCAAGTTTTCAGCATTATTCTCTGTTGAAGTTCTCTCCGGAAATCTTCTAATGGACCAGCCATGGTTCTAGCTTTTATCTAGGAACGACATCGTGTGTCTTCATCGCGCTCGTCATTGAAGATATGAAGACAGTTGAACTCAGCGGGAGAGCGTCAACAAGTGGCTGATTATTTTCAGCCCTTGGCAATGATCACTGCGGTGTTCGACGAAGAGCCGGGGGGTTGCAAGGTGAAAGCCGGCGAACTTGAATCGCAAACGAGCGGGTTATTGATGACTGTTAAGGAACCAGGGGTCAATTAAGTCCTCGGTTTCGGTTCCTTTTTTTTCGGCTATCTCGGCGACAATCGCGTGGGTCTCGCGATCGGAATCACGCGAGGTACGGCATTCATCACCGCTGTTGACACCCTTCGGGCAGCGGGGAGGCAAATTATTGTCGCCTGTTGCGATATTCCTTAATGAGAGAAGCTACGTTTGTTTCCCTTGCATCATCTGCCTGGGAGCGATCCGGGGGTTACAAAAAAGGCCCATCTCTCTCATGCAAGATCGCCAACTCGCAAGAATAAGCGATCGAAGATTTCACGCGGCTTAAAAAATAAGTATTGCATCGCATCTTGAGAGAAGCTGACGAAAAAATTACATTTCGATCAATCTCGCCTGAGTTGAATAAGTGTAAACTACGATTAATACTGTAGTATAATCTCGAGGATTTTATCGATATTTCAAGTGGATCAGAGAATATACGAAGTAGCCCATCTAATTTTAATATTACCGCGTGATCCCCTCTCGGGTTAACTTTAATTTTTATGGAAATTAATATAAAAGTAAGACCAAACTAATTAGCCTTGAACAGCGTTCGGAAAACTGAAATGAAAAATTATGATGATTGAGGAGCAAGCATCATTTACTACCAGGAAATGTGTTGCTCTTCGAGATGTGTGTTAATGTTGGAAATACAGTGGCACGCCCGGTCATCGTTGAATGACTTTTTCCGCATTTGAGTAAAAAGGTTTTCCCTGAAGAGCAATTGCAATTGCTCGGTTCATTAGTACGGGCAATTCAGGTACTACTTCATTACAATTCATTAAATTAACTTCAGTACACGTTTTGTTGAGGACGGGATGTGTCGAAAAGGTTTTTTGAATAGTTTTCAGACTCCGTGGCGGTATTCCTTTAATCACGGTTCCGTCGAGTGATTTTTCCCAAGTTTCCTTTTATTCCTTTACGTAGTTTTAATCGGATCAATGGGCCTTTTCTCAATCGTGTATACGTTTTGCATGGAGATCAGCTGAAATGGTGTCAAATTTAATCACGATTTGCTTCTGGAAACTATTTTTTTTTCTGCGACTCCTCGAGCATTTGCATTTTTCGAATTCAGAATATCAACAATGATCAATCAATCATTAAAATTTTTGAAAATTGTTTGTGTTGAAGATATTACGTCCTTTGCAAGTTTAAATAATCCTAAGAAACGGGATCACAGCTCCTGAAGCAAGAAAAAAAAAACAAAAGTGCTGAGATTGGTTGGAAGAACGGTACAGTACTTCCGCTAAAATTGTATCGAAACTTTATGGAATTGAAGGAAGGTGTAAGCTAGGGAATAGTTCTTCGAAGCCAATAATAGTTCTCTCTTCGTCGGTAAGAGCTTTCTGGGTTTTACTCGGGTCAAGAAAGAGATACTGTAGATAGTTTTTCGGAAGTACGGTATTTTGCGATGGATCGTAAAAAACGTTCCAATCCGACATTTTGCACTGACCTGATCCGAGATTCCTGGCATGTGGACGGTTCTCTTGACTCCCGGCACCGGAACAATTGCGTGCCGGATTCGGAAGTTCGCGAAGCGTGTGATGAGGCATCCGGACTTCGGTTGAGACGGATTTCGGACGCGGTGAAACACCGCGTTCGGCGTCCGAATCCTGTTTTAAGGCCGCTCATTACCCCGTAGCGGTACGCATTACGTACAACCCGGGAACGGAGTGCGTGAGATGAGAGCGAGATGTTTTTTCTTCCTATTTTCTTTGCCTCCGGATGATTTTCAGGTGCAGTCAGGCGCGGCGAGATGCTGTGCGGGTTTCGGTTCCGGATCGGGCTTCGATCAGATCCCCGATCGGATTCATCCATCAAGGCATCCCCGAGGTAATAACACCACGGATGCGCCCACTCCGTCCTAGTCGCTTATCATTCAACTTCCGCTCTCGGATTTCTCTTGCCGTCCTGAAAACCCTGTCCTAATGCAATCGTTTCGCCTGGATACAAATCTTTTCTTTTATCTGTGAACCCAACTTTTCCCTTCCGAGAAACCACTTTTCCGAACATTCCGAAACTGTAAGTTTCCTTTTCCCTTTCCGAGGGACTTGGACTGATTCAATCTTGTTCAGACATTCTGAATTATGACATGTTCATAATTTTGAGTCCAGGTTACTCGTACGTGTGTCTGATTCCTGCCCGCAGTTTTGAGAATAGTCAGTTACTGAAACCGTTTACGATTGCGATTGTTTTTATCGTATTCTCCGCCAAATTGAATGCATTTTCTTAGCTTACAATCCAAGAAACTAAGCTCCCCCCATTTCGGTTCGTGCTTCTTCTCCGAACTTCGAATTCCCGTTCCTGAACCTTCAATACAATTGGCAAACCTTTCATTATATATGGTTCTCACTGTCAGTGACGAAGGTTTTTGTCTATGCAGTATTCGGAGAGATAATACAACATAAATGCTAGCCACGAAACAGCGAGAAAAACCCCTGCAAGTGTAAGAAATATCAAGTGCACACAACAGCCCGTGCACAAAAAAGCAAGTGTGTTAACCTGATTATGAACATGAACTAGCATAATGAAGCTTACCCAATTGACATTACCTAGCAAAATAGACTTGACTTAACCTAATAGCTGGACTTGACCCAATTGACCCTATTTGACACAAATTGCCTGACCTGACAAAAACATATCATATTTGAATTAACCTAACCTAATCAAGGACCTAACCCAGTATTAGCCTGACCTAATCTAACTTAACACAATTTACCTATAACAGCTGGCCTAAAAAATCTAACCGAAGAAACCCAAACTTTACTTGCGGTTTTGATACTTTCTTTTTTCTGCACTTCCTCGTGTGTGTGCCTCCTCTTCTGTTACATTTGCTGTGGCAGAAACTTTTCATGTGCACTTGCTGTTCTTTTCTCTAGCTCTACCTAGTTGCTGTTCTGTGACATCCTGTTGCCTGGCTGACTTTCCTTTTCTGCATCTATCAACAAATGCTAACTTGCGTTCACATTTGGAAATAAATAGTATAACAAGTTATCAACATAAAAATTACGCATGGATAGATTAAAGATAATCGATGATGCACTTATTGGAAATAAAAAAGGTTTTCTCACCAATAAGATCGAATTCAGTTGAGTAGTCTGAAGCTAGATTTCAAAGCTTTGAAAGCCGAGAAAATCCCCTAGGAAATCCTTCGGAATGACCTGAAACAATTCTGAACAGTCCTACTTCTGATTGAAATTATTTGCTTTAGAGGGGAAAATCGGTGCTCGCGGAAATCAGATACCCCTCTTACATCCATGATTTCCGAAGTAGTCTTTCCGTTTCCCAAGAAAACCCTTCGAAAGGCTGAAGCCTGAATCTGCTTCGCGAGGATTGATGAGCGAGAAAAATGCATTGCGTCTGGGTATTTCGCTTACAAGTGGTGGGTGGGAAAGTTGCAAATGATTTCAAGCTATGAGAAAGGGGCTGATTAAAAAAATCAAGTAATTACACACTGATGCTCAAAGTTGCTGCCTGATCTGGCTCGCAGGCAGTTTTTGAAAACAGTTTAGAAAAAAAGCCTTGGGCTGAGCGTAACCCTCGGAAGAAACGAGGAGATTCGACAATTGGTTCTGGTCCCATATGCGATCGCCTTTCAGTTTCATAGAATTGAAACCATTCGGAAACTTTAATCCAATGTGAGTTTTAAAATTTTTTCCGAACTGATTCCGTGAGACACAATTGTATTTTCGGAATACTTTTTGAATACATTGTTTTCAACTGCTTTAAAAATTCCTTTTCATGTCTACATCAGGCTAGCGAGTCCAAGAAAACGCAGTCGTCTCGAAAAGTATCATGACAGCAAGCTTCAGAAGTTTAGGTTACTGGCCCTGTTATTATGCTTGATCTTTCATGCATTTCATCTTTCGTGTAATTATCTTTTCAAATAATGGCTGGATTTTTTTATTTTTATCGTCTCGTATTATTGTTCTCTGCTTCTCTTTATGACTACTCTTGAAGATACCGCAGAGAGAGAGAGCGGTATCTTCAACTCTTTATGCTTGAGAAAATTTCTTTATACTTCAATTTTTTGTGCTTCTTATTGACTACTTCGGAAATCATCAAAGTAAGAGGGTCGTGTGATTTCCGCGATTTCTGATTTTCACTTTTATAGCAAACAATTCCAATCAGAAGTAGGGCAGTTCAGAATTGCATGATCAGGTCATTCGGAAGGATTGCCTCTGAATGATTTTTTTCTGAGTTCCTAAAATCTGGCTTCCCACCACTCCACCGAATTTGCTTCCATGAGTGAGAAAATTTTTGTCAATCAATCCATAATAGAGTAGTCGGCCCGTCGGTAATTTTAGAGTACTGTAGATGATTCGTTTTACTGTATTGATTGTGCGTTCCCCTTATTTCGAATAAAGGATTGGCTTACTGAAGCTCTAGGAGAGAGGAAGCAGCGTAACAGAACTGCACCGAAGTAGCCACTGTGGTGTTGGAACCCCAGCCGCTCGTGCGGATCACGAATGATCCGAACGTGACAGCGTGTAATTATACCTCGGGTTTATCTTCCGCTCCTGGCCTTCGATTGGCTTCTAAAACAAGAGCACCTCGATGCCCTCGGAAACCTCAGCATCGTTGTGCCTTCGTAAGTCACGAGACATCTGGCCATCTGGGAAGTGCGAATTAAGCGCTACCACGGGTGAACCCCTTTCTGCCGAACGTTTATCCATTTCTACGCACTCAGACGAGTCCGACGTCCTTTGAATGAAAGCGTGAAATTGAAAACTACTGGCAGGTGCACGACTCTTGGAAGCAGTTTTTTGGTCCACTATTCCCACACCGCGGTATTTTTCTAGGTCAAGGGTTGGCCTGAACCTAATGGACAAAAACTGACCTCATGAATCACGAGCTTGTCAAAAATTTTGCTTCTCGCCGCATCGTCGCGGTGCACTCTTCTTTAAAATTGTGCTTAATGTATGTTGATCAATATCACAAGTTTTACCTTTTTCACGCAGGTCTCGCATATTTGAGATAATCTCGCTTTCGCGAATTACCAGCCGCTGGAATAGCGCTTGAAGAGCGTTTAGGCAATGAGCTCAGGCCAAAAATCGGCGTTTATATTTCCCACAAATTACCCTGTGATTTAAAGATGGCTACTGGATGACACTCAGTTTGCGCGAGAGCGAACCTGTCATGTCAAAGTAATTATTGTCGAAACTCATCCGTCAGTGCTGCATTGGCAATCAATGAATTCATAATGAATGTCAATTTTTCCTACTGCTTCAATTGGTTCAAAAATCACCCACGTGGGGGTTGGTTTATAATTTTTTTTTTTATTTTCAGGGGAAGATGCATTCTGGCCCTGTGTTTTTTGAACTCACATTATTGTGTCTCTACACAGCATATTTCACTTATTGCACATTGGCCTTCCCATATTCATCTTCCCTGAGAATTTGGGAGTCTGATTTTTGCGCGCGATCTTGAAAAAATAAAATACTTCTAATACTGTACTGTAGTTTCAAATTTTTATTTCATTTCTCTTTCTAAAATTTGCATACATGTCTTCCTTCAATTTTCACATTTTCTAGCTCTTCGTATTGAAGAAAATTCCTTCGTATTTTCAATTTCGGTCCTTTGCTTCCAAGTTTCAAAATACCCTTCCAGAACCTGTAGTACCTCGCGAAAAACCATGATAATTGCAGAAGTATCCCTGAAAACGCTTTCAGTTAATTTTTGTGACACGACACTTGTTTGCGGTGACCGGTGACACCTTGCAGGAAATCGTCTAGAATCATTCTCTAAAAACTTCGCATAATGGAAGGGATAAGGGATGATTGCGCGCTGTTAGCCGATTATTTTTCTTCCGTCGCGTATGACCGCATAGTCTGGAAACTGGGAGAAAATATATGTCAAACATTTTTCAAAGCCCTCTAAATAATTTGATAATTTTATTTTCTCTAAACTTCGTTCCGAATGAAACTGGGCAAAATCGTATCTCGCGCTACTCTCGTATAGTACTGTACTTCTAACGTAGGATTGGTAAATTACTGTATTTTGAAGGTCTAACTTGGTGTTGGATAGTACTGTGAAGTTCTGAGGAAAAAAATCTCTTGGAGGAGAGCTTTGATGGGCGATCTAGATGCACGGTCTAATTTTTTTTATATAAGCCCTCCATTTGAGGCTTAGAATGATGTGTTTTTCCAGCGTTTGTTGGGCGAGAGAAGGTTCGGTATAAGTAGCGGGAAAATAGGCTCTCGCAGTCACAACACGAATTTAGAGTTGGCTTTCCGAGAGCAGTGGTCACTGAACGGTGTTATCTGCTAACCAGAGCGTCGGGAAGAATACGGTATGCTCAGGTCGGTCTGGTAGCATCATTATTATCATCATCATCATCCCCAGGCTCCCTCCGGAACCGCAACCATTCTTCCGTTTCCTCTCCGTCTCGCTGTGGAGGATTGGGAATGTCGTACATGCGTGTTCTGGCTCGAGCCCTGTTATTTGCGATCCTTGGTAAGCTGCACTTGAGGCATATCCCAAGCGGTCACCGACGTCTCGCTTCACTTTTTCCTGGGCTTCGGGAACAAAATTGCCTGCTCGTCGGAAATTTAGGCGCGGGGAAATGACAACCAGGCGCCGCATCTTTTCGCATTTTTCAAACCACTCGTTGGCAACGGAGTAACGCGTTGCTCCTTGGCGGTCATCTCTCGGGCTCTTCGCGGGTTGCCGGGAAAATTGCAACTGCTCTCTTAATGTGGATCAGACGTTGAACCACTCCTCTTTTCTTGATTGTTTCACGAATTCAAGTATACTGCAACTCTAAGGATCCGGACTCGGAATACCCGAAACCAAATCGCGCTGCATCCCGAGGGAATAAAGCGGCCTGTTGAATTGTTATTTTTACCTTAATTTCTTCAGTTTCCCAGTGACTGCAAAATTATCCGAGCTAACGCAGTCCAATATTTGCAGGCATTTTGTAATATAGTCTGGCTATTCTTGAAATGATTGCATGCTGATTTGCAGAAAAATATTTTTTTAAAGTAGGAATCGATTGTATGTAATAATGTATTTGATAAAAGAGGAGGAAAAAAGCTTATGTACTCTGTGTTTTTTCCTGGCAAAATTTCGTTGGTTGGGTTCTGTGAAATATCTTTTTGGCTTCAGTAAGAAAGTTCACATGATTCCCGGAAAATTGTCAATGCTTTTGTCCGTATGTGACCCTTTTGCGCTAAAACAAAATTATTCTTCGAATTCAATACTGTTCCTGGAAGTTCAACGATCGACAAGATAAAGTTCTCTCCAATTTTACTTCGAAGGATGTAAAAAAAAATTCATCAAAAATGGAAAATGAAAGTCCTTCGGATGTTTACTAAACGCTGATGGCATAAAATAGCAATCTAAGGCCGGTTCACGATTTTTAGAAATTTGTGATTGGTAAATTTCGTCTTCAATTCTCTAAAGCTTGTTGTTAGGAATAACTGATTCCAAATTTGATTCAATCGAAAATCGACTGATCGCTTACGATGTCTTGAATAATTATAGCCATTTTGCTTTTCACGTTCGTCTCCAATTGGACTGTACATAACAGTGTAGTTATTTGCGATTTGTCCCTCGGAGCTTTTCGTTCAACGTTCAGCAGCCAAGATGGTTCCATTTCCGGAATAGATAGGGCCGTGGAAAATGTTTTTCTAACTTTTGTAGGAGAGGAAATGCAAAATGGAAAAAATCACGTCGCTTGTTCCGCTGGTAACCGTACTCTGCTGTTGCGTGTGTTGGACCCACTCCTGGGTTTTCTTGCATACTGATTTGCCCTGGCACCCTCGAGAGCCCGGCTGCCATGCCTCCTTTGGCAAATGATAGTGTGTTCGGATATCACGCGAACCCGCGAGCTTCTTGAAAAAATTTGTTTGTTGCAAGTATCGATGCTTAATAAAATTTGCTGTAACATTTCCTTTTTTCCCTTTAGGGAGGGGGTGGTTTTCCGCGCGCGCTTCTTTTGTAAAACTAGGGGCTTCAGGTCAAGTGCGTTTTGGACGGTGCTTCAAGTAAATTGATCCCCCGTGAATCTCGCATCCTTAATTATAATTCAGTACTATATATTATTTGAATTATCTCCCTCATTAAGGATCTTTTCACCGTATCATGTACAGTACGAGTGCAAACAGTACGTATGTGAGATCGCGGCGAGAAAAAAAAAACAGATCAAAGATCCAGTGCAGCATTATCTGTTTGTTTTTTTCAAGTCAAGGCGGACCGGATTTTGCAAATCTTCAATGCTTCGATGTCTGAGATACCGACAGCATAATGATACTGTAGTAAGAACATTTTTGTCTAGGACTTTCATATCAAGATACTGTAATAGCAAATGTACGCATTTCTAGCTTGGCAGTTTATCCTAGTTGTGTGATACTGCTGGGAATTCGAAAACCTTGGACGATATATTTCTTCAGAGACCCATTATGTGCTTACAATACGTACATTTATAGCAGGAAACAATCCGATAACACAGGGCGACTTTTAATCTTGAATCCAGATGCAAATTTGAATGAAAACGATTCCTTTTAATGAAAAATAACGCCCTAAATTATTTTTCGAATAGCATGAGGTGATTCAAATTGATGCCGTTGTCCAGATTATGAAAATGTCACGGATGGCCATAAAAAGATGAATATCATACACCGAAACGGAAAATATAATTAAAAATGAAAGCGTTCAAAACGGCGAAAAGTGAGGTGTTCCGACGATGGTTTCATATACTGTAATACTGTATTATTATATAACTGACCTTTTGTAAGTTCTAGGGAAAGCTATACAATTTCCTGATACCCTCAGAAACTGTCCGAAAAGTTCACGAAAGAAAGGTTGCTCCTCCTTCTTATGAGATTATATATGTAGTTTTTATTTCGATTTTTGTAAGCTTTTTAGTTCTTATCGTGTAGACTCTAAAATGTTACCTTGAAATCAATTTCCTGATGAAAAACGAAGCGAGTTTTGAGGAGAAATGAAACAGTGCACGTTAAAATTATATAGATCATTATGCTTGCGCTTCTCGAGTTTCGATTCGCGCACTTGAAAAAAATCAAGTGCACCGTTAATTAGAGCCCTGGTAATCTACATGTTTATAGTTTAATCTATATTTACCGCGATGATATTAAAAGGTGTTGGAATCATTCTCGAGCTGCGAAGGCAGAAGAGTTCAGGTTTTCGTGTGACGTCGCTTTTTGTGCGCTGGCGGCGACCCTAATAAATTATTAATTGCTAATTCACTGCTGATGAGACGAACACGTTTCGCTTTGCGAAACAACGACGCATGTTTTATCTTCAGCCTCTGACCCGCGGCCTGATCAACGGGAAATCAATGGGGACAAATGTGTCTCTCGAGTAGCGCGCCTGGGGCGTACTCCGTCCGATGGACATTAAACATTGTTATGGCCATTTTTAGCCGCAATGTGAATATTCGAGTGAACTGCGCAATGTACTATTAATTTCCTTGTGCTGTGTGATTTCTTTTTCCGAGATTTTATTTCCTACCGTCGAGAATAAGCTTTAATATCGGATATCACCGTATGTTTTCGCGTTACTTTTACCGGAGCATTTCGAAAATGTTTCCTTTGTCTCGATCACCGTTCGTGACATTTGATTATCGAGAAACGGCACGCAGTCATCAGCCCGAATAGCATAATCAAAAACTACAGTAAACATTTTCTCAGGGTTTTTTCTTCATTGAAATTGATTCATTCCCTCACAAAATGCGCGAATAATACGCATCAGGATTCAAGATCGCAATTCATCCTATATTTTTAGATTTTCATCGCTAGCATTAAATGACACATACGGACAGCAGGATTTAAGTCCTGTAACTGTCGATTTATTCCTACGGTAAAACCTTCGAGATGATCAATTACATGGCTAATTAAAAATTGAGACGATGTCCTCAAGTACAGTATTAAAATTTGGTCCAACGATGACCTGACAGGGGATTACAAACATTCTCTTAAATCTAGAACGTCGAGACATTCCCCAAGTAACCTCATGATTTTTTTTAACTTTAGTGAGATATGGAAAAAATGCCCTGCTCTTAAATCTCACGAGATCATGCATTTTTTTAAAAAGTTTTTTGGTTACTCGATGCCTAACGTGCAGTGATTTTGCATGAATCTCTATGCTTAATTGAAGTCATTCGAAGGGAAATAAAACAGCTTAAATTAGGAACATGTAGACTACTTTTCTTCCTCCGACTTGGAAGATTTTGGGCTTGATTAATGGAATGCTTTGTTGACGAAATTCGGCATTATAATCGATCTTGTTCGGCATTCCTCGAGGAATTTGCTGCCTATAGTGCTGCACTATAAATTTTGATATTATAGTTCCGTTCTAGCAATATTATCCGGCCCGAACGTTTCATGGGCATCAAAAGGTTCTCCTTAGTCGTCAAAAGATCTCCCATAAAATATATGCGAAGTCGTGTTTGCCATGAAGCCGAACAAAGACGTTTTCCGGAGCGAATATAATGTGAAAATGTTTGCCGGAATACAAAAGAAAGGGCATTCGTCATGAAATGTTTGTCTGTTAACGACATTCTCTAGAAGTCTAGGCCACTAATACTTGTTTAAAAAGTTCGATAGGATACGAAATAAAATGTATTGTTCACCAGGAAACAAATGAACGCCTTTTGTTTTTTACGAAAAAACTTTGAAAATATATTCCTGGCTACTGTTATGCTATGGTCAGATGCGTGAGATAAAAAAAGGACTCCGAGCGCATTTGCTTGAAAACGTTTGCTTATTCATAGTTTTTCAAGATGCCTCGTTTTGTGATGAAGCATTTGGGTATAAATGAATCGTCAGAAATTGAATCTTGCCTCACCTACTACAGCTGGATTTCTCATGCTTTTCGAAAATTAAAGTAAAAAATGCTTGTGGGCATCGCTCGGAAAAAAGTTTTTCCGAATGACGTGGATAAATTCTGGAACGCCCCAGGGTGTGATTCAGCCGAGATCTCGTCGGAAAACCTGGAGGTGCTTCACACCTCGTACAACGCTAACTGCCGGGAAGCGAAATGACGCGGCCGTGAGGCGAGATTTCTCGTGATCCGCGCCGATTTCACGGATTGATATTCGCCGCGCGGCTGCAAATCTATCTATGGCTCACGCAACCACCCTGCAATACTGTCAAGTCACGTCTGGGCCAGAAAAGAAAGAAAGCAGCTAATTGTACTCCGTAATGCACGTTGATTATGAGTTGCGATCGTATCCAGTCAGCCAGGTACTGCACTCGAAGATAAATACGGACGCAGGGAAGAAAAAACGCTCGCCTCGGGTGCGGTTGCGGGTTGCGTGCATGCTGTTTGACAGTATCTCGGACCTGGGATAATATTTCACCAGGCATTGCAGATGCAGCTCTGATCCGGGAGCAGAGATTTTATTTGCCTGCCGCTTGAAATTATATACATTCTCGGCGGAGACCTACCTTACTTTTGCCCCGACAATTTTTCCCTCTTTTTTATTTATTTATTTTTTTACCGGCCTGGTGTCTGGGCCTGCCATAGTCCAAAGGGTGCCGCGGCTTGATGGTTCACTATGTTTATTCATTTTTCTTCTAGAACCTCGAACCGTATTACGATTTCCCGACGTTTTCCTCGCTGCATTCAGTTCCACGTTTGATCGATACTTGGTTCCTGCTTCATTATGTTTCTGTCTTCCACAGTTTTTCCCGCGGACTTTCATCGGCTCTGAAAATAAGTTATAAACATGAGATTGAAAATGCAGGATCCGGCGTCGTAACTCTGGAAGGTATTTGGGATGTTAAACCGTTCAACTATCGATATTTGTACTGAGTATTTCTGTGGGAATAATATTATCCGTTGCGGTGTTCTCGACGATGCATCAAGCGAGGAAACAAAGTCGGGAAGTTTGTTCTGTCGGAATATTTCGATTAAACTTGAGGTACGTTCACCATCCCACTCACGGCGTCGTAAACTGCCGGAAAACAGTTCAACACCCTTCGCTGTCCTTTCATCCAGAACACATTTGAAGGAACTTCGCAATTTGCGGAGGGAAAACGTTTTTCATTTTACGAGGTATCACGTTGTGCGATAGAAATTTCTGCACCGTTTGATCTGGCTGATTCTTGAAAATATGGACCGGGAACATTCCTAATTTTAACCCTAAAAGAATTCTTCCCTTCTGCACAGTCTGTTGAACTATTGATCCGGAGTCACTCTGAATCGGGCCTGACACGCGCAGTTATAGTTTCCAAAGGAGGTTTTGTTGAAACTTGGAACGAAGGGACAACGGAAATACTGTACACGATTATTTCTGGGAAGAAAGAAGAAATGGGTATGAGTAAATAGCTTTCCCTCTGTTTTTGGAGGAACTAATTCCGTAGAGGTGAATCCGAAATCAGGTCTTCTCTTGTGGGCCCCCCCTCGCAAGGGTCTCGGACTCGGCTCCAGGGTATCTGGGGCGGGTTCGTCGTGGTTCCCGCGTACACTATGCGTTCAGACGTCTCCGCTTCCCAGCATCCACTTGCTGCCGCGGGGCATCGGATCTATTCATTACGAGGAAATTTATGTTCCGACTGATTTTCCCGAAGCCTCGTAGCCTGGGACCGACCGGAGAAACACCGCGGCTTTTGAGACTGCAGAGCAAACACACACCTCATTTACTCAAAAATAAGATGCCATTCTTTTGGGAAAAAAAATTGCCAACAAATCAGGCCACGTCATGTACTTGATGATGTGAGGTTTTCCTGGTTTTAAATTTTATGACGTCTCGAATCCGCAGGTGATGCGCATGATTGCTTTATTAAAAACCCAAAATCTTGAAGTTCGTTTGAAATTACATTCAAGAAATCCTCGCCCCAATTATCATTTCAAGAGCATTGCGCTCGAAATTCTACTTTATATTGGAAATATTAAGGATATGAAGCTGTTGACGCAAAAATAAATAGAATCTACAGACAACTCAGATATTGAAGAGTTTGAATAAAACTGTACTGTATTGGGGTGCAGGAGAAAAAATCCCGCGGCCCGAAAATCCCGTGAGGCCGATAATCACGTAGGCCGAAAAATCTCGCGGGGTATCCCGTAGGTACGAAAATCCCGTACACTACAAATTGTGATATTATCTCTTGAGTTTTCCTTCCAACTGCATTTACTCTTCTGTGGCCTTTGGGTGGGAATCTTGTTAATTTGAATGGCTTGTTGAATTAAAAAAAAATGTATGCTCTATAATGTGATATACATTGAAATTGAAATTTGACAAGATGAAATATACTTATAAACTGTATTTAGACTTATTTGATGATTTATAAATTATTTACAGACCATCACCATATATGTAGATATCAAAGGAGGTTTTTTTATGTAAAAATTCATGTTTTGAGGGCAAAGTAGAACTGAAAATAATTGGAAAAGTGAACAGTTTATATACAAAACAAATGCAGGGATGAAGTCTTGGTCCAAATGAAGGTTACATTTTTCTCAGGTTTCCTCAGGAGAAAGGTGAGGAAGTGAAGTTGAGGCTCTATTGACAAAGGTAATTCCTAGATCTCGGAAATCATTGGAAAGAAACCCCTTGCACTTTCCCCATTTCATAATCCACCATATTCACATTCTTCCCAGACAGTTGGAAAGAAAACTCAGAGATAATATCACAATTTTGTTGCATACGGGATTTTTGTACCTACGGGATTTTTGGACTCCGCGAGATTTTTTGGCCTACGGGATTATCGGCCTCACGGGATTTTCGGGCCGCGGGATTTTTTCTCCTACGGGATTTCATCATGGAGCCCTGTATTGAGAGAGCTTCTTGCATTCGCAAACGCAATCGTTTTCGTTTTTGTGGTGAGAAACAGAGAGGTTCTTGAATCAATGGCGTCTTGTTAATGAGTAAATACGGTAAATTGGTGCCGCATGCATAAAACCCAATACTGAACAGTAGTTTAAATAAGTGATTCGCTATACGAGGTATTTGTTGTATCGGACCGCTTTCCCATGCATGTATTCGTCCTGAAAGACGTGAAACGGTCGAATACTAATAGAAAACGACAGAGACTTTTCATTCACGTCTGTATTCATCTGTATCGAATGATCTCTACTCTATTCACTGAACGGCAGTTCGCTGCCACATTACTTCACTGAGCCCCCCTCCAACTTCGCCAGTAAACCACCAAAATCGAGAGCAGAACAAATGCAAGAAACTAAAATAAAGATTGCACGAGAGTACTAGGCCGTTAAAAAATAGTCTGTTCGAATTTTTGAGCTTCGAAAAATCATGGCATCTGGGAAACTGCTGTCTCGTTCTGGCGGTCTGCTGTTGAGGGCAGTTCATTGTTACCCTCGTTTGTGAAAGGCTGGTTCGTTCTATGGAACGATGATAGTCTTGAAAGTCTGTTTTTGTTTTTGTTGGAAACGCGCATTTGTTACATGAAATGTTCGTTGTGTGAAGCACCTGCGTATTTCTTGGGATTCAAAGCCGTCTGCCGCGGAGAGAAAAAGAAGGTTGCGAGAAGTCTTGAAGCGAGAGCAGGCCACAGGGAATTACACAGTCGAAGCTCCGCGGCGCACCCAAGCACGACATCCATAGATA
The DNA here is from genome assembly GCA_905338405.1 of Notodromas monacha. NCBI lineage: Eukaryota > Metazoa > Arthropoda > Ostracoda > Podocopida > Cyprididae > Notodromas > Notodromas monacha. The sequence continues at coordinate 130,264 of CAJPEX010000017.1, read as the reverse complement.
ATTCATGGGGAAATTACTCGAAACGACGTCGTCGATAAGAAGCGCGTTTTCGCGCCCTGATGGGATGCATTGTGTTGTGGGGTATTGAGGAATCAATCCCCGGCGCGATGCCCGAGGTGTTGCCCTCAGTACTGAGTCCATATACCAAGACGCACGAAGGTCTATCCCGATTGCCTCGGTTCTTTTGCTACTCCGTTCGGAACGAATTGCAGTATGTGACTCAAATTCAAAAGCTCTCCGAAGAAGAGCGCGGATGTGGTCAATATATTGCATCCTGTAAATGAGATATTACATAGTCTACCCTTGCTATACTCGATTACAGCGCGCCTCTATTTTTCTGCCTCCAAAAGTTGCTTAACGCTCTCCTTAACTACGAAGAGTCGGTCGACACTGTCCGTGATGAATTAAAAGCGTAAAGCACTTCCGACATAAATGGTATCTCATATGTACTTTTGAACTGAAGGTAGTTCCGTAGAAATTTACAAACATCGAAAAATTCTTCCAACAAATATTGGTATGACGAATGTTGGCGTAGGATGTATTTCATCAGGCATCATCTCAACCGTATTTCTGAATCTCTATGTGATGATTTTTATGATGTCCAATGACTTCGTTGTACCATGGTTCTACTGTAGTGAGACTTTGTTCATCTGAATTTTTGATTCATTTTTCATACCGACTTTACGTGGAACGAAAGTGTTAATCTTTCGAAAAGTGAAGGATCAGATTCAACGGAAAACTGGAGAATAACAGAATAACCTGCTCTGAGTTAAAAGTACTGACAGGAATAAATACAGCAGATATAAAGGACTAACATGCATTTACAGTTTACAGTGCAGAATACCCATGCTCCTCTCAGCTTTCTTCTCATTTTAAGTGAATACCACGCGAAGGAGGCTGCAGTGCGGTTGATCCCAAGTACAGTATACGCCGCACGCAAGTTTATCGGAATACTTTCGGGGTGTTGGGATTGGGGTGCTATGACCTTTATTCGAATAAAACATGGTATCCTTTATGGCATTAATCTCCGCTGAACTCGTGTAGATTCAGAGCATCCGTTTGTGTTTAGTCAGGCTTCAGTGCTGAAGTGACGCTCTGTCACCTCTTCAACCCGATCACCCTTCCCGGAATAACATGATGTCATGCAGCAAGTGCAGCGAGTTTTTAAATTCGACCCAGGAAACGTATTTTTCAATTTTAGTAAAATAAGCGTTGTCAACCCGTCCCTCCGAGAAATACTTGTTCTTCTGATTATTTAACTTGATTGAAAGAAGGGCTGTTGAAGGTGAAAAAGTAAACTACATCTGCGAGAATTACCGTACTTGCATATGTTGATTAAGCACGGGTAGCCAGTGGAAGGTGTGCAGATTTTAGTGCATTACGGATGACCCGGACGATTTCACTCAGTAATTGAAGGGTAATTTTGTTTCAATATTTGGCCGGTTGAATTTCTGTGCAATTTCGTGACCGAACTTGCCGATCAGCCCACGTACTTTTTCTGAGATAACCTTTCGATAATTGGGTTGTTATTCGGCGAATTTAACCATTCGGACTGTTGTATGGTTACCTCTTGGCGAAATAACACACCCAAATTCAGCATTTTGAGGGCAAATTTTATTTTCCGTAACTTTCGTAATTGTCAAGACTCCTCCTGGCTTCTGGTCTCGAAAGCACAAAAATCTTCTTACGCTCAAACTCTGCCATCATACTATGACAAATGTCCGCGTCACGCATGGATGCCAAAATTAGGTTTTCGAATTTCATTCTTGAGCTTTGAAAATGATTTTATTTAGCTTCGTTACATAGTTTCAAACTTGAGACGCTTTGTTCAAAATAAATTTTCCGGGCGCATGAAATACGTAATTTGTAGGATTGTAAGATACATAGTTCAGGATCAACCCGTAAGAAAATCCAAACTTGCGGAATAAGATATATTTTTTTCACTGTATGATCATCTTTAATGTTTGATTATCCAAGCGAAGACATCGGGTCATTTACTGGGATAATCGAAGCTCCAATGCATCTCAAGTTGATGAAGAACATTCGCGATTTTAACATAAAATCTCGATTACATAGTCAAACCCCAGAAAGAAAATGAATTCGTCTGAAGCGAAATCATTTTTTGCGCAACAGTGATCGGACAGGAAATGGCATTATTAAGGACGTCGAGGCGATTGAGACGCGAACGGATTTTCCCTTGTCCGAAGCTACGTTCGCGGTTTGCTGAAATGCACGCGTCGAGAGTAAATATAACGTATCGGCTCGTAGTTTCAAATTGAGTTGCTTTATTTTTGTCAGATTAATTACTCGGGCTAATGTAATTGGTGATTTGCGGAAATGCGCTTGTAAATAATACCGGGCCAGCCCTTGAGAAACCGCCCGATAATTGAATACTTTTTTTCATATCAGATTATCATGGATGTTCGATTATTCGAGCAAAGGCATGGAGTCATTCACTTGGATAATCGAGGCTCTTTTGCATCTCAAGTTGATGAAGCGAAAAATATCCACGATTTTAGCATAACATTTCGATTTCATAGTCGACCCCAAGAAAGAAAATGAATTCGTCTGAAGCGAAATAATTTTTTTGCGCAGCAGTGGTCGGACAGGAAATGGCATTATTAATGACGTCGAGGCGATTCGGACGCGAACGGATTTTCCCCCATTCGGAGCTACGATTGCGGTTTGCAGAAATGTGCGCGACGAGAGCCAATAAATCGTATTTTTGACGGACGATTAGGCTTAATCGTGCATCATTCGAAGGATGGATTGCAGTTGCTCAATCGGAAGATAATTCGCCTCCTTGTAATGAAGTCGTAGTTTCGCGCAGCGTCCTCAAAACTCACGACCTCGTCCTTCTCTCTGTCTGGAACCGCGATTCTCCTCGTCATCGCCGTGCTCCGCGGATTAATCCCGCCGAGCAAATTGAGAGAAATCGCGGCGGATGGTCCATCAGTCCTCGGCGAATCTTTGTGCCCCCGCTCGGCCCCATTGTTCGAATCCCAGAGTGCGCATTGATGTACGAGCTGCCGTCGAGCTCTGAATAGGGCAACATGCGGTAAATCGCTGCGAGCTGGGAGCGAATGAATGACCATGTCTTGATGCCCGGAGTGTATGAAGATCAGGGCCCCGACTCCTGGCACGAAGGAATTCCTCGCGACCAGAGCTGTGAGCGGGGAACCCGTGATTACCTCTTGTTTCGTCAGGTGTTACGCGCTCCCGTGTCAGGCCACTGTGGCAGGGGGCACAACTGAGCGCTATTAAAACGAGCGCAATTTATTAAACCTGCACCCGGGCGATTCGGCGGAGCAGCGACTAGATAACCCCGGAGAAATTCCCGGCCGCAGTCTTTGCGTGCCACCCAAGTTCACTTGCATTCAGCAACAAGAAAGCACAAAACTTCATTCATCGTTGTTGATTGTTTGTTGTGTGCACCAAAACAAGCTTCGCCTCTAATTTGACGCTTGACGCCTCTCTGCTTGGTCATCCATTGCTGGAAAAAGCCAGCAAACACCCTGTGACTTCCTCCCGTTCATGGATCTTTTCAGGCAGATTTTCTGAAAGCCTGAAGAATGACGTCTAAAGCGTGATGATCCTCTTGACCACTCCAATCGCCGTGCTTTCGAAATAAAATTAAAATACTATCCAGTATTCAAAAAACTTTTACTTTATGGGCTTAAATTAACCTTGCTCATATTTTTGACTGTCAATTGATGAAAAGAAGCAAGAAGTTTACCTAATTTTCATGTGAGCCGCTCGTTTACGTCTGGTCTTCTAGAAATTTTCATGCAAATAGCTGATAATCCGTTTAACGGTACTGTGCAGGCATTGTTCTACATTTGCTTTTAAGGGAGTCTCGATAATAGAATGTCATCGTTGAATACTTCCGAAGATTATTCCACTATCCATCACGTTTGACAATTTGCGCATAAGACACCCTTCATGAGCCAGGGTAACCGGAGTCTCCGGCATTTTGATTACTTTTAGAAGGAGTAGGAGATGCGTCGCAGCTGCAAAATTCATTTCATTTCCTGCTCATGTGATATCTGCTTTATCTGCATATTGAGAATGTTGCTTCGATTAAAATTACTGCGTGTAGATTGAAAAACACCGTTCCTCCAATCAGTAATCATGAACTCCCTGTGAATTTCTGCAGAATATCTTCATTCTTCCTTTTTCCCCTTCAACATTTTCTCCCAGAATGTCCACACGTCATTAAAATTATGAAAACGCTGCAGCTGTCCAGATGATGCTATTCACGGTTCGATTGTGGCCAGATAAAAAGGGTGACATAGCTTCCTGCAAAACCTGTCACAGAAAGATTAGAGCTAACAGCATCAAAATTCTCCCTGATCGTACGATCTGACTTCTTGTGATTTTTCTCAGTTTCACGTTGAAACAACTTTTGAATCATTTGAGGCTTAAATGATTCGGAATGTGTATTGACTCATTGCGGATCTGTCTCTCGTGTTTTTTCCCCTTCACGTGCTGAAAATAGAAGTTCGAAAATATAATTTTCTGGAAAGTTTCAATTTTAACGACCTAGGTGTACCAATCCTGTGAAAACAAACATAGAAAAAGAATGTCGAGTATTGTTTTCAGAAAAGAATTATTATTATTTTTACTTAAAGAAATAAGCAATGTTTCTTTAAAAAAATGCGACCCTGTTCGAAAACGCAAGTATTTCCCCTCTTAATTTCCATCACTGAAGCAAGAAGCGAAAGTAATCAACTCTCAAGCATGTGAGTCGTATGAGGAGTCCGTGGCTAAATTTAACCGAATTATTCGTTTGAATATTTCAATGCTAAGGCTCTCAAACATACTGAACAGTAAATTATTTTAATTTCAACTTGTGGGACCCTTTTTGTTAGAAAGTTAGAGGCTCAGAAAAATTATTACGTTCGGGTTTCACCTCGGAATACAGGCATCGTAGTCTCAGTTGCTGATGATTTTGGGCGTAGAACCTCTCCCTCTGCGCAGAAAGCAGCCAATCGTTCTACCGTATAGTATTTTTATCCCTCATCTTTCATCATTCTCCATTTTTATATTTTTATGGAGAAGCCGCAGAACCTCTGAGAACTCCGGTGCTCCACAGATCGCCAGGTGAGAGAACCTTTGTTCCAAGGTTTTTCTTCATGCAAGGAAAGAGCCGGAATATTTGGTCATGCATATTATCCGTTTATTCATTTCATCAACAACATTGTAAAGAGAGCATGAGAATCACCGTAGAAGCCAAACTGGTCGAACTCCACTGCGAAAACGTGGAAACTGCACAAAACCTGAAGTAGGTCCGAGGCACTGGCGTCGTGAGCGAATAAATAAAGGCCTTCCGAGTGAAAAACCGCGGCGATCCAACAAGGCTTAAATATTCGTCTATCACATCTCAGAGGACGGGAGGGAATAAGCGATGTTCACATCGCGGGCGAGCAAATATTAAAGCATCGAACCCGGCACCTGGCATCAATTCGAATCTTCCTCGCATGACCGGTACGCTACATAAACTTCCTCAGGACATTTACAGTACAGTCGATGCTTTGTCGACAAGATCACAACCTATGCATAAAAAAAACACTACCGAGAAATTGTATGCAGCGAGGATCCATCGGATCGGGCGACAGGAGATCAAATGATTTCTCTTGTTCCACGCGGGAATGAGTAACGTGGTCTCAGTCGCGAAATTGCTCGTCATCGTCATCGTCGTCACGAGATTGGTTTCCCTGGGCTATGGACCGGAAGTACATCCTCATCGTTTCCCGGGTTTCCTCGTCGTCGTCGTCTTTTCCGTCGCGCGGGCTGTCGAAATCTGCGCCGGGTTCTTGTCGACACTGCGGGCAGAACCCCGTGGGTGCCTCGGTGCCTCCGGTCGTGGGCGTCGTGAAGGTCCGGCCGCATTTCAAGCAGTCCTCCTCCTGCTCGCCTGCTGACGGAAAAATGAAAATATTCAGTTTTAAGGTCGTGTCATTGGATTCCTCGAGTTATATCACGCATTCCGCGCCTTCTGGCGTCAACCAATCAAACCAGGAATGTAAAATCGGCGCTCTGCCTTCGTGGCATTTCTTCTCGAAAAGTATTCTCGTCTTCCGCGATATATCTATTCAACCTTGTAATCATCAAACACCGCTTGATATCCTATTGAAAAATAAAAACTCCTGTTCAACATATCCTACTACAACGTGTGTGATTTCTGCGTGCAGTAATAGAGAACTTTAAATCCGTGATTGAAACATTCTTTGTATTCTAACTCCGCTTGATTTTTTTTTCGGTATGATCTTTTGTATCCCCTATTCCAGTTCGAACACATTTCTAAACTCTCTCGATCTGAGGATTAAATCATTCGAAAATCCCAACATGGCAGCTACAGTATTTTCTTTTTCTAGCTGGCCCTTTTTAAATCACTGATGTTCTAGAGGCGTTTCTGGAGAGAACTAGAATTAATAATTTTCGGACGCATGGGTGCACCAACAGCTTGTAGGAAGTGGTAAAATATCTTCAAATTTGAAATAATTTATGATTGGACGAAGTAATAAATGGCTCACTTTTTGATATTTCTTTTTTTCCATCATCCATGGTATCAAAGTCGGTTGTATTAAAAAAAAACAATAAAAACCAGAAGGTAAAAAATATTCCGAACGATCCTCCCGACTGATCCCATCATCTCCTCAGCTTTTGCTTGAATATTTTGCGAAAAGTCTGGGAGCGCACACAAAGAAGTATCGAATCATGTTTATGCCAAATTTATGAGTTTTAAGAATCGCGTGGTCGTAATCCCGACAAAAGAAGTACTCCCATTTGACTTGGATATCAAGAGCTATCTGCGTACTTTAAAGAATCGCTGATGAACTATTATTTTCTAATCAGAAGAATCCGAAGAAGCCTCTGTATAAGTCGAGGTTTGATCAAAAACGTGTTTCGTATTGTATTGAATCTTCTGAACATTATAATTGGAACATCCATGCCTAAGCGCGACTTTCACCTTCACGATCATAGATATATGTTTCGATTCAGCTGGGACATTGAAATCAAAGAAAAGTGAGAAACAAATTGTATTGATGAAAAAAAACGATTTTGTAGAAGCTCTGCTATGACTGGGTTTCCTGGAGAATTTCCGAAGATCGGCCACCAACGATCTATGTTGTGTAAGTCTCGCGATAAAATGAATTTAAAGAGGCCGTGTTGTGATTCGGGCTCTAGAAGATTTGTTCGTGGGTAAGGCCTACCGATCCTTCGGAAATGTTCAACGATATTTCTAGGGAAATGTGGAAAAGAGGGCCTTCAAGCGGATTCAAACTGACCTTCGTGAGTCTTCATGTGCGCTCGGAGATTGCAGGCCAAGGCGAATTTTTTGTTGCACAGCTCGCAGACGTGCGGTTTGTCACCTGCAACACGAGAAAGAGCCAATCCCGCTTGTCAGACACGATAGCTTCGTTTCGCGTGGGTTACGGATAAGGAAGCGGGCAATTACAGCAGCCATTTTAAAGCGCTGGGGAGAAACTCAATCGCCGCGTTGTGCATAAAAATGCACGGGAAAACAGGAGCTGGGGAATGGGCCTCGCGGAACACGGTGCACAGCCAAACTATGCGGTGGATAACTTTGGGTCTTTCGAAAATTGTATCTTTCGGGCAATGCTTCCAACAGCTTATTCTCCCTGCTTTATCGAACGATGATCCATGTTTTTTTCCCCTTCCTTGAAACCGCGATCTTCCGAAAATAAAAGAGGATTACTGTATCTCGTATGTTCTTCGAAAAAACCGCAAAGGAGTACTGTTATCGTTCGTTCTGTTCCGTTGGCAATCAAATAGCTTATCAATTTCAAAATCACAGAAACTAGTAAAAACCTGGAGTTTCTTGAGACGCGGAAAAACGGTACCTGTATTTTCTGTATCACGAATTATTCATGCATTAGATTAAAATGTGCACTAATGTGGATGTCTACTGATTCAAAATCACCTTTATTGATACTAACGAGTTTTTATTTTAGGCAAACGAATGTTGCGGAAGGTGCCTGTGAATGGACTCAGAGAAAATGCGGCAAATGAGGTCTATATTTTGGTCAGAAGTTCCAACTTAATTATTCTAGAAAGCATTCTTTTAAACCGATTGCCATCCCAGTTGCGTTTGGGTGATGATGCCTGAGATTTTAAATATATTTTTGGATGTTAGGATCAACTTTTGTTTTTGATCAGCGCCTATCAGAACTTGAAGCGTGCTCGTTTTGTTTTATTTATATTTTATGCGAGCCAGGATTCGATGCTGAGCGCAAAGCTAGTTTGGCGTATAGAATAATTACCCTAATTATGTAAGTTGCTTCGAACGTTGCGGATCTCGAATATTCGGCGGCGTGCGTACTTGTGGGAGAGCCTTTGGAGAAGCTCGTGATGAATTGTAAGAATCAGAGGAGCACGGAGGCCGCCTCCACATACTCGGAAATAAATTGAAGATGCTGTGGCAAGAACAAGGCGACGAGGCAGCTACTGTGGTTTATTCAGATGGGCGGAGAAAATTCCCGTGGCCGGCGTTTCCTACGGACCCTTGCAGCCTGCGGGGACTACAAATCATGAAAATGTATGCCTCATCTTCATTCGCAATGTTCCCTCTCGGCAACTGCTCGGCGTCCATAAACGCTCTCGGCCTGAGCATTTCACCGCTTCCGAACTAATTCCCGCCTGGGTCCCTGTCCCGGTTGGTGATTAGCACCTGCGCGGCCTTGTGATTCCGAATCTCTTTGAACTTGCTGGATGTAATCACCTTGAATTTCCTCCTTTTCCCCACACTCCCCTCTCCTTCTTGAAACAACCTCGTTAATCACAGTCCATTCGAGTATTTTTACAAGCGGATTAAAAAACGGGGCTGGGAAAGCAAGGCAGCATATGCTTCTGGAGCCGAGCCGGGATTCGCGTGATTAAAAGTCAACTCTTTTAATGCACCCTCCGGGCGCTGCAACTTAGTTCATCATTCCTCGTCATCGAACATCGGATATGGTATATTTTTTTTAGCTGCAACTAGCCTCTGGGCACATCCCAGTGGACTACTGAGGTTTTAATTCTGCTACTCTGTGCGCGTTACTGGGTTTCATCAGGTTCTCGAACGGACGAAAAAAAAACATGAAAAAATGTGGCTGACTACTCGCGCCTGACTTTTTTGTGATATTGCATTCAGGCGTTGAAAAGCATGCCTGAAGCCGGTCTTTCATCTCCACGGCTCCTGGCGCGATTTTTTTGCGCTTTTTTTCGATTGATGAATACAGCTCTCATTGGAGTCCGTTTATTATTCATCTGGTCGATGTGCAGCGCTTTTTTTTTCAAGTCAAGTTTCTAAATGTGTCCTGCAATCTTAGGATGGGGTTACGTTAACCGGAAGTCCCCTCAAAATGTTTTCGTAAATTGTATAAGTCATTGTTTACATTCGCCGCACACATTCATGTGAAAAAATACCCTGAAAGTGCAGATGCAGACTTCTCTCGATATTCGAGCACAGGCCGCAACTCAGTCTCACATATGCTGGCTATATACGAGATGATGCGATATTTCACGACTAGAGCATATAGCGAAACACTTCCATGAGTATGTACATTACCTCCAACTTATTCGTTCGGTTCAAGTATTTTACATTACTTTCTAAATCATACTCCATTATTCTCGCAAGATTTTTATTGAATTATTATCGTCATAAATTTTGTTCCACCTTGGAAATTTCCAGTTTTTTGTGTGCTTAATTTAAAATTTCTCCCGAATTTCTTCGAAATTCTTGGCGGTTTTTTTACAGATTTTTCATCCAGATATAGCGCTAAAAAGCATGGTTTGGCGTATGCTCTCACGTGGTCTCAAAGCATTCAAAAGCAAAGCGTCTATGCCGATGCAAATAATATTCTTCCCTAATGGTATGCTGCAAAGAGGATTATTTTTCTGTAGAACCGCAATTAATGTAGTATAATATGGTGATATTTAAAAAAGGGAAATTAATGTAACTCTGGTTATATTTTTAGAATTTGCATCAAAGCAAAATCCATTTCACTATAAGAAAGAAAACGATTTCCAGAGGTAATACACAGCCACTTTTCGGAACTTCCCCAAACTGCCCCCTGATTTTTTTTTTTTAACTTCGCGTGAGCGAGGGCTGGTAAATGATCAGGTGTAGTCCTAGCTACTCATTTATTTGACCTGTCAACACTTGAAAGAACGTGATCTATCTTCGATACCTTCGGGTTATGAAACTATTGTAGCTGTTATGGGACACGTTCATCACGATTTGAACTTCGCTTTAATGGAGTTGGAGGGACAATCGAGCCGCGAATGGACTGTAATCTGTGATGGAAATATTTTTTCAGAACGCATGTAATCTCTCTACGATTGTAATCACATAAACATCGTTTTACAAAAAATATCATTGTGAAGCATTTGCTCACAGTTTTGTATATGAGTACGTTATGGGATGTAGCGGGACCAGAAATAAATTACTGTAGTGAGTCTAGTGACGTGGAGAACATTGCTACTTTAGACACGTATTTTCCTTAGAGATTGGAATTGAGCCTGTGGTACCTCTGATAATGGACGCCTCGGAAAATTGACTTGGACTGGCACCGACCTTTTTCTCGTAATTGGCCCAGTCTCAATAATTGAATGTGTGAAAAGCAATTTTCATTCCAAATTATGAAAGTTTTCGTGTGAGACGTGCTACTGTTCAATTTTTCAAATAATTGAGAGCCTTCTCAAAGTTCTGGACTGCGTTGAGGATTGTTTTCATTTTTTGAGTAAAGTACAGTATTCATAATCTTCATTATCATTTATAAGTTTTGAAATGAGAGTCTTTTTATGTTGTAAAAAGTACAGTATATTTATTTAAGAATTTATAAAAGAAATTCAAGATTCGCCTGGATGAGCAGCCGTTTTTTTATTTTATTCCACAGCTTCGCGTAATTCATTCTAGGGAATTTCTGTCTGCCTAAAACCGATCAGCCTAGACTTTCTAAGCAATCAAGCACTGGAACGGATCTAGTCCATTCACATAGTGAGCACTGTATTTTCGAACGCTCGCATGCTTGTCCGAAGAGAAAGGTCTGTGAGATACTGAATCTCCTTTTATCGGCGAGGATTTTGATGAGGTTTATCGGCAAGCACTCAAGATGTTTGCGGTCTGGTTTGGACATGTTATTTGATGCGAGCGGGGATTATTGGGCGCGTTTCGCGTGCGTGAAAACATGTTTGTGGTATGGGTAACATTTTTGCGCTTCCAGCACGCAAAGCTACCGTGGCGGGTGACGTATTGCCGGGCTGAAGAATGCGCCAAGCCGGAGATGAGGGGCATTTTGGCTGGAGTGAATGGCGAAAGACGCGGCATTCTCGTCCCGAAGGCCCGAAGGCGCGGGACATGATTTCCTTCCGCGCAAAGCTACTGTGGCCGATCAAGTTGAGCGATTTCCCCGGTCGTGTTTTCTCGGAGCAAGGATCCGGAATTATGACATGAGGAGAGAAGAAAATTATACCTTCGCGGGTATCTCGTTCGTCCCATCCATCTCCCGGCTACCGCGCTTCCGAAAAAAACGCGGAAAACGGACCGAGACGCAGCTTCCATAAGCACCTCGGGGCTCTTCATTACTCCTCCCGGTTTCCCGGGCTCTCGTTCAGGGTTTCCCATTCTAATTTTTAATCTCGCCCTGCTCCTTAGTTTCTGTTCCGTTCGTTCGCCGACGCTTAAACCCAATTTCAGTAATGTTCTGCGCCGCGGGCACGCAATTTCGCGGCCCTCTCGTTCCCGAGCGTTATGCTAATCAGGGACAGAGGGACACCGGCTTGTGACACGGGCCGGAATCGGCTCCCAAATCGCCCAGATCACGGAATCCGACCAGGGAAGTGGTGATGATGGAGGTGGCTTTGGAACTGCCTGTAATCACGGGGATGATGATGATGTGGTGTGCTCCCCAGCGTGTTCGCGAGAGGCGCACTCGCAGAATATCAATCGGGTCCCCTGCGAGTGAAACCCCAACAGAACAACCCTTTGCGCGCTTCTCCGCGTTAGTTTATTTTTGCTTCTTTTCATTTCAATTCCGATTTTACTCGCATCATTTTTGGAGTTTTTTCTCTCTTGTTTAAGTGGCGCCGGAGGGCACTTGGAAGTTTAAATGCCTCTAGCTTCTATTTTTGCCAGCCCATTCAGTCGACCAGACGCAGTTTGTGTCGAATAATTGCCTATTCACGATTGCCTTGTTGACAGTCGTAAGCAGTTACAAAATTCTGGTGTTCACGCAAAGGGATTCTTGAGCAATCAACCCGTAATCGCGCTCTCATATCTTCGCTTGAAAAAAAAAAAAAACGCAGCAAAATTCGGAAGCGAGTCGTGATTATTGATAATAAAATTGAAAACTTGCAAAGGATGTCGAGTAACAGGATCAAAAACCATGAAATGGTAATAGAATGTTCACACTTTATAATACAGTACATTGTCACTCAGATTCGAGCTAGCAAGCTTTCATGCAGCTTCACAATTTTCTCTTTTTAACCAGGAAGGAAGATTTAATCTCGAAATCAGCGGAAATCATCGAAATCACTAGAGCACTAAATAGTAGTACAATTCCAGAAATTGTGTACTCAGATGACAATTGGCTATTTGTTTTCTGTTGGTTTAAGAATCACGAATCGATTACTTTTCTTTTTTTGTGTGTAAGCAATGGTTTTCCGCGGCTTTTTGAAATAACTTTTTGAAGCACCCGCTGGGATCCTTTCGATTTGGTTGGAGTGCAGGTATAGGAAATTAACATACGCAGTGCGTCGGTTGCATCTTAGTTGCGTTCAATGAGATTAGTTGTTATTCAAGCCAGATGACCTCCGAGTAATTTATCATCGGTCCTGATGAAGAGAAAGAACACCTGACGAATGAACGTTGATGACGTTAAGGTGTGCAATATGGCCGTGATTAATGAGTCTGACTTGATTCGCCGACCGGCTGGCAAGTCGCATTCGGGAGACGGCGTTTTAAATGCTATTGCTTTCCGTGGGAGCAGGAGTCAGGTGTTCTCGAGATGAAGGATGCAGACCGAGGGCCTGGTTTCTTAATCAAAGCCCGTGTCGCTGGACTTCGTGGCAGGGATTAATGAGGACCGACACTTCGGTCGAAAGTCGCTTTTGTTCTTTCATGGGAGGACAAAATTGCATTTTTTTTATGGAAGACACGCCGAGTGCACTCGTTCAGTCGATCTCCGTTTAAAGCGGTGGTTCTCAATTCGTGCTCCTCGGTGGCTTGATGAAAATTAAATGAAACTAAATGCAATATTACCATTCATGAGATGAAATTTATCAAGGATCATCCATGTGTTGCGACAATGATTAGATGGATACAAAGATATTTTTATAATTTCGAAACGAAAGCTTTCGGTCAAATCACCTCCCCAACTCGGAATGTATCAGTGCTGTGGGACATGAGACACTCTTTTTTCTTTTCAAGCTCTGTGGACGAATTTTTGGTTTCGGGCCAGGGATGGATTGAGGAATGCTGCAAAAATTCGCACTAATCAATTACTGTATGCCAAATATCCGAGTCTCAAAACGTATATAGATCATCATTCGTGAAATGAGGCGTCATAGGCTCTGGAATTGAAAATTTAGTACCTGCAAGAGCACATGGAAGATGCGTCGGTGCAGTGTCAGTAATTATCGAAGGAGAAGAACGCCATTAAGTTACAAGCTCGATGCAGGCTTTAGGTTTTATGTACAGTACTGTAGTATGAAACCATTACTAAGACGTGGAAACTTGGTTTAGAGATTTCGAAGTCAGTGTGACCAACATTTTTCGTCGCGTTTCGAATAACGCCATCATTCGATTTCGGAAATGTTTGAATAATTTTCCTTCGCTGCTGTTTCCTTTCAGCCTCCGAGTTCCACTGAACGAAACGGTATGATGAGGCATTAATACGCTTGCTGCTGCATGTAGAACAAGTGGGGATTGTTTCCTTTCGTCTTGGCTCGGATCGGGTCAATCGATCCCGAGTGCATTAATCCAGCTTGGGTACGAAAAACCCCGCGAAGGACGAAATCAGAGAATTGCCTGCGGGGATTCGCGATCATTGCTGGCGTCCCCGCCGAGACGAGACACGAATCGTGCGGGATATAAAACAGCAGCGATCAAGCTCACCAACCAGAATGGCATACATCCTCCTTTCGTAATCATTTCAGGGTTCGAACGCGATTTCCCGAGCCCAGGGTTCCGCGCCGAGCTTTTATTGCACCCGCTGAGGTAATTCCTTCTCCCCGTGGACGCGGCTTTAGCTGCTCGTTTAATTGTTCTGCATCGCCGTGCGGCTTGAATTCCGATGAGTTTTAATGCGCGACCTCTCGCTGTTCGCCCAAATTTACTGTATATCGAAATCCGCGGCCTGCACGCGATATCGGGAGGTGGAATATGAAACCTCGGCTTTTTTTAATGCTCCTTGTGTGCTCCCGCAAACGACTCGGATTTTCATGCGAGGCATATTAATGAGCTAGGTCCTCTCTGGACCGGTGTGCAATATTTCACTCGGGCCGTCGTTCCGTGCTATTGCTTCATCCTCGTCAAATTTCGCCGGGACTATAAAGAGTTACTCCGGGCGCCCTCGTTAACGCGGACAGTAGCTCAATCCGCGATCGCGATTTGCATTTTTCCTGCCCGTGGCGAGATGCGATCGGCGCCGGCCGAATCCCGCTTTCTCGCCGATTCGCCTCTTCCATTCGGACGGCGTTTATCCTGCGCTGTCCGAATCGCGAAAATTTTTTCCCCGGCTTTTGCAACATGTTTTCACTCAAACCAATCTATCATTTCCTCTTCCTTTTTGCCCCCCAATCCTCCTGCTTCTTCTACCAGTTTGTGTAGACTTGAATGGGCTCCAGCGATTCGATTCCTGTCAACTATGGTCCTGGGCTTCCGAACCATGCACTGATACGATTTGCACAGCAAGAAAGGTACAGTGTTCGGTGCGGAGACCGTTGAATACTCCATCCGAAACGTGAATGAAAAGCAGATGAGGGAGTCATTGATAAAAAATATACGAGCATATTGGAGGTTCAATACAATTTAATAGTGTGCTAATGTTCCCGTTATGTCATCATTGTTCAAATGAGTGAAGCCGTGAAGCAAGGGAGGGCTCAGTAAAGATAGTACACCGATGGAGGGGATGCACTACGACACCTTTAAAGTCTCATTATCGATAAAGTGACGAAATCCCGGGCTTTGTATATCTTCTGCAGGTCACTTTCCAGATATTCGCATCTTAATCTTCTTCCATGCAGTTGATCAAGAAGAATAGAAGATGCTGAAAATTTTATTTTGTACTTCTGCTAATCCAGAAGATGTAAAAATATGTTTCCTGTGTTCAGCATCTCCTGCAGGTCACTTTATAGATATTCGCATCTTAGTCTTCTTCCATGCAGTTGATCAAGAAGAATATAAGATGCTGAAAATTTTATTTTGTACTTTTGTTAATCCTGAAGATGTAAAAATATAATTCCTGTGTTCAGCATAAGTTCCCTTCGATTACTATCTTCAGCTTACCTGTTCGAAAAAACCGGACCGAAGTGCGCGAAGGAATTTCAGTTTTTGAATGCGAAGTATTTTATTTGGGAAGATGAAGTTCTAGATATTTCATGACTTTATGGACTATCTTGGCTCTTACGCGCTGGATAACGATAAACTTCAGCTTTGAAGCAATCGCCCGAGTAAATGTACGTATAAATCTCACGAGGGATTATTCTGTTTTATGGTAAATGAAGAACGAACGCGAGACTTTGATCTATCTTCATTCGTCGTCGCCATTGGTAACGAATGTAGGGCGAGGAACGAAAGGCATTTTTATCCCCGAGGTCGACTCGCAGCAATTCCAAGGAGTTTTCAAGCTGAGAATTCTCGAAATGCTGTGCGTTTTTTCGAATGTCTCTTCTACGACTCCTGGCGAACTCTTGATATCATGAAATCCTCAGCAGGTCAAGATGAAAGAGGTGTGCTGTTTCTTTTACTTGAAAATAATAAGTACTACCTTTCCCCATTTGAAACCGAGTTAGTCGAGCTTTTCTACTTGCTGTAACCTTCAAAATTGTATTCCTACAGCAGAGTCGTTCGGGTCTTTCTTACGTCTTTGGTGTTATTGGCGTGTACTGTATCTTGATCGTGCGTTACATGCAAATTAGCACAATGTATCAGTTCTTTTGTCTATCTTATTTTCTTTAACGTCTCTTGCATTACAATTGCTATAACATTTTAGTGTCAGAATTTGAATTACTCGGTGCAATCCAGGCCTTCTAAATATTGCCCTCTTAGAATGGTAGTTCTTCTTGAAAAGATTATTGTCTCTTGCAAATGGGTAAACTTTAATTTGGGTTTGTATGTTATGTCTTGCTAAGCTGAACAGGTTGAGGTAGAAATTTATTGGATTCATCGATGCCTTCTTTGCATCGTTAATATAGGATTATAAAAAAATAGGTCTTCCGAGAATAATCAAGCTGGTCTCGGCTGAAGACGTCTCAGAACTGTACAATTTAACTTGAAAATTTTCTTTAATATCTCGTTTCTTCTTCCTGCAAGTTTTCATGATGTGAGACCATGCTAGAGAAGAAAAAACCAACTTCTTGCTCTTTTCCTGGATTTTATAGCACAATTGACACATGACAGTGTTTGTGTAACACCTAATGAGTTCCGAGTTACACCAACTTGAAATTGAGATTAAGGAATGGTCTTCAAACTTGATTGATCATTGCCATAAAATATCCCTTCAATATTCACCCAGGTATTGGGTTAGCTGTGTTCTGTGCTAAAATCACTCGATCTTTCCATCCTGCCGCAAATTTCAGGTACTGTAGTTCTGAAGCTTGCATGTAGCACTTCCGAAGCAAGTTCATCGCCAGACCTGGAAATCTCGCGCACAATCTGCTAAATGTGTCTCATGCCACGAGTGGTACGTGTAACTGTATACTCATAAACGGTTCAGAAACCCTTCCGTGAACTATCAACTGCGTTTGTGTTTGACAGATTTTTAAACTTCTGTAGGTCAAGACTTTTTAATGCTCTGTACGTTATTCCACTGTCAAGATTTATGGTAGCAAAGAGTCAATGACCTTGCTGACTGAGTACCCCGATTGGCGTGAGTGAAAAATCTGATTCTGTACATGTTTTAATGGTCATCATTAGTTTTATGCTTTCGAGCACTTCTGGGAAATGGTACATTCTTCTCCAGCATATTTTCGAATTTCCGAGCACGCTTAGAATTTTAGTGGACTTATTTGTAACTTGTTTTTGAAGGTTGTCCTGTTATTTAACATAAAAACCTGATTACGTTCTGGTTTATGTGCTTCCTTGCGCCTAGTTTAAGGTGTGACAACCAATGAACAACTCAGTTATTCGCACCTAACCTCACAGTGCAATTCGTTCCTGACTTAATCGCTTCACATATTAAATATTTCTATAACGTGGGAAATAGTTGGCTAAATTATCCCTGATCCCAGAAATTCTGTACCCTTCTGCGAGGCACCTGCAGTGGGACGCCTACCGCTGGTTGACAAGCCCCTTGGCCGGAGGTTACCAATGAGGAAACAAGGGATGCTTCGCAGCTTGTCTCTCCTGACCGCAACGGCGACACGAACACTAGATGGAATAATTTCGCAAGTGGGACGCCCTTCGCCGCCAGCTCCGCGTTTCGAACGCGGGTCAGAAAATAGCCACCGCAGCAGATTTTGTCGCGTTGCGTCACGGCGGTCATCGGAAACACGTTGGCGAACCGACCAGAGGATTTCACGCACCGGTAATTATCTGGTCTCAATTACTCTCCGAACTGCTATCAGGGTTCGGCGATGGAGATCGCGAGCCCGTGGGCTATCGGGTCGGCGATGGAAATCCGTGTCGCGAAGGAGTTGCGGGGATCGATCGAATCGAATCTGCGGGTAACAACGACTGAGTCGAGAGCAACAGGCTAACGAGACTCGGGGGGAGAAAAACAACATTGATTGGCTCGTTAAAGCCGCGATTCCTTATCTCCACCGGTCCTGAGGTCAATCTTGCTGAAGCGCAGGCCTTATGGGAAATCAAATTGGCAGGTAGGATTGTAAATCATTAATGGACCGCATCCGAATAAATGGGGGACCCTGGGAGAGACGGCGCGGGGATTTTTCTGGTTCGGTATTTTTTAATGAACTGGATGAGGCCTGGGCGATCGATGCCACGCATGCGGACAATGAGCCCGAGCAAGTAAAAAGTTGATCGGTTCAAGAATATCGGGATATCTGTCCGCGGCCTGCGCCAGACTTCATTAAACCACGAGTCATTTGCGCGAGTGCTTGTATATAATGACGCATTCCTGCCCTGGCTGCGTGTGATGAGAACGGGGGAATCGTGATTGATTCCCACCCGTCGTCCGCCTGTGACACGCCACTGCTGCTCGCCATATGCATCCGCCTTCTTCCTTCCTACCTCTTCCCTGGTTCATCAATCCGTGGCACTTACGCGACGATCTGGATCGACACGCCGTGTCCATCTCCCACTCGTCGACTACTCTTTTTTATTTATTTTTTATTACGTATCCCTCTCTCGTTGTTTCATCTCGTCTCTCATCCCATTCCCCCAAATCGCCGTCTTGTTCTCGAGTAACTGCCATACTCCTTCGTTTTAGCTGTCACGACGTAACGATCTTCCTCGTGACGGCTTGGCGGACATTTTTTTTTTCGGGGGAAATCGGAGCACCATCTACTGTATTTCTCTAGGAAAGGAATGTCTCGGTTCCCGTCGTTTCGTCTTACCGAACTCCACTGTTTGCATTCCCCTGAAGGTGAGGTTTCGTATGATATTCAGTGCGTAAAAGCTCTAAGTTTGAGTTCAGTGTGCTATTCTACGGAGTTTCGGAGTATGGTTCGGAAATTTTGTTTCACGAACCTGGAAAATAATTTCGTCGCATTGCCTCCGCAATCAGGAGAACGTCAGTGCTGCACAATGCAATTTCTGCCAATTTCAGTGCATTATATTTTAAAGGTAAAAAATGCAGTGCATTTCCACGCCTGGTCGGCATGACAGAGTATCGACATCGAAAGATAACTTTTAAAGCTCCGTTTCTTTTCATTTTAAAGGTGATTGAATTGACTTTTCTGAAGAGTCGGATGTAGACTGATGAATAATTTTGCTTTGATTACGGCCATATCCGATGATGGCAAGTTTCCAGTCACATGAAGGGAATACGGTTAAAAAATAATGGACAGTCCTCCGTATTTCAGCGTACAGCTTGTTTCCAATTTCGTTAGAACAAGTCAGATTTTGTCCCGTTGTATAATAAAAAAAACGGTGCATTTCCAGCGTTTGTACAGATGTGAGGGGGAATGAATGTTGAGATTTTGAACGGAAAAAGTTACGATACTTACTATTGGCGGATGCGCATGTATTTTTTTTAAGTACTGTACTGTACTGTATTAATTGAAATCCTATGGAAACGTTTATATCGATTCGAACGTTTTTATCTCGCGAGTAAATGAAGACTCTAATATTGGTAGTTTCAAAATATCGATTTTAGTGTGTCCATTAAAGTTCATCGCAACGCTATCCTCCGACATGAAAAAATGAAGAAAACTCCGCTTTCAGAATTCTGACAGCCAAGAAAACTCATTCTCTGGAAGGAAATGGTCTGAATAAGTAGTTCGTTGGGAGCTCCAGGAGGTTTCTTCCAGTCGGACTGTCAATTTTTCGGCGAGAAAACGAAAAAGTGGAGCAAGCATCACGCTTAATTGTATCGCCCTGTAGATTGGCGGCAGGAAGTTGACGGAATTCCGCGAGATTTCTGCGGATTCGAAGCCTTGGCGCCGGCAGCAATCGATCGGTCTCCGCGGCTGCGATAAGCTGACCAACCTCGATGACATATGCGTCCAATTATTCCCCCTCCTCTCCGTGGGGGAAAAATCGGTAACGCAGAAATCGTGTATTCCCTTCTCCCCGTTCGACGGGAGCCGCGACCGGTACTAATTAAAAGAAGTGAAGTTGATGAATGCTCACGCATGCCCGTTCTCGCAGGAAGAACATGCGCGGCATCGCTCCGTCGTCGGAATCCGAATTCGGGCTGCCGGAGAATCCGGATCTCGAAATTGGACCAGAATCCGACCTCCCGACTCGGTCGCGTTGCCACCGATTTTTCCGCGAACCTTTTTATCCAACGACCCGTGATTGCTGGGCAAATAGTTGCCGACAGGTACTGAGGGTGATGATGGTTTCTCGCATGCGGCGTGAAGGAATGCATTCGGCATCTGACAGACCATAAATGCCAAGCGCCTCCTTCAAGTTTACGACTCTCGCCCGGCATTCTGCCAGGGACAAGCTCGCGCGTCGATCCATCCCGTCGGCCCACCTCAGTGACGTTTGCGGCCTTCCTCTTCATGTTTTTTCGAACATCTTCGCGCGCCCGAAAGTTTCCTGAAATTAATCGCTTCGAGCGAGAAGCGTCGAGGTACTTTCTGGATCGACTATAGCATGTGAACTCTCGTTTGCTGAGCTTGTTTACCAGGGTCAGTGAACAGCTGCAAGGTCGAACGAGTCCACTTACTTCCGCAAGTACTCGTGATAAGGCCTTCATTTCCATGCGTCACATTATACCAACGCTCTTTTACCGGTGAGGAAGGTTGAGAGGAATCTTCGAAAACGTCCAGAATTTCATCATTAGAATCGCACCGTCGTTCTGAACTCGCCGATTTTCTAACTGAAGGACGTCATTTTACCTTTCACAATGCTTCTGGCGAGACGGATTTTCCGCCATCGAAATTCAAAGCTTCCTTCGCGAAAATCTGAACGACTCGAAGTTTTTTCGGGACGCCTCATGCAGTATTTCTGAGGACGAGATAGCTTTCCTCTAAAGCCGAAATTTTCTGATTTCAGCTAAGCGAAACCAAGTTTTCCAAATATTTTTTAACCTCACAAGATGTCATGTACAGTATTAGAATTTTCGAATTATTCGCTGTGAGGGAGTAAACATCGATTGAGTAATTATCTTTGTATTCGTTTTTTTTAAGTTTTTAATGCTTTGACGAGCGGTACGGTTGCCCGTATATTGTTGATGTAAAGCACACTAATCCTGTCAGCGTGGAATGGTAGTTATATATTTTCCTGAAGGACTTGCCTGATTTTCATGAAATTCATATTTAAATCATTTATTCAATTATTTAGAACAAAATTCTGGCATAGTGAGACATTAATCAATCAACATTTTTGTGATTTTTATTACCGCTCAGTCGCACCCAGACTTTTTATTGAATCATGAAAAGCATCCTTCAGATTTTTTTTTAGGATTTTCGCAAAATTAGGTGACAATTTTTGCGTCCCGAATGAACAGCAACAATTTTCCTCCTTGATTTGAAGACCACTTATTCTGAGGACCTTCTCTCCAGATCAGGGAATTTTAAGCTATTGCTGCTTGAGGCCTCTGTCGTCCGTGAAATCGTTGATATACATTCCTCAGAATTATTTCGAGTGATGAAAATGTGACTTCTCATGTAATGTTCATATCTTGAGATGAAACCAGTCGAGGAAGAGACTCTGTATCTGAGTAATAAAACAACGTTTTGTAACTTCAGTCTGAATTTTTCGTGAACTGCTTTCATAATTCAAGCTGAGGGCATAGTTCAGAATAGAGTTGAAGCCCTGATACCCGTGGGAGGCTCTGTACAGGTAGGACTTGGCATAGTAGTACTTTCAGGAGGTGTTACATGAAAACTGTCATGTCTTGCGAGGGGTGAAATAAAGATAATTGAAATCTTTGAATCTCTGCGTTGGTGATGAGGCGCCCACCCGAATGCGTAGGTCTCCCGTGATTTTGGGAAACGATTTAGGAAGAATACAAATGAGTAACCCCCGAAAATCCGACGGCGTTTCGAAGGAAAAGGCGATCCACATAGCATCAAAATCGGTTCTGAAATAATCGTCGTCATGCGTTTTGAGTAAGGTATAATAAATAATTTTGAATTTATGCCGCACATGTCAGGCTGCCGTTTATTCTATAATCGAGCATTTCAAAGTCTCTTGCAAAAGCGTCTTCGTTAAACGATTTGCGTGGTATTTTTTTCTACCCGGAAACAATAAGACAGTGTTTATAGGTTAAGGTATAAAATTTCCGGTAATATACCATGGAATTGACTAGAGGCTCAATCAAGAATGTCGTTCCTCGCACTGATCTCTCATGAACTAACGAGAAAATAACCCGATCTCGAACCGAACCAGTGACGAGCAGCCAGATAGGGAACGAACTCGCGGAATGAACCGTTACGCTCGTCACAAAAGATGCGTTCCAAGTCGACACGTCGAGCCTGGAAAGGAATCCGCGGATCCAGACCTCAACGTAAAGCGGTAGGTTACGTCCACCGAAGTCTCCGAGGCCCATAATGCGTTCGTTTACCTCAATTCCGCGGTGTAGTCATAGGAGTCGTGTGGCTCCCTGGACGACTTGTGTCCTGTAATACCCGATAATTATGAGACCAGGGTCCGATTCAGTCTCCGCCGGGGTTATTCTGGAATATTCCGACCGGGAGGAGGGTTTAAATATCGTTCTCGAGTTTTTCAACCCGCGTTATGCTTCCAATTCGAACACCCTTCTTTTCACACGTAACATGTGCTGAGAACGTCAGCTGGAACCTCTAAAAATTTCATCAAACCGTCTCACAACTACCCCGAACTACCCCATTTTTGGATTTCCTTGCAATGTGCCTACGATGATATCCTCCATGAAGATATAATCCCGCTCCATATCCCCGGGAGTTGAGTGAATTAACGCACGTAAGGATATCACAGATTCCGCCAATTCCATTGCCAAGAGTTAAACGCGCTTGGCTGATTTTATTCTTTCTTGCTTGGAAAGTCCTTCGAGAATTTTGGCTGACTGCTGTTCACACTTTCAATCAAAGAGGCCATCAATCAAAATTCACATTCAACCCCGTCAAGTTCCGATATTTTTTCAGCGGCAAGGATATTCATGTTCGAGTATTGTATGATGAAATACAGTGTATGTTTTTCTGAACGCAAATACTGTAATAACTTCCACATTATAACATTTCTCAAAAATGTTTGAAGATGGCTCAGTGCCGCATATAAACAATTACTTGGGCCATATCCTGAATTCGGGCAATTTTAGAGAAATATTGTTTCATGATTTTAAAAAATCTAGAAATAAGTTTCAGAAATCTGATTCTGTACAACACTTTTGAATTACAGTATTACAGCATATGTGTATTTATGCCATACAATGTAGGACTGCGAGTAATAATATTGTTTGAAGGAAAATGTAGCCTAAAATTCCTAAAAAGTAATGAAATCTTTTGAACGTCATGGTAGAAAGTCCATAGTTTTTGAAGTTATTTAAATTTAGTGCGAATATGAGCGGCACGTGCGGAGATGTGACTTGATAATGCTCGTATCGCTAGTTCAATTAAACAAATGCTTAATGTGAGGCTTAAAGTCATGTAACGTATAAAGTGCATCTGCGCTTTTAGGTCCAGTACTCGACCGTTCAATCGAGTGAATGTCATATTTCGGGGAACAAATTGGTTTCTGTTTCGATGGAATATATTTTAAACTATTGTTCGAACCATTAATATTTTCTTTTGAGAACTCCTGATGACCTCAGAGGGAAGGCGACCTTAGGAAAGTCTTCGAAGATTCCGAAGGCCGAACATCTGTCGGTGAAGTATTCTTCCGAGTAATCATATGCTCCTTCTCGGTGCGGATGGCAGTTATGGGCTGCGGTGCTCGCTTCGTTGGAATAAAAGTGTTTTTTATCTTTTCGTCCGAAAATTTCGTGATATTTGAAAATCTGCACGAAGAGACGGATTTTTTTCTCCGTTCGAGTTTGTTTTCGAGAGACCCGGGAGCAAGGCCCCTGATTTTTACGGGCACTTATCGAAGCGGAGCCGCAGCGTTCATTATGCCAGGTGCAGGGGAATCACAACCCCTGGCGCCGATTTCTCCATCAGTACCCTGGGAACGCTACCGCATCTGTCGAGACCCCCATTACTCATCGCGGCGCAATCGACGGACATCTGACTAATTACTGTCTCCCGAGGCTTCGTCCTGGCACCGGGCCAGCTAGTCAAAACAATGGGCTAATTCGCGCAATCGCCTCCGTTACCCCGGTATCAATCAGCGACGATCCCCGCGCCAAGTCGTCGGGGAAATGAACGGATTGTTGGCCTTACGGGCTGCAGTTTCGCGCTGGCACTGACAAGGCCCATTAGGCGACTAGACGATGAGGGATAAACCTGGGCGGGGCTGGGCTTAGAGATTGATCGCGCATTTCCGCCAATATCTCCACTCAAACAGCGACTTCGTGTTCGTCATACTGAATTACGCAGCTTCGAAATACATTATCTCTCGAAACATTTCCGGACAAACTCATACTATTGAAGGGAGAGAGGATAGCTCATGGCGGAACAGAAGCAGCAATGTTTCTTGGGACTCTCTTTAACTATCCGGGCTTTGATAAATCACTCGTGTCCAAATCTCAAGTCGATCAGAGGAACCAAAGCAGTCTCTAAGCAAATTTAATTTGAGCCACTTACGTACAATTCCTTTCAGAACGATATGAATTTCATTTTGATATTTTTGGAAAATGTACGGAAGGATGTTTCCAAGAGATAAAAAATTAAAATTACAATACTGTCGGACGATTTGATTAAGGGCAAATATACGAAATATTTTATGAAGAAATCTGGAAATTATGCTGCGGAGAGACATTTTTTGGAACGTCAGTAATACAGTATCACGTCAGGACTTTCTTAAAGTTATTGATTCTCAGCTTTCAAGGATTTTCTGGGCATTTTAGCTGTTGAATTACTGTATTCTCAAAAGATTCTTTGGATGTTCCTGATGAAACTTTATTTGTTTTGTAGAGCTCGGATACGTTTGATACTGCCGTTTTCCTTTAATGTACAGCATATGTCACGAAATGAACAACACCTAGGAACGATTCGCACAACAAAAGCGAGTGATCAGCGAACTCCCCAGGAGATGCCTAGAGAATTTTCAAAAGGTCCCTGGAGGAATGACCAGTTTCTCGCGCGGGAAAACACAAAAAGCCTCCATTCGTTCGCAAGCTTGTTTGGAATAAAATCTGATTCCCCGTGTCCGAAAGCAAGTTATTATTCACTACCTTTTGTGTCTTGTGCACTGCTCAGTGCTCTACTGAGAGCACAACGTCCTCGTTTTTTTAGGGAAAATGTTGAAAAATGTCATGAATTTTGTGACACAGTACTTTCCCTTAAGGGGTGGGGGGTTAAGTCTAAGCGCAAAAAGTTGAAGAAAGGCTTGATAACATTTCAAACGAGAAATTTCCCATTGGTTTATTTATTTTTTAATGCAGACATTTTGCGTGATTTTTCTAGATTAAAACAGTTTTTTATATTAAAGCATTTATGATATTTTTCTCAACACTCTGATGAACCGATTGCAGCAGCAAATTGTGTTTGCTAAACGAAGCACCACTACATCCTGCTTTAGTCTAAACGCACGTCTCAAGGACATATCAGCAGGTATTTTTTTTCTCGTGATGAAGTCATGTTCATTGTACGGAAGCACTCAGACCGCTGACTAGATTTAATGCTCACCAAAAGTATTTCCGGACTCCTGTGCACAGCAAAAGTCGGTGTATTTCAGCGGTCGGATGATGAAAAAATTAATTGCTCGATTTCCAAGTGATTACATTTTCATGTTGATCTTGCGCACGTTGATCCATCGTTTTCCTGTACTGCGCATGTTACATTTTGTTCATGTAAAATCGCGTTTCCCGAAGAGAAATCACCAGTACTGTAGTTTCTTATTGAGGTTGTAATAACATTTTTTTAGAGCCCATGAGGAATGCTCTATACTCAATGTCATGCAAACACCGGTCTGGATGACGCGAGAGGAGAATAATTAATCCCCGAAGCGCCGGGCAAAAAGGATCTGCAGCGCCAGCTGCGGGGAAAATTCGAGAATTCACGGATGAAATAATTTTCTTCCGAATGATGCTCCGTATGAGGCGGGGTCATCAGCTCGAGCAGGCAAAGCAGAGGTGCCTTGCTGAGTTTTTATCAAACCCCTCACCGGGGGATTAGCCCCGAGACGTACCATAACCTGCAGCAGGCTCGACGAAAGCCATTATCACCGGTACTGCGACACCACCTCCGTGCTCTCATTCCGGGGGCCATCGTAAACGTCTTCCCGAAAATAATTTCTCTTTCCCTCTCCTTCGCCTCTGTGTGGATGCATGTGTTTTCGCAAAAGCAAAAACAAAACGAAGCAGAATTATGGCATCCATTCACACGCTAGTTATTTTCGTCATTTTTGTGTCCTGCAGATCCGTTCGTCTTATTCGCATTTGTATGTCGAGCCATTTCTTCCGGGAAATCGCTTCCGGCTTTTCCGAAAGTCGGCCTCTGAATGAACTCGAAACGATCCTTTCTATCCTCGAAACTTGAACCCCAAAACTTATCCAAGGTTTTGGAATCTACTTGTGTATGGGTCCTACGTTTTCGAAGTACCCTATTTAATCAAATGTAACTCGCCATAAATTACAAGACTCGCCTCTTTTTTTCGAGTCTCAAAAATGAAAGCATGAAATGGAATTTTACCTTCAACTAGTCTTCGCACTTTCACTGCATTTAAGTTTCTTCGGAATCAGGTATTAGATACTTTGATTTTGACCGTAATTCTGTTACCAGCTGAGTTTCGTGTACCGCTTCAGCAAAAAGAAAAAGAAACTTCGTGCTTACGCCAGTGCTTTCGAACTGAAAATGGCGCCGCCGTAGCAATATTCGGACAATATTTTAGATCTTTTTGTTGATCGAAGAAATTTCGAAATTCGCATTTTTAATTGATTATGTCAATCAAATGAACGACGCGATGGAGGCACCTCGATTTTTTAGCCCCTCCACGTACGAAAAATGTACATCTTGTATTTGAATGAACACGGTATGATCAGATTTTAAGAATAACTTGAGCTAAACTCGGAATACTTGGAAGAAAGTCGAAGATTGGAAGCGTTTTAGGTTGGTCCTGCCTTTTTGGTACATGTTGCGGCTGCTGGGTGATTTCTCCGATCGAATGCCCTGGGGGAAAGGCAGAGAAAATTCTGACGCCCCAAGAATTTGTTAGGAGAGCTGCACTCGGAGCCCCTGGTATACTTTCTAAATAGCTGATGCTTCTTTTCAATTTTCTCTGGAATCAAAAGCCTCTTTTTCTTCGGGATGAGTTCCTCGTTTATCGCTACCCGAACTCATCTATCTTCGCGAAGTTTCGAGCCTTGCCAGTCGGGATCTGAATGATTTACTCCCGGAGACTGTAGGTTTTCCCCGCGCGATTCCGTCTGGATTGGTAGAGCCCCTCGCCGAAGATGAGGGAACGTTTCGTAAGAATCATAAAATCATCGGGGTACTCATTCGCACAAGTCTTTTTCGCGTCGGCGCATTTGAAAACCTCGGTACTTCACCCTACTTTCTCACGGCCTGTGATACCTGACTGACCATAAATTCAGCGTTCTTTTCAATCCACATCTGGATTTTTTGACATCGAACGGAAATTTGCGGGTGCATGTCTGTCTAATATCCGAACCAACTTGCCCATCTCGCAGAAAAACGGCCTCAAATTCCAGGATGAATTCGATTTCAACGACTTCACTCCGAAGTTTCGGTGGCTTCAAATATCGTCCTAGTCACCCGCACAGTCCATGGAAACGATTCGGAGAGCATAACTGCACCTTGAGGATGCATTGGCTGATGGGTGGCGAGAAGGCGAGGAAATTGGACCGGCGAACACAAAAAAAATGTTTCAGGGAGCTTTTCATCCCTGCTGCTGTTTTCGCCCGGGGTCGCATTTCGCTCCCACAGAGTCGTCGATATTTTTTTTACTGCTTTCCTGTCATGACCTGAACATTATCAGCAGGTCGGAATGATTCTGCAAAGAAAGCGCTCCCACTGCGTCGCTTCTGCTTCTGCTCGAGTTTTCGACGCGCATGTTCGCGTGAGGTATGCGTTTGCGTCAATAACCCGCAGTTCCCTGCGCTGTTCCGCGGAATTCAACCATCAGAAAATGTTTCCCGGCATCATCGTATCCTCGCGAAGAAAAAGTATAATGCAAGGATTTCAACGTACAGTGATCTTTTCGCGGATCACCGCCGACTAATGAATTAGAATTTAGATTATCAGATCATTTGGAAATATCGTCTTACCAACATTTTTACCATTTTTATCGTCCAATTTCTCTACCGTAAATGAAAAAAAATTTATTTGTCTTGACCGAGTATCTCTTCCATACATGCGTGACTTCAAAGTTGAGGATCTTATAAATCTCTAAAATATGCTGCAACGCTTCAGTGTAACAAAAGTTGACCCAAATTTTTTCCGTGATACCCTTTTAGACCATTATCGTCATTGGTTATTTGGTCACAAACTGCAGAAATGTTTCAAGAAAACGAAAATTCGTCGAAATTGACATTCGTGGAATGCTTCATCCCCTGGATCACAGGAATGGAGTGAGGTACCACATTTGGCGAATTATGCGTCGGAAAAGTATAAATGCAATGAATAGGGTAATTGTTGTGCTTTTCCTTTGGAATGAAAATTAGTGGTTGAATGGGAATATTATACATTTTGAGGCTACTATAATTGTAGCAAACTGAAAAAAAAGTCGGAATCCGCCGATGCATTTTTTCCGTCATTGAGAGCAGAATGCAATCCGCTGGCATCTTTTTGTAAACTGAAAATTTCATTTTTTTGTTTTGAAATGTTGCGGCAGACCATTCTGAATGACATTTCCAATGTTGGGGAAAACATCCTGAAATGGGAGAAATAAGTTGGAGTCGCGAAATTGCACTTGGCACGTCGGTTTTGTTCGGAAAGGCGAATGTGCCGACTTTCGTATGGCACAGCGGGGCACCGTCGGCGTACGGTTTGGCCCGCAGGAGCTCCCATATAGGAACTTGCCCGATAGCCGACAACCAGCTGCGACTGGGAACCCGGGTGTCCCGGGTATTGCGTTTCCCTGGGTCTGTTTCTCGTGGTCGTGAATCTCCCGTCATCCCTTTGTTGGGAGCGAGATCAGTACTTTTTGTCAAGATTCGCAGTAAAATCCGAAAGAAAAGTTTCGTTTTCTCGTGGCTATGCTCCTATGCCCCACAGAAACACTTTTGCCAACTTTCCGAACAAGGACATCTAGGAATCTAAGAGTTAAAAAGAATACTGTGTGATTTTCAAGTAGATCAACGATCAAATGGGCGAATGCTTGTTCAGATGTATTCCATAATGGAAATATAGAAATTATTAACTGAAGTGCCTCAAAGAGACAGTATTCCTGTTTCCCGCGAATCTCGAAAGTGTATTAATCAGGATGGCAAAAACAGGGATATATAAGCATGAAGGGGCTACTAATGAAATTTTGAGGAACAGAGACTGCCTCATAATTTATCAACGAATATAATTTTTTCAATTGTTAATTAATACTTTCGTAGTCTTATTTTACTAATTTCTGCTCAGAATGAATTCCTAAAATTTTTTGAAGTGATATCGCCGAAAATTGCTCGAATATCTCTCCACGTTGTAAGAAGAACACATAACTCGGCTAGAACTATTTCATGTTTTTAGAATGGTTCTAACCAATTCGTCTAGTAAAACCATTATACTGTATTTCCAAAAAGCTGGTTGCTTACAGGGGAATCTTCAGGGGCGTGAAACGTGGCATTATCCTTCCCTTTTTACTTTGAAGTTGCCCATTACTTTGGTATTCGTTGACCAGAAGGAGAAACGCTCAACATCGACTTGAACGAAATAGTTCATCGTTTACATTTAAAAATTGTTTCACTGCGGGGAAGGGGTGCTATATCCATCTTCGCATTCTGAGGGAAAACAAAACCGTTGGTGCTCAACGGGGAGTTAAAAATTAATTTATGCATTATTTTCCGGGGCATATACTCGTACGTATAAGAGGTTGTTGGTTTCGATATAAAACGGGGTATATATTTTTTTCGTGGAAGATTCTGATTGAAAAGATCACTCATTTTCGTTCTTAGGATTGCCTTTTAAATTCAATTCTTTCAAAGATTGAAGAGTTTGTTCGGGCAACGATTAGTTTTTTGTATTTTCAGGCATGGGAGACCTTTCACGATTGAATATAACGTTCCTGAATAGATTTCCGTTCGAAAATAATCTTCTGAGATCTAGATCAGACGCTGAGTGATTATCTCTTTTAAGTACTTTTTTTTTTTACTAAATAACTTCTTTCATTTTAATTTCTCGCGTTGCACACCTACAAATGTACGTGTTTCAACCATCTGCAGTCGGAATGTACTGAACCGTCAATGAGGATTATCTCCCATTTTCTTCCCTTCGAAATTAGGGTCCATCCTATTTCCTCGGAGGAGTCCTTTTTCCTTGGTGGATCACCCGATCGAGAAGTAATTTTTGTGAATGTTTCGCCGAGAAGCATACGATCATAATGTTTATGATCTCGCGGATTCTGAAGAACAAGGGAACTTATGGGTGAGCAGGGTTTTCATGCATTATTTTTTCTCGGTTGAGATGGCTTTAAAAAATCGTCTTGGCAGATGGTGCGGTCGTTATGGGCGCGAAAAGCCGGCGCTGGTAGGAACTAGAACTCTTTCCCTCTTCGACGCCCCGCAGTCCAATTAAAGCGAGTAGAAGCGACGAGATCCGGAGTGGGTCCCAGAATGGTTCTTGATTGGGGTTTTCGTCCGGATTCCGTCGCGGCAATTATCCACGAATCCCCCGGGAAACGAGCCCGGCGTCCCGTGCACCCACGGGGAGGGCAATATCGGAACCGATCGATGGGAACCGGCCGATCCGTCGTTCGGCAACCTGCCTTATTCGGGTCTCTCTCTCCTCATGCCTGCCGTGTCACGTTGCTTATCGTCCATCACGTTCGCGAGACCATGAATGAAGTGAGAACTGGAGCGGCATTCATGACCCGCTGCATCGAAACCCAAGGATCCTGGTCCTGATTTCCCGCCTCGCGTGACGCACATGGCGAGCCCGTGTGCCTCCGCCGTAATTTGCAGGCAAGGGGGGCATTAATTGCGCGACGTTTTCGAGCGTTCTTGCGTGAGTAACTCCACATCAACAAATTTTGCCACGTTATCTCTTTCCAGCACCCACCTCTGCTTCCACTCTTCCCAGCGCTTCTCAAATTACCCCAATCGGCATCGAAGGTCTGAAACACTTTTCTTCGTAGAACCTTTTTTTCGCAAACTGCTTCTCCGAAATTCCGCCACTAATTATCTGCGTGTATCTGCACGTGAACGTTTCTTTAAAAAAAAAAAGAAGTAAGCCGGAAACAAACTGAGAATCTAAACTGACGAACATATCTGAAGTTCCTCGTCTCTGAGCGAACGAATTCCTAACACGCAATTACTACGATTATTCTTGGTTGAATCAAGTAGGTATTTAATTAACCATTCCAATAGCGTGATCGATTCAGACGGAAAAAGCAGCCCGTGTAATTTTAATGTGAAGCATTTACTTTCTTTCTGGTGGACACATTTTTGTCAACGCACCAATTTTTCTGCCATCATTGAGTGGTTTTCTTTTTTTCGATTTTCGAGCCGTATATAAATATATTTTTTTTTCATTATCCAACGTTTTACGGTATTTTTTTAGTCCGAGATTTTTTCATGGGCTGATGAATCTTGAGATTTGCGAGGGTTTTGGTAATATTATGTCAGATCAAATTTAATCTGTTACCCATCTATGATGACGTATTTCATTACCCTGCAAAGATCCCCAGCAGTCATTAGCCCGAAATGCTCGTACTGCAGTTCTGCTTTCAATTTAGAAGAATTCCAGCCAATAAAACAAAGAATGGACGTTGTTTAAATTTCCAGATGCATGGTCCAGTTCTTCGCGGGGCGAGAATTCCGTGTCAAAGCAGTTGATTCGGCCGATAGAAAAGTGCATTGCTTCACGCGCTTCTGCATCCTTGGGTGGGAAGATTTATACAGTACTTCGCTTCCGCTCGCAGAAATGTTCTTCGAATATTTTCTCAGTCCTCCGAAGCACCGGGAATGAAGATCTAAGTTTAATTCATGAGGAATTTTCTTGCGATTCCGCCATGCGACTTCCGAAAATGAAGTCACTGTGTGCGACGCGCCCTCGGGACAGATTCCCCACGGAAGCAATCGCGCACGGAGATGCAGCATACGCACGCCATACGCCGCTGTGGCTCGCACGCATTCCGAGGAAATTGCCCACTTGGTATCATTAGTATCCCCGGGTGCCGGGGCCTGGAATGAAAAGATAGCGATGGGAAACAACGGGGACGCGAGTCGTGAACGCTGCTCCACGGGGGAGCCGAGAAAAACCGCGTGAATCGGAGCAGGAAGCTGCGTATTGCACGGGAGGAAACAAAAAATAATAATAATAAACGAGAAGAAAACCCCGAAGGTCCGATGACCGTACCCCAGATTGCCCGAAAAAAGGTGGGTCTAACTCGCGAATACTGTATTAGAATTACAGTATCCACCTATCATCTCTTCTGACAAATTGCCTTTTCGGAGCTGAGAACGTTCAATTGATTCCTCCCTTGGATCTTCATCACTCTCGGCCAAAACTCGTATTTCCAAGAATAATATCATTAACTACAGTAAAACCTCAGAAGCTTCAACACTTCGCAAGATCACCTAGAATAAAAATCTCCTGGACGGAATTTCACGAAAAGAAAATGTTCACTGATTGAGACAAATGAAGCTGAAAACCAGTAAGCGAAGTAATGTACTGTACTGAAGTAATTCAGCGAAATTGCATTACAGTACAGTATTACATATCCTGGCGGTTGGCTATGATGTAATGTTCTTCTACAACAAAAATCGCCCGAGTAATTTTTTTTTAGCTAAGATCAAGGATGTTCGTGGTTAGAACTATGATTCTTCAAATGAATCGGGGCCATGTTTTCTGCGTCAAGTAGTGTACCTATTCTTCAATTTTTTCTTCAGATAAAATATATGGTAGCATTCCATCTTCCTGTCATAGCAGTGAATGGTCAATGCCGAGTTCAGCATACGAAAGTGTTCGGGAGAAAGACCTAAGATCTTCGAATAGTCTCGCCGAAATACCACTGAAATCCTAATGGTGGAACCTCAGTGATAAAGACCTACGACGATAAATCCATTCGAAAGCATTTTGTGATGAAGATGTAAATGTCTGAGGGGATACGGTTTCCCTGTCGTCGTTCTATTATTAATCCGGTGCCAATGACCTGCTCACTCTTGAGCCGAACTGAGGGATTGTTTAATAGACCCTTCGAGGGAAGCATATACGAAGTATAAAAGCATCGTCGAGTGGGCGACAAACGGGTTTTCTGGGAGATGGATCGTTGCTACTGCGTGTTTCAGCCACCGTGTAAAGAGCGTGAACGCTGGCAACTTTTCAGATTGCTTGCCGTAGGTTTCTTGTTTCTTTCTATTTGAGCTAGAAAGTCGCGGCGTTGAAGAACGCGTCGCTGTTGCAGTAAGATTGGACGCAATGCTGATTGACGTCGTTGACTGCGAAGTATTCTAATTCGCGATTAAATGGAAATTCCCGACACCCGGAGCGAACAAGTCTTGAGTGGCTACTTAGGCAGACGAGAAAGCTACTTTTTCCCACCTCCCACGAACACGAGCTTCACCTCAAATAAGCAAGTAACGTGTTCACATCATTCCGAGATGGAGTACACGCGAATTGGAACGAAACAGAGGATCCCATATTTATTCGACAGTAGGCAAAAGTTCTCCACTTCGGAACTGTACGCAAAAATGCTGATGCGACCTTAGAATGCTCTCGATATTCCTGTGTGGATCGCACTGATAACGAATGCGATATTTCTTCGAGAGGTGATGTCACCGATTGGTGGTGACTTGAATTTAAAAAATCTAGATAACATCTGGAAAACGGAGAATATCGGTGTTTATTTTCTCGGGAGCCTGCAGATTGTTCCTGGGTGATCTGTCTGAGCGTGAGAACTTACTTTTGAAAATTTCAGACGAAATTTGATTTCTGTGTTCATTCATGCGCAAACTTCGATTTTATGCCTAAAACAGTCGATTGTTATTTTGTACAGCTGTGCAGTTTTCTTCGCACTGAAATGCCAATCCAAAATCAGGGTACTCCGAGGCTATGGTCGAGAAAAACGATCTGTGGAATAACCGAAACGTCAATTATGCAGCAAAAAGCGATGTCGAATTTTCCTTTTGATTTCCAACGTAGCTGCGTTACAATTCGATCCGAGATTGGACTCGCGGAGTAATTATCTCGTTGGTTGCGGTATTGCCCTCATCGCGACGCCATCTGGACTCGAATCGCGTCACCTGGGTCTGTTTACCTCATTGACCCTTAATTGCATCCGAAGGTTGTAAAGCTGCGAGGGGAGGAAGACACCCGTGGAAAGTTTTCGAGCCCGCATCTAGTTCCGCCGCTGATTTTCTCCACTCAATTACTTTATTGACGATCGGCTAATTGGACTGCCACCGTACTCCGTGTAAAACGATCGAGGGCTACTTTACTTTTCTACCGGCTTGATTTTGACCGTGAGACCAATTATTCGCCTCTAAATTGTTTTGCGCTATTTTTCTCGAAGTGCTTAGCTCAAGGCAAACGCTGTTGCGTGTCGCGAGAACAATTGATCCAGCCTTGAGTACCGCAATCACTGGAGTATAGGCCGCCTTCTTTTGGATCCCCGGAAACGCTTGGGTGCGGCCTATCCTCGAGATATGGGCTTTACCCCAGCTTCATTTTTTCGACTCATTCTTAAGATGATTGAACATCGGATTTTTACTCTACCGTCGATGAGTTCCCACGCATGAAATGTTATTGCCTCTTATCCTATTTATTTCCTGGCCTCAGAATATTTTTCTGATTTTTTTTTAAATTTTGCTATGAAAGCTCAATTTTTTGCGATTTAGATAACCTTTGTCCAGTTTTGGGCCGCATTTTCTCGCAGAATTTTCAAATTTCGGGTTGCATTCACAGTTGAATGCGTTCTCAATCATGATGGTACTTCGCGTTTTGAAGGTACGAATATTTGAATACGAGGGAAGTATGAACAAGGAAAATCTTACTCACCAGTGTGCAAGAAGAGGTGGTTCTTGAGATTCGTATGTTTGGAGAAGCCGCGGTTGCAAATGTGGCACTTGAATGGCCAGGAGCCGTTGTGAACGTACATATGGGACTTGAGGTCGCCTGGTGTAGGGAAGCTTTTGGAGCAAAGCGTGCATTTGTGTGGCTTCTCCTACAAAATTTGAAGACCAGGAAAGAAAAAAATAGGAATGGAGAAATTAAGAGAAGGGAGAGGCCCGTGATGGGAAGCTGAATTGATGGACGTTACCTTGATGTGCGTCATGCGGTGATAATACAGGTTCGAAGATGCCGTGAACCTCTTGCCGCACACTTGGCACTGGTGCGGCTTTTCTCCGGAATGGATTCTCCGGTGGGTGTTCAGGGAGCTGGACGTGCTGAACCCCTTGCCACAAACGTCGCAGACGTGCGGCTTCTCTCCTGCGATTCGAATTCCGCAACGTTAGCTCGACTCTTTTGTGCTCGGGTCAAATCACATCGACCTTTACCAACCCTTAATTACTGCGACCCTCTTTCTTTTTATTGCCCATCCTTTACTCAGGAATGTAGAAGAGAAGAACGGCATTCGTTTGCATAAATGCGCTTGAGCATTTGTTTTATCTCGAATCATGTCTACTGACTTCCTATTACCAACCTGAACGATTGGAAGAAAATGGGACCTTTGTTCAGCATGGATGATGCGCTGTCTAACACGGTGGCTGAAGAATTACATGAATGCTATTTAAAAAGCAATATAGGCACATTTATCAGGAGGATCGAGCATAGCCTAGTCCAAAAATTCGTCGGGCTGGAATACACATGTATACTGTACTTCAAATGGTCAGAATAGAGAAGTCCATTGAAAGAAATCAAAAAGGAATATTTCCACTTCGATTTAAAAAATTTAAATGACTTTTTCAGTTTTCAGTGGGTTCAATAAGTGATGCATTAGGAAAACTATTGTGCTATACTTTTGTTAATATACATTTTATTCTTCCGAGTTCTTGGATTGCCTACTGTACTCCTTTCGAGGTTAGCAACCTAGGACGGAACATTTGGCCGGCTGAAAACTCTTTCGCATTCATCAAGTCTAGAGTCAATTCATAAATTTGAGTTCAAAATTGTGGACTCTCACGAAATGTGGACACTTGCAATCTTCGAATGCATTAACTGGAAATGAAAATCAATTCGAAACTAGAAACTGGTGGGTCTTCGTCTTACCAAAAACTCGCATTCTGTGGATAGTTGATTTTCCAGTTTACTTCAAAAATGCGTGCTTCTTCAATAGGCATCCAAAGCGAGCATTCAACACACTTCAGGAAAGTTTTGTACTTTCTTTTATTTTTCCTATTAGAGTACGGATCATTCCCATTAACAAGTTCGAGCAGTGAACTGCATTCTGCAAATTGTTTCGTCAGTTCTAGTTTGAACAGCCATAAAATACTTTTTATGATTTTGAAAAACGGAAAAGAATGAAAATACGGTAACCAGTTGGGAAATCGCTTTGTTTCGGGAAGAGGTTACGAAACCTAATTATTTTCTGATATTACAAAATACTGCATTTACAAAAGTAACGGAAATTCTTTCATAAAATCACCCGGTTTCCCTGCTGTAGGAATGAAAAATTTCCTTCAGCGTTGTCAGCTACAGTAGTTCCTCAAATATCTGTCTTAAACACGGCGTGGACTAAAAATGCGCGCGCGCTATACAATCGTTTACATTTGTAAATAATCGAATCATTCCTGTATGTACCTGTGTGAGTTCGCATGTGTCGTTTGAGCAACGAAGGTCGATCGAAGGCTTTCCCACAAACTTCGCAAGGCAGCATCGTTCTTTCCCTGGGCTTCCGCGGCACGGGGGTGGCAACTGTGGCGGCTGCTGCGGCGGCTGCTGCAGCCGCCGCCGCAGTGGCTCGGAAATGATCCATTGTCGGATTCACGGTCGCGAGAAGGAGGAAATCTTCCGGACGAGGCAACGTGGGCGGGGTGGGGCTCAGGTCCCCGTCACCGACAGTGGACGATGACGACGACAGCGGGCCGCCGGGACTCACCCCGCTGCTGCTTCCGCACTCACTCGACACCGACTTACGCTCGTCAGTGTCGCTGACGAGCGTGCCGGACGCCGGACCCGGTGTGGGTGTCGACGATGACCCGGTTTCCCGCTTCAAATCTTCGTTCCCGCCACGTTTTGACGAGAGCAATCCCGTTGACAAATCCAACGGACTCTCTACAATGTCATGAAAGACGTGTACGTTTGTCATTCTCCCGTTGCATTACATTTTTCTCTCTTTCACTCTCTTTCTATTCATTCACGTCTCGTTTTTTCATGAAACTTGACCCAAATGCTGTTAATGAAATTTGAAAATGTAAGCGACGTCGTTCTTCTTTTAAAATGTTGCTCTAACCTGAAAAATTAGCTTATTCGAGTAACATCAATCAGAAACAGTTCATGCTGCTAAAAAAATGCTCTTTAACTCCAATTGCCCGAATGGATTGATGTCAATTTAAATTTCCAGACTTTTTGGAAAATTGTGTACTTTCTTAATCCTCATTTTTTCTTTCCAAAAAATCAATTTCTTGCTAACTGGGTGGTGCCGTATTTCCTCAAAAATGAAATGAGTGTTGATGCATGATCACTGTTCATCAGGAAATGCGTCACAGCCAACCAAAGTATTTTTTATCTTCAGACAAGAAGAGGTATATTATTTGTCGAGGTAGGCCTCCTTTTCAGGAAACCTTGGCAGCGAACTCATGAACTACGATCTGAACGTTTTGATTTGACATTTTTAAGAGCAAAGCATTTTTTCGAAATTTAAATGGTAAAGGCAACTACAGTATAACAAACAATTGACGTGCAGTAGAAGAGTAGAAAATAACGACGTGGCAGTCCATTGAAATGCCATCAGAAAAGTAGAGAAATGGCGCTAGAGGCTTAAAGACCCATTTTCCGGGTAGGATTTATACTCAGAGCTGTGTCCGAAAATTGCACTATGCTTGACTCAGTAACTATGTGCCTTACTTCCGGGAAGGGCGACATCCGAGATGATTATGGCGAAAAGTGTTACCATATTTTCAAAAGAGAGAGATTATCAAGGTTATTAAATGCGTGCGAGAGCAACATGAAAATCATGTGGTTGGAGACTTTACCTTCGAGTATAGAACCCATGGTACGGCGATACAACGATGTGCGGAAATAATGCAGCGCAGGCACGAGGAGGTCCTCCGGTCGCTCCGGTAAATAATACACCGTAATCTCCGTGTCGGCTGGGATCGGTTTGATCACTTCGTACACAGGTTCCCCTGGACACGAGAGAAAAAACCCGGGTACGAATATAAATTGAAGATAGGAGTGATTGTCAACGATGATTCGTGCGCGCGGAGGACAGGAGAGGTTGATTGATTTATCCCGAGTTAACGGGCACCATCAGGAGAGCCATGGGAAAAAAAAAAGATCCCATTCTCCTTTTTTATCGAGTGGTAAATGAATGGTTTCAAGTTTTGTGCAGTGGCGAAAGAAATGACAGCAAAGGCGTTATTACCTCGATGCTTGGTTCCGAGGACGTTGACGTCCGGACTGAAGGTTGGTGCCACACGAACGAAACGAACCCAATTGCAGTGTCTGACTTTCCTCTCGGCGACTCCTTGCGTGATCTCGTCGTAAAGACCGAACCTGTGCCGAACCTGCGGCAAACGTGAGGAAGATTCAAAATAGAATCAATATTCATCCCGTGCGCCATCAGTTTCTTTGAGCACTTTTTTTTTGCACCCCATTCATGCCTGAGAACCCATGGTATACTGAACAGTATTAATCAGCTCAAGTTCGCGGAACACGATCGGAGAAGAAAAAATAGGATTGGGCTCACCAATATTTTTATCCTATGTACGTTGTATTACGAGTCAATTTTAGAAACTGAATATCGTTTTATCCACCGTTCTGTTCCAACCGTTTTTAATCGGTGCCATTCAAAAAGGACATTGAAAGCGAGAGGGCCAGCACCATATTCATTTGTTTATTGGCCACATCCTGAAATGCGCATCGATTTCAACGAAAATTAGGAATTTCCGAGGAAATACAAAATGCGTGTAAATGACAGTCCCATGAAAAGGTTGGACATGCGGAAGATTTTTTCGATCTATGATAATGCATCACGCAGTCCTACATAATACAGTATACCACTTGGCCAAAAGCAGCTCGGGTTCAGCCTCAATTTGTATACAGTATCTCAACGTTAGGCCGCACCGAAGTTCTTTGGCGTATTCTGATCTATAAAGAGAAGTGTACATCCGCGTAGATATCTGTGATTTTCGAAAGAACCAGAGTACTCTACTTTCCAGGCTGTTTCTGGTGCCGTGATGATTGTTGAACATTTGCAGTTTCGTTCTTTATTTCGAAGTGTAAACTCAATTGTGCCCCGAAACATGGATGCGGTCACGTGGGAAACTAGGGCCATGATTGGCTGACCGTGAGAGAGATGGATTTCTCTCCAGTGAAGCTTACGCTGTAGTTTTTGTTGTCGATTGGAGTCGCTGAAACAAGATTGTTCTCGCTGCTTAGGAGCAAAGAGCGTGAATAATGCTCGCGGTCTTGTTAACGTACAGTTTCATACGAGCCACGCGAACAGTTGTGGCAATTCGGTAGCGTGTTGGGAATCTGGGCGATGCTTTATCTCCGCCCGCCGATGTTTCCACCGCGTGGGATGAAGTCGCTTTCCCCCCCAACTTCGGATGGGACGCTTCCCTGATCCACGATTTGCATGCGTGATTGGCTCAAGGGCGTGAGCAGCGCGTTCGCCCGGGAGTTCATCATTCTCGCCCCTCATTGTATCGACGCGGATGATATATGGTCCCGAATCTCATGCAAATGGATCTGTGGGACTCAGTCACGCCGGCTACCGTGATGTACCCGTGGAAGAAAAGACCACAGCCCACGAAGAAGGCACCACGGCACCTGACTGTAGCGAAACGCTTGTCGAGACTCAGGCCGGCGTTTCTATAATTATCCCGTTCATTCATCTCCCAGCTTCTTCCCTTTTTTTTCTCTTCGTTTTCTCTCGCCCCCACTTGACATCCGTTTCGCTCGCCGCCGCTCGACTTTTAAATGCTTGAAAGGTTTTCTTAACGATCGCCTGCTTCCTACCCCAGAAAAGCGACCGTGGCTCATTGCGAGCCTTCTCGACTTGATCATCCCTCATTGCCCATTTTCCATCTTCCATTCAGTTTTTTTATTCGGAAATTAGCCTCTTAGAATTCCTCCGACACCAGGAAGAACTTCAGAATCTGTCATTTGTTCTGCGACTTTTGAGTTTAATTTTCAAATGCCGCAGAATAAAAGACAGATTCTGAAGTTCTCTGTGGGTTCTTCGGTTTCGGCTGGGAACCTATCCGCCTATGTTCGTACTATACAATTCCGTCTCTTCGGACCGCGTGTAATTTTAACATGACCTCTTTGAATTTGCCCCTGTTTTGTTCACTGCTTTGCCGATTTCACCTTAAGAATATTTTGTCTACGGTTTAGCTACCTTAAATATAATGAAATACAGCAACTTTCGTGTAGCAGCAGATTTGCTTAGATAAGGGAAGATCTGCAAAAAATTGGGTGCGTCTCACATTTGACTGAATCCTGAACATGAAGGTGTCTTAAGTTAGAGGGGGGCTCGCGTTTGTAGATTCAATGGTTCTGAGCATTAAAATATTTTGAGGGGAAAATCGATCAAACAATGCCACTCTTTTCAGTTCAAGGAAAGAACGTTAAAATCCGTATTTCCGTTGGAAAACATGGAGATTACTGTGATTAAATGAGGCATGAGTGGAATCAATGAATTTTCCTGATTCTGAAGAAATTGAATGCAATGCAAGTCCGGCAATACATCCGACGGCAAATCGTTTTCATAATTGTGGGACAAAAATGGAGGTGCGTGAATATGGAGGGTAGTTCATGGCGTTTTGTTCTTGTTGAGTAAATACAGTACACGGAACGGTATCTTCATCTACTCCTGCTGTGAGATTTGCACCTTTTTTATGCAGAAAGAAAACGAAAAAAAAACTCGATCCTCTAAAGCGCCACTAAAATTTTATTCGCCAGCGTCTGATGCAAATGTGAGTTTTTCTCTTGGCAAAATTGTGGGGCAGGAGTGCGCGTAATGCAGGAGTAAATACGGTGAATTTCAGCAAAACTACGATCTGACCCGAGGAGGAATTGCTTTATTTCAAATCGACTTAAATAAATTAGTCACGGACCACATGGGAGCGTAATTCGGGGGTATTAGAAAAAAAAAAACTTGGTGTCAAAGGTTGGAGGAAAACGACGCGCGAAGTCGATTGGAGGAAAATTCCCGGCTTTTGTTCGGCAATGAAAGTGGATTCCGGGATAATCACGCTATCACCCGTGATTAGCGGACTGATTTTGATTTCGGCATGGGCTTCAATCCTTCACGGAGCCGATTAGTAGCTGTGGGCGGTTTTTAGAGGAGAGCCGTTATGAATCGAGGTGGAGCACGATGAAAGGGAAGCCTTGCGTCATACGGATATTATCAATTTCCTCCGAACATTACCGTGCGTTTTGAAACGCGATAATTTTGTTTACGTGTCCGAGCACTGCGATGAGGCGGCCCTCGATTCAAATCCTAGAGAAATAGAGCTCCGCACGACCCGGGAACTCAACTTCGGGAGCGGCTAGAGAGAAAATGGGGAGATGATGACTTTCCGTATGTACCTGATGCTCACGCGGATGCATTCCGCCTGCGGCTGCGCGTTTTGTCCCGGTTAATCAAACAGCCGCGGCTTCCATACACACTCGAGCAATATGCCGACCGCAGATGAACGCCTCATTCTCTCCCCCCTCCTTCCTTCGCTTATTTTTATTTCATGTCCATGCCTCCCGT
Source organism: Notodromas monacha (assembly GCA_905338405.1). Taxonomy (NCBI): domain Eukaryota; kingdom Metazoa; phylum Arthropoda; class Ostracoda; order Podocopida; family Cyprididae; genus Notodromas; species Notodromas monacha. The sequence continues at coordinate 88,350 of CAJPEX010000017.1, read as the reverse complement.
CTGGAAAGCCCGCCCCACGGGTCATCAAACTCCGTGACAGGGCGTCCAATTTGACGCGACGTGGGCATCGATTTCTGGAAACGCTCTGGCATGCAACGCGTTTCGTCTTGCTTTTGCGGATTCTTGCACCCAAAGAACGCTTTTCGTAGGGCCTGCCCGGAACTGTGCGTTCTCTCTCGTCCCAACATGACATTTCGCGGAGGAATGATAGAAGTTAATGCGGACCCGTGAAGGAAATCATTCATCTACTGACTAAAATTCCCCTGTCCGCCGCGCGCTCTCGCTCTCCGTCAAGAAAAACTCGGCCTGCGTAATTATTCTTTGGGATTCTTATATCGGAGAAAAATGAGATCGCGCGATAAGCGTCTTTTTGAATATAACTCAATTCATTCCTGAATTAATTATGTCGCATAATTTTCATTTGAAATGTAAGCCCTGCTTGTTTTGGACGAATTCGACTGTGAAGATCAGAAATGGGCTTATTTTATTCGCTGATTTTTTTCAGATTTGATGGTCATGGTCTATGATTTTCATGTGAAGTGATTACTTCCTACCTACCTAAGCTTATTAACATGATAATTTTGAAATGTAATTGAAGTCTCCCGAAATTGATAATTTTAAAAATATCAATAAAGTGTATCATGGGGGAAGAAAAGCATAGAAACTCAACGTGCTGCCACAAAGAAAGACATATCTTGGTCACCATTTGATGATGATACAGGCAGTGAATACCATATGATGTCAGAGATGCAGGTGAAACAAATTTATGTCGGACATACTTCACATGATCTATTCACGAACACCTCTGACGAAGGTGGTCACCGATTTTCTTGGATTTTCACGTGAAGAGTGTATTCGTTTTCGGGACAGGAGAAATTTGAGTCTTGGATTCGTTGGTGTCTTATATCCAAACATATGTGTTAATTCCCAAGTGTATGCTTCTGTGGTATCAGGACATCCAAAGCCGCGAGTTCGGAGGCAATTTAAAACTACAGAGCGAATATTTTGACGCGAACGTGCCCGGGATGCTTCCATGCGAAAATTCTTCGAAATAAGCGAGGTCGACCTTTAATTCCGTTCTTCAGGCAGACGGGAGCCTGACACGTTTTTTTTTTTCTCGCTTGATCACGTGTACAGAGAAAAGATGAGCAAATTTCAGTGCACTGAGCAGCAAAATTGGTTTGTATGTAGAAGGTGAACACGCGGCGTGCTTCGTGTTTTGCTGACCGGGGCAATAGGCAGGGCTTGGGCGAAGAACAACACGAAGTGGCAGCTTGCAGTTCCGAGTATCGAAGTCGGGTTCACGAGAAAGTTCATCACTTGCAACATCATTTTTATATCAGTTCCAGCGATTTAAAAAAAGATTTTCCGAAATAAATTTCATTAATATCTGCCGCATCACGGCGAAGTTCTCTCTTCCGAGAACCTATCAGTATTCGTGATTTTTAAAATCTTGGAATCTTTTGACTTCACAAGTAAACCTAGATTTAAATTTTAAATGCGCTTCGAAATATCCTTGTGACATAATTGGATAATCTTTGGTCGTCATCTGTTGGATTCTGGGGTAAATAATTCTTTCGTACGATGTGTGGATCATCGGGAAATTGATGACAGTTTCAGACCTCGTGAGTGTCCTGAATCTTGCAGTTGGGTACTATTATTTCAGCTGTCGAAACCAGTGCTCCGCGGAGCCCCGAGAGAATCGGAGTGAGACTAGAAGCCGGGGATCCTGACATATGGAGGCTGAAAGAGTCGGCGCAAAAATGAGATCCTGCGATAAATCGGCAATGACACTTGTACAATATGTGTAAAACAAGACTAGGGCAGAAAAAATGTCAGTATTTTACTGAAGGACTCTGTCCTGTAAATGAGTTTAACAAAGTGCTCCGAGAGTTGAAGCTGGGAATTTCCTCTGTGGAAGGCGATGGTTCTTTTCTGTCCGGGTCTGTTTCACAAGGCGGAACTTTGGAGGAAGCCGTCGGATTTCGAATTTCACCCAGAGGAACATTGCCCGGGGGCTCGCTCGTGGGCGATCGAGCAACCAGCACCGATATCGTCAATTGCATCTCGTGTCGATCCCTGGCGATCGGTCCTCGAGGGTTTCTCTTGCCTCGGCCGAGAAAACCCGCGGGCACCTCGGAGCATTTTTCTCTCGTCAGGCAGCGGATTTTCGCGTGCGGTTGCCCGAGTTCCGGACAAAAGCCGGCTTGTCCGCTCGTTGCGAGGCACAGCGGTGTTTATTATTTGCCGCGGCTTCGATTCTCTTCCGAATTAATAACAGCCTCCGTTCCTGGTCTCCTCAAAAGGCCCCTCAGCTCGGGTACGTGACGGGGATGGACAACACGGCCCGGGTCGGCTTCGGGACTTTAAACGCCCGGTTTAACATCCGCTTCCTTCCGATCCCGCCACTGTACAGAGCTGATCACTCCTCTTCACCTGATTTTTTCTCGTTCATGATCTCCTTCGAGATCCTGATTCAAAATTCCAGTGCCGCTTTCCCACGAAGAAAAGTGGAGGATTCCAAGTCCGCCTGAGCACCAGAAAGAGTAACTTGATAGAGCGCAGAGAATACCCGTCTATGATTTATCCCAGGATCCGAGGGGTTCCTGATTACCCCGCACAGTCTGGTTTTTAACTTCGTTCTGTAGTTATTTCAAGCAAATATAATGCAGTTCAAATAATTTACGTAAATTATTCCAAGGGAAGTGATTTGTTGTAAAATACTGACTTTCAAATGCAAAGATCACTTGAAGAAATCCAAGCTAAGTAGCTGTATGTTGTACAATAATGTAGTAAGAAACTGATAGTTTTCATTTTGTTCTTCGTCGAAATTATGTGTGATGCCCTTTCTTAAATGTAAAATATTTCCGGATATTACATTTAGCCTGAATAAATTATTGCGGGAAAAAACGGTCACAAAAACCGAATGCGTGCATGAACGACCTTCAAGGTGTAACATTTTTTTACCAATTTCTTCTAACGATGACAAAAATTTTCAAAAGCTTGGTCAAATCGTGTACAGTGATTCTCCTGAACTATCAGTTGTGAAAAGGTTTTGAAGATGAAATCCGGACTTCGGCATTTTTAGATTGCCTCATTTCTGGGACCAAGAATACAGGGGATTTTTTTGTTGTTGGAACGGTGAGGATTTTAAACCAGTGATCGTACATATTTTCTCCACTGAACGTGGAAATCATCCCAAAAATATATGATTCAGTCCGGTAAACATATTCAAAATTGATTTTCTCTTCAGAAATTTAGAGCACGTCGGAGCATTTTGTCTCAAGAGACCTTGAAAAGTCCAATGATGTTCGATACCCGACTCGCTAAAATACTTTAATGAGCATTATCATGTTGCGTTGATGACGTTGATTATGGAGATTCGCATGAGGCTTGACGGAAAGGCATGAAGATCCATCATGGATAAGGTAGATTGAGGAAATATACATTTTGCCTTTAATGAGGGTCACACAGATAGGAAAGAAAAAGAACTTGACCGCGGCTCAGGTCGTGAAGCGGCAATGTTTACGTAATGAGCCGGGAACTCCGCGCAGGAGCAGACAGCGGGTGGACCCGGGAAACTCGGCTTTGGGCCGTAATGAATGAATCAGGTTCCCGGCGGGGTTACCATCTATCACGCGATACACGACGATATGGATGAATGCGGGTTCCGGTGCATAAAAACGCGATCTCGGGCCATCGACAGCGGTCGCAGAGGAGGCGTGCGTTTTGGGCGCGACCCCAGATGCCGTCTATGGTTTCGGCTTTTCCATTAAGCTACTTCGAATCTTCCGCGAACCGCTTTTTCTTTAGTCAACCAGAACACACCCCGCACTTCGGTCTGATCCTCTTTCAAATATCAAGAAATAATGCATGCATACATTATTTATAGGGCTGCGTATGTTAAGGAAATGGACGACTCCTCGAATGAGTAGCGTGTCGAAATCGAGAAAATTCATTGCAGATTCTCGTATTCTCCGAAAAAATTGTAAGTCGGGTGAGTATTCCTTCCCGAAAATTTGCTCGGTTTTTTTTTTTATCAGGACAGATAATGTACTCATATGAAATAAATTCATGAATTGTTTTTGGATAGAACAATAGATGATGCGTTGTGCTGATTTTCCCGCCATTAGGTTGCCATTTTAGAAAGGTAGTAGGAGAAAAACGAAATAATTTTTTAGAAAACTATACGCGGCTTCATTTTCTAAGCTTTAGTATAATTTTTTTCAATCGACTATTCCTCATGCAGTATCCTATATCCTTGAGAAGAACTTCTGATGTGCTTTTTTTGTGGCGTTTTAAACGACGTGCTGGGAAAAACTAAGGTTGGAACATATTTTTTGAATTTATCCTTTTGTTTGAAAATAATTCATGTTAATCAATTATGCTTAAATATGGGAAATCAAGTAATAATATCCACGAAAGATTTGTTCATCCTTTTAAAATGACGCAACGTAGACCATTTTAGAACTGCATTACCGCACCACTTTTTTATGCTAATTAGTTTGGAGTTGAGAAGCACGGGTTTGTGTAAATTTAAAAGTAAGTATGCAGCAAAAAGTTTCAAGTTCGCGAATTTCATTCATTTGGGAATTACCGTATTCTTATTTACAATGAGCGACAGATACCTCTCCTACGCATTTCCTATCAAGGAAGTATTCAGGTTAAGGATTACATTTCGAATTGTGCCTGGAAAGAGTAATAAAGATTATTCAATGAATAAGACCTACGCGTGGTGGAAAGTAAGTAAAAACTGCAAGAAACCGAATTTCAGCTTAGCCTTTGTACTGAATTATCGAACATTCAATCACTTATATTTGCTCAGCTCAACCTGAACTGGTCTGGGCTTTGACGAAGCCATATTCCACGATGCAAACGTGCAAGTTTATCTTCTGTATTTGTGCTCACCGAATGGATACTTTTTTTTCTTTCGTGGAACTCGTAAAAAACTATGATCTCATGATATACTGCGTAAGAAACCTGAAGTCAAGGCGGTATAATACTGAAAAAGACGGGGGAGAGGATCCAACCGAGACTTCCGATACTGCTGGACTGTGGTTCCCTCGAATTTACTGAGGACTTGTGGCACGCCGAAGCCGTTCGCAGTTGCAATTCGCGTTTTATAACGAAAGCAGGAAAATGCGTCTGCCAGCTTTCTGTGAAACGTGCGATTATTTTCTTTGGAAGGAGCCCATTTCACGGGTATGCTGGTGATATTCGAGTTATGGTTCTAGATTGCTGCAGCTGGAGGCGCAGCTTGTTACGCACCGCTGATCGCGCGATGGATAAAAGTCAGAAATCTGGAGCGAGAGCAGCCTCGTTTTAAACTGAATGTGTAGGAACGAACCCAAGTTGAATTGTATGAATGCAGTGGAGAAAACAAGCATGCGGTGATATTTAAGGTTCGGGGTGGACGAGTCCCACATTTTGCGTTATTGTCGCGTGGGAACAAATCTTCCGTCATGAGAAACGCGAAAGGAAGATAAAAGGTGATAAAGCAGCTTTGCTTCAAAAATTAAAAAAAAGAAGAATGTGAAAATGCTGAACTCGCTGAGTTTGCAAAATTTCAGTCGAAGGCGAAGAACAAAAAAAAATCTTGAAATCGGCGCATTTTCAGTTCCCCTGTGTAAGTTTTCACTTAGATTTTCTTGCTCGTAGCAAAGAGAAAAGTTTGTTTTAGATCTTCGTTTTTTTTATCTTCGACGTCCATTCGGGTGGAAATGGAAAAAGTCTGGATCCCAGGATTGTGTTTCCCACTCGTTCGAAGCGGTTGATGATGCGGATAAACTCAAGTGGGCTGATCGATAATGACTGAAATTGGTTTACCCAAAGATATAGATTACTCTGTTGAAGCAAAACAAGACAACAAGACTTCCTGAGTACGAAGGTCAGAGTTCAGCAAGTTGTATTCACAAGAAGGACGGCATGCTTTTTCGAATGTCAAGCGCGAAAAATAATCCTCGAATTATTTTTCAAATTTTAATCGTGGCTCTCAAGCGTTTGCAAAGGATATTTTGATGCTGAATAGAAAATTTCAAAAGCTATTTAATTCCTTCAGCAAATTTTAAAATTCATTCGGGCGACGCGCAGAAACACCTTTTATCTTCCTTTCGCGTTTCTCATTCGCTGAACAATACAAGTTGGATGATGTGGATGAACTCAAGTGGGCTGATTGATAAAGACTAAGATTTGTGTACTCAAGGCGAAATTCTTGAAGAGTCATAGAGCACCTGGGGGCATTTTTCAGTCCAGTTGTCCGACAAGGGGCCAAGTGAGTGGCTCGGAAGCCGCGAGTGAGCAGAAGAAAAGCTGCTTGGGCGTGCCCGGGCACCTAGAGCCGGCGTTACGCGCGGGGTCTTCGCCGCGGGCCTAAACCAGCGAGTAAATTACGCAGGCGGGATTGCGGCAGTAGTGCTTGTCTTTTTCTTCGTGTATTTTCTTTCGTTTTTTATTTACACCCAGGCAAGCCGCTTTTTTCTTTCATAGTTTTTTCTTTCCCGACTGCCCTCACGAGATCTTTTTGCAGGCCCCTGGTGCGTTACCGGGTTCCGCCGCTTCGGCCTTCATCTCGTGATCAATCCCGAGCTACCAGGGGTTCCGGAAAGTCATTAACTTCGCGACCTCCTCAGGGGCTGCCCCGCGCATGATCAGCGAAAATGCGTGGAAGGCGAACATTTTGGTGGCTTAAGAAAGATGCGTAGGAAATCTTACCATTTTCCGACGTGGTTCCAACGTATCAACCTATATTATGGTCACAATGTTCTTTAGACTTGAGTCTAGACACCTTCCCGGCAATATATAGTACAGTAATTTTATATGTATTGTATCGGCTGCATGTACTGTACTTATGCAATTCACCCTCATCTTCGAAGATTCTGCAACGAAAATATAGACTAAAACCGAATTTACCCGATTGAAGACAGAGAAATTAATCGGAATTTATGTGAAGATCAAATAAGAACAAATCAATACATTTGTTGGTGGTTTTTGAAGGGGTTCGCTTAAAAAATCAACCCACAATTCAACTTATGTTGAAATAAATAAAAATATAGATCTTATTGTTCATTTCCATACTAGTTATATTAGACTTGAGTGGTGGGATGTTTTCAACTCCCATTCAAGCAAGATCCTTAAAGTTAAAATCGTGTTAGCTTTCAGGGCAGATTTTTTCGAAGTTCATCTAATTGGTCCACGTTATAATTATTTTCATCATTTGCGCAACCGTAAAAGTTTTTCAGCAAATTTCTTAACCTGATTTTGCAAAAATTATGAAAATATTCAAAATTCTTTAACTTGACGGGATGAACATCCCCATATTTTTCGTAATTTTGTCTTTTCGTTGAAACCAGTCGAAGATACGATTTAAAAAAGCTCGATGCTGAGGAGGTTTTCTGCTTAAAAACTGGACTTAAAATGCCCTCCTTTTTTAAATGGTTCCATCTTTTCAATATACAGTATGCTCAAAATGATCAAGCACTTATCATCAACGATACAAATCCAAGCCTGGTCCCGTGATCTCCGTAACCCAATATTTCAGCTCAGGTTAGCGATCGTCTTTTCAATGTGCGTGTTGGCGAACTAGAAAGGTTCCAGACTGCGTGCCTCGAGGCAGATTCTTATTCTCTTTGTTGTGCAGGGTTTTTCCTGGCGATTTCCTGAGTTGAGAAGAATTGCGTAAGGTGGCTTGGATGCTGATTCACGCAGCCACCAACGCGGCACATGCGAGGGGTTCAGCGTGAGCCCAAAGCCGCGCGAAAGCGCCTAGAATCTCGACCCATGTTGGAAACGAACTTTGTGCTTTATTGATGCCGACCGCCCGCGAATAAATCACGACGGGAAATGCGTGCTTCCAGATTTTCTCCCACGGAAGAAATGCATGGATCTCGTTAGGATCCCGTCAGGTGCCTTTGTTCCAAGTCATTTCCGAGGAAGCGCAAGACCTTGTTCGGATGACGAGCATCAGATTAACGCTTTCGCCTGCCCGACTGCCGCCCGCCGCGTAAACAAAGCTCGGCTCGTCAGAAAACTGACCATTCCTCATTGCGTTTCACATCCTCCTTGGAGAATTCGCCGCCAAATTTCTCTCTGAACTCTCGAGGAGCCGAGCTGGAACTATTCCGTATTTTACTTATGTATTTTTCTGCTCCATGCAGCTCGAGTATTCAGGCGGCATAGTTTTTTCTTCACAATTTTCTTCCGGGGAAAGCTGGATTGATAGGACACACGCACGAACACTGAGAGCTTGCAGTCTCTTCAATCATTCCGTTCATATTATTTCTTGATGAAGCGCCTTATACAAGTGATTCCAACCTAGTTCACAACATAATGTTTGGAAAGTTGAGCTATGAGTTTCCAGGAATGTCCATTTACCTCCATTGTCATGTTTTTTATCGTATTTAGGCTTAAACTCACGATCGTTTTAATCAGCTGATTTAAAATGTAGGGATGTAATCCAATTGTATGCGGTAAAGATAATCGAATTTACTCGTTAACCTTGCAAATAATCGGCACACATTTTGCATTTAATACTTGAAGCCTTACAATGCCAGATACAAAAGGGAAATGATATCTCTAGATCAGAGCTTTTCGACTCATGAAGCCCCTCTGGCGATAAATTTCAGTGGGTTGAGTGCTTTTTGCGTTTTGCATTCAGTTATAGAATCATTAGTTGATGCCAAATTTTTTGAACTTATTCCATCCTTTTCTTTGGAAACGTAGCATGTTTCTTCGTTTGTTTGTTATTCTTCAATTTCATCCTTTTTTTATTTTTCTGGAGCATCCGTGGAGCACTGGTTTGGAAGCTCTGTTCCGGGTAATTTCCGCAAGTACTATTCTGCGCATGGTGTAAAATATCTGGAGTTGCAGTTTTTTTATAATGTGGGAAATTGCTGAGCGTGAAAAAAGGATTGTGCGATGATCACGGGAGATTCGTCTGCCGACCTCCGTGTTTTGAGCAAGGTAAAGGAACATATTTTTTCCTCCAACAACTGAATCGATCAGTCGGTGCACGACAAATTGGTAGCTCGAAACCATGAACAACGATGCTGCCGGGGCGGTCGGAACATGGTTTCAAGCGCATCCCGGAGACGAGCGAAGTACCCTCACGAACCCGAGATTGCGGGAGTCGAGCCTCGTGATTAGGAGAAAAATGCGAGGGATCCGGCCGCTTATTAGGACAGCGAGACCCGGCCGAGTAAACAATCGATATCTGCGATCGAACGCGGGAAACCAGGCCGATTGCGTGCGGGAAAATGACCAGTCCAGGGGGAATGGGAGGGGATCAGAAAGCGAGCCTTCGGGTCAAAGACCACCGCAGTGGCAAAGCGTATCGTTTAATGAGGATAACCACGGCGAGCACAGTAGTACAGTAATTGGACGAGAAAACCACGCGTAGGGTTATGTCAGTGGGCTGCTCTGGAAGTTCGCGGAATCCTTGTTCTTCTAACAAGAAGCAATCAACCCCACGCTGCAGAACCCAAAAGAAACTTGACTTGATTGAGTAGATTGGTAGAAATGATTCCTATGATAGAGCACGGCTTGTCAAGCCCTGCTCGCGTACGCGAGTGTTTCCTATCGGTAGGATTATCCAAAATTCGTAAATTATTAAACAGAGCATTGAAATTGTGCTTGGAATGATTAGGAGAACTATAAAGGGAACATGACTTATAAATTGAGTGTGTGTGTGTTTTTTTAGGTCATTTTACGCAAGTAGGAAGTGGACGAAGTAATGTGTGTTGAATCCCCGGGTGTTCAATCACATAGAACCCGTAATGACACGGTATGCGAACACTGCAAAGACTTGAAAGTGACATAATCCAGAAAAGAAAAACTGAAGAGACCAGAATCCTTTGTACCCTGATTTTTTGGGCAAATGACTGAAAACAATATTTAGTTAATGAAATATTGAAGATTATCTGTAGGTGCTCAAGTTAAAATTACACGTTCATGGCCGCCTTGTTTCCTGTGAATGAATTTCGAAACTTTTACTGTGTATAAAATGCCTGATTATTTTAAATCCGGATTATTTTGTTGAAAAACTCTGTGCGAGCTGTAATGGCAGGACGTTACGGTCAAATTATTCATAAAAAGCATTTCAGTCCGTGAAGCAATGCGCGAGCCTTTTGTTTGGGAATTCTGTACTTATGTGAATTCAGAATCAATTTTTTAGTCGGACAGTTCAACATAATCCATCGCTTGATATAATTTAGCATGAATACAAGCTTCTCTGGTTATTGTGCTCTTGGATTTCACTCTCTTGCTTTCTATATCGTCGCGTCCTAGCGATCTTTATTCAAGCATATAACGGATTTTCGATAAATTGTTACGGGAATTTATAAAAATTGATGAGCGACTGGAAAAGGGAACGAACGCCGCAAATTTTTGAATTTTTTCTGGAACGGTTTTTTTTTTTGGCGTTCGTGGGAGTGTCCCATGTGACTTTTCGATCGGAAATCGTACCGGAAATTCCGAAATCCCTGGGACCCATTGCTTGAAATCTCTGGGAATTAGGTACCTTGAAATCTCTCCCCGAAGTCCCAAGGCTTTTCCTTGCCGAAAATTCCCCGCGAAACGGATTCTCGGGGAAGTGGCCGATGACAGTGATGGACGTGCGGAGGCTCGAGAAACTCGCGGGGATAAGTGAGAAAAAAGTGGTTCTCTTGGATCACGGCCCGATCGTGTTCATTAACCCGGCATTGTTTTCTCGTATTTTGCCGGAGAGTTGCGTCAGCGCGGAATCCCGGAGGCGCGACGAATGTCGCGGATTCTAGCCGGCCCATCAGGGCGGGGGCCGGGCGACGATGGCGACGAGTCAGGTTCAACAAGCCCATAGGGACCCCGAGTGCAACGCCCTCTCCGACACCGTCGTCATGCGTGACGGGACCCCGGGCACCGGGTACAAGGGTTGTCGCGGATCCGTGATTAGCCCGTGCGATAAAACCGATCCGCGCCGACGCGTCGCGATTCCGGTTTCCGCGACAGAGTCTCGGGTTCATCTCGGCTTTCCGCCATCCCCCGCTCTTCCTGTCGCCTGTCGAACGTGTCAGGTTGGAAAGACAAAAACCCGAGCACAGTCGAACTCTGAACATCGGGTTTCGATCACCATATTAAAGCGCTTCGGTTACGGCCCCCTCCAAATGTCTAACAACAGTTTCGATTGGGAATTGGAGCTGCATATCCAACGAACAATTAGAAAATAGTTGGGGAGAAGTGTCATTAAAGAATGTACGCAGTTAAATCCTGCTTTTATTCGCGATAAAATTTAAAAATGGAAAATGAGAGACATTAATCCGGCACCGATGTTTACGAGCGTCAAAACCAGTCAAACTTCTGCGTGACAAGTTCTGGTTGGCATATTTCCCGAAGTATTTCTCAATATTTTCACCGCATCAAATGATCAAGTATATTCGCATGACTATGATTAGGCCTACCTACTCTCTCATATCTCAAAGGCCGCACCCAAGTTATTCGAACTTTTTCAGGAGAAAAGTGCGACCTTCACGCGCGTAAATGTTGAATTGAACCAAGGCCTGTACAGTATAAAATACCTCTTAATTTTAAATAGAGCCATTCACTGTATTTTCACTAAATGTCGTAAAAGCAATATTTTTGGGCTGATGTTCTTCTATGTTTACTGTCATATCAAGATGATTTATGTCAGGCGATTGTTGCGTATCTTTTTCAATATGTTGAAAACACATTTAAAATATCCGATGGCTCTGGTATTTGATCCCGGAAAAATTAACCTGCTTGTCAGCCCTAATAATCTGAGAATTTGAGTTGTACAGGATCGCTTTTTTAGCTCTGCGAGAAAACCAGTCATTCTCCGAATTTGAAACGCGATAAAAATATTCTCCGTTTAAAAAATCCACCCAACCATTCTGGAGGGCTGAAAAATTACAGATAAATTTCCCTAAAGCATCGATCTCATATTCCAACGCAGTTTTCAATGAAAAAGCAACGCTTCAGACGGCGAGTAATGCCAGCGCTCTCATCCGGAGTTCAGTTCCTTTTTATTTTCCGCTCCTCGCGAAAGATTTTCTTCCGCGATTGATTAATTTTTCGAACATGATACCAAACATTTTGTCTTTCTGAAGCTGACGATGAAAGTTAAACAATGCATACAGGAAGAAAATCACAGAATGGGGAATAGCACATTCATTCCCACACGCGCGTTCGTGCGAAAGGAAAGTTTTTGTTTAAAAAAAATCGCGAGGAAGTTCCTTTCAAAACATGTGGGCATATTTTCTCTTGGATAATACACACCTACAATTGTATTGTTACACATTTTTCAAAAAATAATGTACCTAATGTTTGGAGTTTTAAAGAGGATATTAAAGGATACATGGATTTACTTGTCGAGGGGCTATTTAATTCGACACGTTTTATATGCGTGATGCGATGTGATGTCGGAGAAAGTGAGAATTGACGCCGGCACGTTGACTCGACAGGATTTCGAAGGAATAAACTTGCGAGCAAGTTTTGTTGAGCATCACGATCTCATTGCCAGTAAAAACAATTGAAATGAAAAAAGAGTTTCGGTGCTCTACATGCTGCAAAGATGCTAGGTTTTAATTTCTGTTTACAGATATATTTTACGCGCAGTCGATACAGTTGATCGAAACACAGTCAATGCTTTTACGAAAATTACTGAATGTTGCCGTTTGAAGAAGGATCTCTCACTCGTTTTATATTATGTTCAAATCTTTACGAAAATTCATGGACACTATTACAGCGAAAGGTAAATTTTGAAAACCTTGAAAAGCTCAATGCTGAGGGAGTTTCGACGATTATGTTCAAAGAGTGTTTTAATTTCGCGCGTGAGCAAAAGAATTCGCGTCAGAAGGACAATGTCGTCATGACTTGTTCGAGACTTTCTACGAACGAAAAATAAAATTGACAAGTACGATTGATTTAGTCTGATTTGCCAGAGCTTGCGAAAGAATGCAATGCCGCTTTTTAACCCCGGTGACGAAGGCTTTGAAACGCATCTGAGTATGCACGGGCCGTCGACGAGCAGGTGGCTCGTCGGAATCCCATCTTGATTGATTCGCAATTGTGGAGAAAGAGATCGGAGAAAATGGGGGGATTGTCAAGAAAAAAAAGAGAGTCACAGGAACGCAGGTGAAGGGTCGGGCGAGTTCGGATAATTATCGCATTGCGGATCAATTACGGCTCACTGGTCGTCCCTTCGTCGAATAGGAAGCCGGATTTATCAAATCGCTGGACTTGCCTCTTGCCGGAGATGCGCGTCGACATAGCGGGGATTTACGGCCCGGAATCAGACCAAATATTTACTAACTGGCATTTTCCTCTCGCTGGCTCATCTGAGAGCCGCGTTCGATTGAAGCAACTCTTTTCTCTCCGAGTCCCTTTCCGTCGGAATTCGGGGCAGTGAATCACTGGCCCCGGGATTTCCGAACTGATGGGAACTGATTAAAATACCGATCGACGGCGAATGCATGCTGGAAACCAGTTCGATTTGATTTCTGCCACTATAGATCCACCATGCGTCCCCGCTTCCCACTTTCTCGGCCCGGGTTCCCGAAACGAATGCAATGCGTCTTCATCATGTCTATATTGCTGTCCTTCCCAACCGGTATTTCAACCCTATTGACTTCGTTTTCAAAGCTGAAATCTTGAGTCAGCTTCCGAACAAATTTATAGATTTTTCTGGAAAAAGGTCGAAAACGTCGGACTCCTTCATATAAAATTTACGTCAAGTGCGCCAATGATTCATCGTCCCCAATTACAGTATGTCCACCCTCACTTTTTGCTAAAAATGTCCCATGAACAAATCTTCCTCTGTTATTTTGATACAATGTATACAATTCTCTCGGTTTAGTTTACCTTCGCTTAGTGCTATGAAATAGCCACGTATTGTTAGTGTCTCTATCGACGAAGGTTGACTGTACGCAAAATTTCGGTGTGTGATTTCCACGCGCACTAAATTTTTCCACACCCCCCCCCCCCCCCCCCCCCCCCCCCCACCCCCCCCCCCCCNAAATTTTTCCCCCCCCCCCCCCCCCCCCATTTTCACCAAGACAGCTGACCAAGTTAAATGATCCTTCTGACGGATAGTTGGATAATTTCCTGTCGGCAGCATGTTAACAAATTTTTTTCCGCCCAATATTTCCACGATGATAGAAGAAGAAAAAACCCCACCGCTTCATCACCCATTATCCCATCCAACCATGCATCACACTAGAGAGATGATGTCTTGAAGAGCGCGGTTTCAGCACAATGAAGTTTTTCAAGAATTTGCCAAAACTTTCCCAGTACTGCCCATGAATCATGGTAGTTTTTAAGTGATAGAAATGGTACGGAGGCGGCAATCTAAGTTCGAACAAGAAAAGTGCCGAAGTTGTAATGCTTCGATTTGTGAATCAAGATGAGAGCAAAAAATTGTAAGGTTTTGGAAAATATGTTGAAAATGAACCGGAAAATAATCAAATGCAGAAAGAATTGTATGAATGGCGATTAATTTGTCTCTATAACTCGCGGGAAATCAGACACGCCGTTATCTCCATGCCTGACCTGTAACGCGTACTACTGAAAAAAAAACCATTTGTTTGAACCACTTAGTTTGTGTTACGAGAGTTAAAAGCGTGGCAAGCAGTTCAGTTTTATTTTAATATTTTCATAATCTTAAGTGAGAGCGGCATGTGATTCCAGTACCGTCCGGATAGGCGTGGTAGCTAGTTATAGTTTTTTACTTTTTAGATTGATCTGAATTGCCTGCGTCATCCAGCGGGTTATAAGAACTCATTTCAGTTTCCTCAAGCAATTACCTACTTAAGCTCCTTGATTTACTTATTTATCTATGATAGTGGACCGTGTGGATTTTAAGACACTGTACAAATATTACGTATGGTTCACGCACGGATTGCATTTCGGCGGATCCTCGTTTGCAGAGTTTTAATTTCATCGATGAAAGAATATTTGAAATAGATTCACTCACGTCATGAGCTTCCAAATAGTTGAAAACTTTGAGATTATCGATGCGGATCGTGCCTTGGAAAGGAAAGATCCTGACACCTTGTGGGATCTTGGTGTTCGTGTACACTCCGATGGCTTGTTGACTCTGAGTCTTGTCCGCTGACCGCTCCTGACCCAGGAGGACCAGCGACAGCTCTTGCGGGATGAGCACACAAGTCTCCATGATCCCGTCGATGTCTATCGTTTTGAAAATGTCGCGTATGAGTTTCCTCGGCGTCGATTGTTTGCGTTCCGACACCGGGTCGCCGACGGGACACATCAACATTCGCGCTGGCTGATGGGGACTCCCGTCTCCACTCAGCAATGTGAAACAAACGAACAGTGAACTTCTCCTGGAGTCGAAAATTTTTATTTTTTCACATTCTCGCTGAATAAAATCGTTGAACTTTAAGCAATCCTGATTCCGTCAATGATAAAAAGCAACACTCTTCAGAAATACGTTGTTCGGGAATGAAACTTCGTCCGATCAGATAAAGCACCGTATACATCGCGATGCATCAGGTTTCTTTCCATCCAATCAAAAACCATCTCTGGCTGTCCAATGGTGCGGAGGAAATTTACAGTAAATATTAAATTGGCATATCATATACATGGATGCATAGCGTAGTCATGGATTTTTCTGAATCTGTTGGAGGATCATATTGGTAATAAATTTGGGCACTGAAACTATTCGAAATACTGCAAATATCAAAAATTTATTCGAAATCGCAGTGCTGAAATTCTTATACTGTACAGTCAACCGAATTACCATAGTTTTTGTTTCTGGATAAATGAAATGAGCGATGCGACTAATTTGTTGGATTGACCGAACGGTATTCACATCTGCACTCGTATCTCTTTCCACTGCTGGAAATGCAGTACATTGATCTGGCGAATTTTTTTTTTTGCACAAATAATTTTGAACTGTCACCGACTTATTTTTCAGAGAATTTGAGCGATTTTCTTTTGTAAACTGAATCTTTCAGTTGATTCGAGGTTTGTTTGAATCAGTGATTCAAGTCACACAAAAATTAGCAGCAACAAAAATGGCCCATTTCAAAGGTCAGCGGAACAATTAAGCCCCAAAGGCTCACAAATTTTTGCTGAAAATCCTGAAGTTTTGGAGCTTAATCGTCTGGGATTATGTTGATTAGTTTCACTGCGATAAATGTTTTTTCTGCATTAAATTCAATCTGAAGTTTTGTCTCATCAACGAGTAAATCGTGCATTGTTGAGTAAAGAGTTCGGAATTATTTTTGCAAAGAAATAAAGCCAGGAATATTCCCGGTAAACCCCATCTCGATTTTTATGCATGTATGCCGCAAACCCACTGTTATCGTGTTAAATTTCTGTGAGAAATGTTTCGCCTGGTTCACCAGTAAATATGGATGTTCGATTATCCGTATTTCTTGGAATGTACCGTGAGCCCATGCGTAATAAATGTGCACAGATTTTTTTTTGCGATGATAATTTTCAAAAATGTCCTCCAATGAGCCCTAACTTAATTTTTGCTCGACATGTGGCGAGCGAAAACCCACTTTTTTCCTTGCCAAATTTTGGGCGAGAGATGCACGTGGTACGTGAGACTTTAGATTACGGTACCGCAGTAATTCAAGCGATCGCCGGCATTCAGCACTGAGGTTCGGCACACCGCTGGGGCAGGACGAAACGGAATGAGAAAATGGAGTCACGATCGGGAATCGAGGTTCGACGCGGACCGGACCGAGTGAGAGCCGCGAGTGGGGCCTGGACCGGATCGACGCCCGGGCATGAATCGGGGGCCCCCGATCGGCAGCCGGGTTCCTCGATGGGGACTGGCGCGGAAATGCATCCGTCATCCTTTGCGCGGATGCTGGACGACCCCGCGGGAGCCGAGCGCTCGGCCGCCCATCGCCGAGCGCCGAGGCGGGCAAAGCGCGGCCGGAACCGCCCCGGCGGGGCGGAGGATTGAATAAATTTCCTCGGCTGCGGTTTCCCGGGCGCTGGTGATTTACTTCCCGCCGTCCCTCCTCGGCCGCATATCGCGCGTGTTGCGCATTCCACGCATTGCCTCGCGTTGCGGACGAGACCATTCCCGAGCGAGACATGGCGGAAACCCGTACTGCACCTGCCCTCGGGACTTCCTTCGTTTCCCACGCGGCTTTCCGCAGCTCTATGACGACTTCGATGCCGTCATTTGCCGCATTTACTCGAATTTAAGGTCCTCTAAAATGGATGAAATTTCTCCCCAAGTATAAAACGCCTCCTACTTTCTGTCTTTTGAAATGAATATACTGCACTTTTATCGCGGAGTATAAGATGCTCATTCATCGCATTCGATTTATGTTTTCCGGATAAGAAAATTCTGGTGATCTTGTTCATCAGGATTCCAATCTGAATTGAATACGCCCTTGAATTGAAAGTAAATACCAAGATTCCTTTTGTTGTATTCTAGATCCGCGCTTTTCATTTTTTAATTTCTTCTTCTTACCACTATGCTTAGCTTTCGATCTTCACTGGATCAGACTATTGTTTTTGTACTTGAAACTACTTGAAAATTATTGGCACATTCGAAAAATGATGAGAAACGATATATTCTTTTTAACTGCGGCGAACAACCATGGCACTAATTTGCGGGAACGTACAGTATTATCTTCTGTAGGATGATTGTTTATTTTTCTTCAATGCTGTGGTTGGGTCAAGATGGCATTTCAATTATTTCAAAGTATGGAGAAGGAGCCCAGAAATCTGTCTTTTTGCCAAGATTGGCGTAGTGCTGGAACTTCAATCATGTGGCTGACGGACAGACGTATTCTTCCGCACATTTGTTGATCACGCCTAGTCAAGAATTAATGCCAACTGATAATGACTTTCCGCACCTAATGTGAACATGATTAATTATGATCATAATGAAGAACAACATCAAACTACCAATGAAAATTTACAAGCGCCAAGGAAAATCCAGTTCGTGATGCATGCTTTAAGGATGTCGGTTTTACATGTCCCCTGTTTTTTATATCACGTTTCGTCAAATTCACATCAAGTTAAGCATGGCTGATCGAAATTCTACAGTGATATAGAATAGTAGATTTACAATAGTATATATGTAAAAAACGTCCATCGAACATTCAATCGAACCAGAATTACTGAATTGTGTACAGCTGCTCACATATTCACTGCAGATAAATGCATTTGAATTCCGGCAAGGTAAAATAACGATGTCTTGAAAAATGTGGGCTGTTTTCTCTGCCGTACGTGGAGAACTGTAGCATTATCAACAAATTCACCAACCGGATGAAAGCCCTCCAGCGTCAGACTGGGGCCGCAGCGTCAAGCCTAGACATCAAGTACTGAATCGTGCACTATTTGTAGAATGAAATTTCCCTCAAAATGCATATCAACGAACGTTCCTCAACAGCTTCCGTCGCTTCAAAATTTTTATATCGGTCAGTGAACTGACGAAGTAATTATAGCTTTCAAATGCGCGTTTTTTGGAGAGAAACTTGGATGCCCAATTAACAAGACTCGATTCTTGTCGCCATCGATTTAACTGACGGTTAGTGGCATGATTGACTTGGAATGCAAGATCGACATTATTGTTCCCATGTACCGGTCATCTTGACGTCCGATTTTCTGTCACCGCGTGCTTGGTTGGAAAACAATTAGTGTATCATCAGCCTTGGCTGAAAATTTTTACCAGAGCAAGAATTTAAGCAGCATCTGCGGATTTTTACACGAGTGACGGCGTGTGGTGGGGAGAGTTTCTTTTGGATCAAATAAACTTCATAATTACTATAGAATACTCGCTTTTGCGTAATTTATAGGGCTGGGGAAATGAATGAGTGGATCCAATTTTGGTTTACAAGGAGTCATTCTAATCCTTGTGAACATTTTAAGAATGTATTCGCTTCCCGAAAAGCATGATTTGAAACGAAAGTCTTCCTGACCCCATCCCTCAGATAGCTCATAGTTCGCATCGCCAACATAACGCCAGCATTCTCGTTGAGCCTGACCAGGACAAACGAGACGGGTTCTACAACTTTCATATTCGTTTGTCGAAATCGTTCCAACAAGCTATTTCGGGAGTCACGCTTTAATCATACTCTGTTTGATACTCTGTCTGAATTTATCGTATGTACTTATCTTCTACAGTAAATTTACTGTAAACCTTGAAATTACTGTACGTGCAAATTTTGAAATGTTTGTACTGAGGACAGCTGTAAATTGACATGTTCCGCGGAAAGATTCTCAGAATGCAGAAATTGACTGGCATTTTTTGGAGCATCCTTCAGATTGGCAGTCTTATGAGGTTTCTTTTTGAGTATGATATTTGTCATATGTTTCGCTGCTGATTTTTCCAGTACTGTATTATATTTGGTCTGTATAAATTGAAGCCAATTGACTGGCGAAGAGTTCAGTAGACCGTGAACAGTGCGTCGCATTCGGGAAAGACTTGTCTTGCACTCTGCTGATTTATTTCTTGCAACTGCACTGAAGCTATACAAGGTACACTATTTTTGCTTTGTTGTTTTCAAATGAGGTTCAGTATTCCTGGTGGATACGATGCCAGTCAAATATCGTCAAGTTTTCCTCGTGAGGAGGACTGCATTTCTTACGCTACTGAACTCTATGCGCCTGTCATATTTTCTTGGCTTTATGAACTTATTTTTAACATATGCAGCTCAAGAGTTAATTGATGTTTGAACGAGTAGTCCGTCGGAACTTCTCAAAGTTCCATTGGTTGTGTAGCTTGAACTTCATGGGTACTTTATTAAAAATTTTTATGGAGTACCTTCCATATGAGTGATATACTTAGCATATTTATAGCTCAGTACTCTGACGTTTGAGTATGTCGAATAGAATAAGGGCTAAAAATACGGCCTTTAAAAATTTCCTCGCTGTGTCTTTTAATGCGGTAATATGAAATATTTTTGCTGTGCATATTCGTGATTATACAGTATGTCTCGTAATCAGGGCTAGTTTATGTAGAAACAAGGATTGCCAAGAAAAAGGGGATACAGGTAGTTATAAAAATTTACTGGCGTTTTCGTGCTTTCGTGTGTGTGCTTGAAACAAGACATTTTTTTTAGCTCGGTTATTCTTTCAAGAGAATGTGAAGATTGGAATCGGCGTCAAGTTCAGCCTTTTTTCTCGAGCTTTTCTGGGGAAACAGAGACAAACATATTCAAAGAAATGACTGCGTGTAGTCTCGAGTGTGACGAAATATTCTGTTCTGAAAAGGCGTTTATATTCTTCGGAGACGTTAGTCGCAAAAGGCAACTTCGTCGCCTGGACAATTGAAAAGTCCGATATCACGGGAAAAAAATAGGTATCAGTGCAAAAGCGCGTCCATTGTGGTAGGTGTGGCGCGAGAGTCCTCCTCTTGGACCGTGCCCTGCTCACTGTTGCCAAATTCAGGCACGTGAGTGGCCTGTTGTTGCAGACAATAATTGTTGACGGCGAGCAAGACCTGCGATGCGCCGGATGTTGGGAATCGGCTCTGCGAGAATTCGTTGCAGTATACGGTCCCTTCGGATCGGTTGGGGTTGGATTGATCGGGCATAAACACTGCTATGTTGTCCTTAGAGCTACAGTTGTGTTGGTCTAGTATGAAGAGGCTTGTGGCTGCTGCAGCTGCTGCGGATGCTTGAAATCCATGCATGAGTTGGCTCCTTATCGGCTGATCCATCAAGAATCGACACCCGTTCCCGCCCGGTGTCCCTTCGCTCATAATATCTGAAATAACTCCTCAATAAAGCAGTATAAAATCATCGATCTGCATAATGAGTCTTTAAACCGGAAAAATTTCGTCAAAATTATTTTTAAAGCGTCTCCGAAGACATGGTCGCAAAGTAAACGAACTGCTGGAGCTATGAAGCAGGACCAAACGAATCTTAAGAGAACGACGTTGCATAAAATTGTGTATGATCAGATATTGCCCTTAGATCTTACTAAATCTTACTACAATATTTGAAAATTTATATCTCAGTGGTTGAAATAACATATTTAATTACATTTTACGAGAAAGTTTTCGGGCTGGAAATATACAGTGTGGAGTAATCGACGTTGATGAGTAGATGAACATATTTTATTCCGCAAAAATGATCAAATTTAATGTTTTATGGTATTCTTGCTAGCTTTCAAATTCCAGACTAACGATTTTCTGCTGTTAGTCACAAATCAAGATGTTTTGGTAATTTGGTTCATATTCGCTGATGATGAATCAATTCGAATTGTACGTGGCTAAACACAAAGTAGAATTAGGATCACTAAACGAATGATCCGCAACGCAAGTACACTATACTTCGATTCTTTTATCAGTAACGCCGACTTTTACCGACATTTTTTCAAAAATATTCCAGCTGTCTCCGGATGATTTTATCCAAAGAATAATCTAGGAATTCACAGTATTATCAATCTTCTTACAAATTATCGGCGAGAGGCGAACTTAGTACAGTACCTCAAAGTAACTTGCACCAGCCATATCGACTATAATTAATTATCAGAAATCACGGATGGACGAGAGAGCATCAACCTGAGATCATATCTGTTTCAATGGGTTACGAGGAGGTTTAAACAAAATTGAAATCGTGCTTTTCTTCAAATTCTCTATGTGCTCACTTTCCTCTGGATGTTTATAAACTTGAAAAACATCTTTGACCTTAAAATCCTCAGAAAGGATATGATGGTGCAACACATTTTAAAATGCTACCAGTTCTTTGAATCGCAGGAACAAGGAAGTATTCCGGCAAATGGTTAGATTTTTCAAAGACTTTTCTTAGAAGGCTCAAATATTTTGATATTTACAAGGAAGACAAGGGTGAAATTCCAAGTATTCATCATTATAATGAGCGTTGTGGTAGAACTTATGGAAAGCAGAAACCACCGCCTAATGCCGATTAAAAAATCTCGATATCATAAATTTAATTTCCGAATCAGTATCATCTGATGAATCTAAATTCTAGATCTTTACCTCTGAAAGAAAGAAATAACCTCAAGTATTCCTCAGTTTTATTCTTGAGAAACGAGTGGCTTAGTTGAAAAGTGTTGCCGATAAAAGTTCAAATGTTTTGGCTCTCCTAAATTTTCTGGTTCAGAATTTCGAGTTTTCCTTCAAGCTTGGAGGAATTAATTAATATTTTAATTATTTTTTCAGCTTTTTGCCGATCAAAGAAGATACAGTAGTTTCTAGAGTTATGAGCCTATGATCCGCACATTTAAGGGTCACCAAAAGCCATTGTGCAAATGATTACAGTACTTTCCTTGCTCTAAAGTGGAAGTGAAATTGAATCCGAGATTCTCAAATCATGAATGACGTACGACTTTCTGTCTCCGCGATTACCTTTCGGTGTAAATCAAACGTGTGAAAAACTGAGTACCTGATGCGTGTTGCGAATAAACCAAAGGGTCGAGGAACACGGTCCCACTCCGCTGTTGCGTACGATTGATTTTCGGCGAATGAGAGATGACCGAGTCGACCACGGAGCCAGATGCTTCGCAAGATGGTCCCGGGAAATAGTTTTGGTGGAAGGAGCCCTGGGGGTCAAATGCCGCTCTGAACGGCGGCAAGGAGTTCAAAGAAGCTGTGGTAAGTGTCTGAGCCGTGCAGGTTTCCGGAATGACCGGTGTCATAATGCTGGCTGATCCTGCGTAATTCGATGCACTTCTGGTCCCACCTGGCAAAGCCGTTAAAAATTTCACTGGTCTCATCCTTCGTGGTTATCATTTCTGTTCGAAACCGGCTCCCGAAAATTATCAGTTCAGTACTTGCACCGATAAGTCCAAATACAATGTCTGGCGAATTTAATTTGTCGATGAATATCAACATTGTTCCCGTCGGACGTTCCTCACCAGTGGTTCCCGCCCTCATGCCCTGGGATTTAAAAACTCAGCCAATGTATTGTTTAGTTTCTACAAGCTAAGCGAAAAACTATTGTTAAGTTTGAGTGCTCAGAATTTTCGTAGCTTCAAGACGACCGGATCTCAATAAATTCAACGGGATGTCCCGTTGCTGAAAATACTTATTCAAGGCTACTCTCCCTTCGCGGCATTGTATCGACATTACTTTTTGCGAAACAAAACCATATCGATTATGTAGGCTTCGAATAGTGCATTTATGTCACAATGCCAGGATTTGTGTCGATCAGGAACAAAATGGCTTAAGTAAGTATGCTTCGAACAGCTCTCTTCTTTCAGATGGGCTTGAACTCGTCACGGGATTCCATTCTAAATACCAACGAACACAATGAGCATTCGAAAGCTGAGGAAAGTCTATGCATAAAAATATATCTACTTCACCATTTTATGGGAAACAAAATAAGTACGGTAAACAATTCCCATGACATTCTCCAAAGAAATCTTCATGCTTCTGGAAAATGTTATCTTTTTGAAATCCGCGGAAATGTAAGTACTGATCACGACAGGTCACCGTTGAATACAAGTATGCTTAACATCGTTTTCGTATTGAACTATTTTATGCTCTGTTTTCCGTGATATTTATTTTTTAGGCGAAGGTGTTAACCTGAGTAATGGAGGTTTATATAAATACTTCGGCAACTCCTTCTGGATCTATACTTATCTATTTCCCTGGCAAGTTTATGATGAGGTCGACCAGTGAGATTGTTCCGAATGAAAAAATTGTAATGTACAGAACAGCATATGTTTGCCGAATAACTTTCGTGGTCCGACCCAGTCGAATTCATTCTGTAAATTGTAAAATGCGACTATTCGTGAAACCATGCCAAGTCAAATAGCACCATAACCCGGGCTGTTGGCCTGTGCCCTTGCCCGGACAACTGAACATTATGAAAACTTGGATGCCAAATACAGTACTGCAATCCAATCGGTAGAAATTATAAAAATGGCCAAGCATGACTTTTACCGACATATCGGAAAATTTCAAAATTTGAGCACGAGATCATGAAGTCAATCATATGGAATTTTAACGCCTCGAGTAAAATTACACGGATAATCTACTTCTTTTTACTCTCAACGAATCGAACTTCAGAAACGTTGAATCGAATGCCCCATTAATCGGAGCGCAGATAATCAGAGTCTTGTGATGGGGATGGGGGATTTATATATTGAACGCCACGTATAATGAATACTGTATAATGAACCGCCCAAAAAAAAAAAACCAGCAGCCCACAAAACGAACTCTGTTCCTTATAGTCAACACCCATTTTTCCTAAGAATGACCTTTACGAAGTAACCAAAACTGTGACCCAGGCAAGGATTCTGAAATAATGGAAATTACTGTATAATTTTGGATATTTTTCGATGTGTAAATGAGTCATGCATTTGTTATGTGGGTTTTTCCGTTTTTTTTTTTTTGCTCCTTCCTTTAATTTCTTAGTGAGGGAGAGTGTGGTGTGAAAGTAGGACCTATAAGAAGTTCATGTGAGAGAAAAACCATCATCATTTTAAGGGTGGGAACGAAATATTGATTTCCTCGTACATTTGTTTGGGAAAACACATACCCTGCAAGGGCTCTTTTCTTGGAACGAATTCTGTTCCTTGTGTTAGGCACCACTGTATGCGAACTTCAACGATGCTTTGATTCGAAGGAGGGCTTTAGAAAATCGGTTGAATCTCGATATTCGCCGGGGGGAAGAAATAATTTCCCGAACCCTTTCGTAATTTCTCCTTTTAAAAAATGGGAGAAATTAAGGTTTTCCCAAATTAGTTGGTTGCTTCCGTGCCGGCGTCCATGCAGCAGCTGGTGGGATTCCGGTTTCGTGCGAGACGCGATGATGAAGACGCCGGTGGTTTACCTGCTGGCGCCGCTGAGAGGTTCAAGGCACTCGGCACGTTCTTCCGCGGCGGCTCACGTTTCCGCCACTTGGCGCGTCTGTTTTGGAACCACACTTGAACCCGGGCCTCGGTCAGCTGCAGCCGGTAGGCCAACTCTTCCCGTGCAAACACGTCAGGGTAAGGGGCTCGTTCGAACGCCATTTCCAGCTCGGCTAATTGCCACGCCGTGAACGTCGTCCTTTATTTCGAAGTGACCATTCGAAAGGTTAATGAGCCGGCTGGGGCATCCGAGATGTGCCGATGCAGGAAATTCACACAAGCTCCCTAAGTCTAATCCTGTCCAGGTCTTCCCTGTTGTTGACATCTTTACTTCTTATCGTCCATTATTTTAAACTCCCTGTTGAAACTTCATTCGCTCAAGTAATTTCGAGCAATTCAGAGAAAAACTTCTGACAATTCATCTCTCGCACGCATATACAAAGACTCATGTTTCCATCACAGAAAAATTATAATAGCTTTGATCCATCGGGGGTTTGTTTTAAATTTTCTGAACTAACTTCACAAGAATTCATATTTTTCAATTTCTACGCTTCGTTCAGAATTTTCCGATTGAATTTTCCACTTTTTAACTTGTAATTTATGCGATACTCTGCAGCTTTGCATTTTCAACTTTCTGGGTAAATTTGGTGTTCGTTAAAGTTGACTGTTTTGGAACTTCGAGTTGAGTTGTTTCGATTGAAACGTTTCAGTATAGAACACATCGACCCACCCATTGGTGAGAGTCTAAGTTACGGTATCTACACAAAAAAAAATGACGAAGTTACGAAACTCAATCTGTAGGAGATGAAAGCGATGGGCTAGATGCTGGAGCATTCTGCAACTAAAATCTAAAAATATAAATAAAAATCAAATTACTGAACCTTGTCTTTTTCTTCTTTTGTTGAATCGTTGGGTTGGAGCCTTTTTTCGCTTTGGCGCTCAAAACCGTTGAGCTGATTCCCATGCATTTTAGATCTGAAAAGCGAAAAGATGAGTAGAGTCTAGTGAAATATGGAACGATTTAAATTCTTTCGCGTGCTGATGAATGGTGTTCGATGTCAGTGCGTCCGCGGTATATGATCATTTTTGGAACTTTTCTGAATATTTTTTCACCTCTGTATTTAAAAAAAAAACAATCAGATTTGATTCACTGCCTATCAGTCGTCCAGAATTTCTAGTTGGACCAACTGTATTACGTAAATGATGAGATGCTTCGATTTACGCTCAAAATATAGGTCCATCCTTTTCGCGATTCGCCAAACTCGCGCGTAGTCCTGCATCTTGCCGTATATTTTCGCCTACAACATGGCATTATTTAAGGTAAATTTTTCTTCGTCAAAGATCGGTAGAGAACTGCTTGCAAAATTCCATAAAACCGTTTCATATGGTGAGTTTATTTCAGATGAGCGTTTTGACTAGCTAAAATTATAATTGTGTGAGTTGGATGCGCTGTCGGCGCGGAGGGAATTGAGAAATAGGTCATATTTGATTAACCCCTCAGGAAAGTTTTGATTTTTTTTTACCGTTTTCGTTGACGTTCGTTTTTCAGCATAAATGCCAGATAAGGTCATCACCTGGTGGATGACTCTTTGACGCACACGATCTATGTTCATTGGACGTTTCCTCGACTTTAATCCCCGAAGAATCAGGCCTCTGTCTTTCATCTTGAATTGATGTGCTGGGATTAGGTTGGAATTGAAGTGATTCTTGCTTGAGTCCCAGCATGACTTGAATGGAATGGAAACTGCCTCTCGGGTCAGTTTGTGCCTCCGCTCTCGCGCTGAACATGGTGATGCAGTTTCTAGAACCCTTGTGCCAATTCTCAAGCTTGACGCGGCATTCGGGCCTAAGCATGCTTTCTATGCACGTGTTTTCGTTATTCCACACTAACTTATCCACTCCATATGAGGGATTGAAGTGCATCCACTATATCAGTAAACTAGAAATTCGATCTACCGAAGCAGTCGCCAGTTGAAGATGCTGTGGTAATCCCCACAATTATTAAATCACGCCCCGAGCAACGCTTCATTATAACTCTAATATCTGCAGGAAAAAAATCTTAATTTTTTTCTCGATTAGAAAATTACATCCCATGAATAAAATTAAGTTCATAAATCTCGCAATGAAAACGAGGGTTTTTTGTGAAGAATTTGGGAATGCGTATGAATCTTCTCGTCGATTCATCGAAACTTTGAGCGAGCCGGTGGGTATTTTAACCGACATACCCTCGCCGGAAAGATGAGGTTTCGTCCGTAATGAAACCTCGACGACCTGGGCTTCTATTCAAAATTTGAAGATGACACAAGGAAAAACAAGGAAGAAGACCGTTTTGCACAAATTTTTTCCTCAGACGGACTTTAATTTTATTCGAGTATCTTTGCGGATATAATAAATGAAATGATCATCACGTTAGCAGAACATCAGAAAAAATAAAATTCGTGCGAACTGCTAAACATCGCACGCTTCCTGAAGAAAAGTTCAATAAGATTTCCCGGAAACCTTTAGCTCTTCGAGATATGTGGGAATGTTGTTGACTTTTTTAGGCCATCGTTGAATTATTCCTTAAACTTGAGATAATTTTAATCATTTAAATACAATAATCGCAAACCAATATACTGTATTGTAACGTCGATTATGTTCGACCTATATTGGATGGGGGCTAAGCCCGGACAATTGCATTTACTTATGACCGGAAACTATCAGATACTCGTGTTGAATCGATTCAATTAATGAGGAATGACACTGGCATGGTAGTAATGAAATTGCCGTTAATTTCTGAGTGGATTTGCTCGTTCAATTAGTCAAACTGGAGAAATTAAGTGGCTTAAAGAAAAGTAACTTAGCCAAACGTATACTGTACTGTACTTCTGTATTGCTGATCAAGGATTCCAAATTCGGGTCAAGTTACTGTAATTGATTGTGGTAAAATTGAATTTGTGGGCGAATGCATTTGCCCAAATTATCGAGACTCTGCTGTACTTCACAGCTGATGGAATCTGGTTGCAAATGAAAACTTGTCCGATGCGTTCACTGACTCAACTTTCCACCAAGAGATCTTTGGTGGAACTCCCGCCCAGTTCTGCTGGCGCAAACTGCTACGCACGTCGCAGCGCAAGAGGATCCCATGCGAGGAAATGGAGGATTTAAGCGAGAAAAAATATCAGAAAGCAGAGAGAAGACGCATAAAACAAAGCCCGGGGCAATTTTCAGCTGTGCCCCGTTGCCAGGAAGAAAAAAAACCCCCCACGTTTCATGAAAATATCGTCGCTGTCAGACGAGCGGGAGAATGGCGGTGTCGTCTGTGGGTGCGTCCGGACCCGGAGACGAAAATGCGGGCGCATTTAATGCCCTGGAAGCTGCGTCACCCTGCATCGACCCAAAATAATTCGCGCTCGCGCGCACGCAGGTTCCCTTCAATTCATAACCCCAGGAAAGCGGAGTTTTTGCTCCACAAATATTTTTCCTGTGCGGGAAACTTCGGAGGGTATCGAGAATGATACAGTTCAGCAAAAATCTGATTATTCGTAAATCTGTCATTTTATTTTCCGAGCCGGTTCTTTTCGATTCATAACCTCGGGAAAGCGGGGTTTTCATGCACTTCACGAATATTTGTTGCAAGAAATGTCAGAGGATATCGAAAAATATTTCTAACGAAAACTTAGATAATCCAAGCTCCGATCAACCGTGCTCAATTTTCGATTCATTGAAATAAATGAGAATGCATTTTCGATTCGGCAGCTTTAGTTTTCTCTGTTTCGGTTATTCGGTCACTACGACATTCTTAAAATGGTACGCTAAATTGGCTAGGTCCTACATTTTTTGAACCTTTGAAATAAATTCTTCTGAATATCTTCTTCTTTTTATTATCTGTTAGGCTTGTTTGTCTTGGCTCAGAACCTGGTCATTATCCCAGACTATGTGTTTTCTTTTGTGTAGGTCTCAATCACTTCTATGCCGCACCTTTTTCTGGAGATGATGTACAGTAATTCGGGTACATTGCGAACCCGAGCCGCTTCGGAATACATCCAATTATAGACCTCACCGCGGCGTACTTTACATGAAATCCTCTGAAGCAAGGGAACTATTTTAAGAGAAAACATGTGGATCTCCGCTGAAAATTTAAAAAACGGAATTATCTTTAATCATCTTCAATTATTACATTTAATTATCTTTTAAATTTGGGGCCTATGCGGTTGTTTTGCCTAAACCACTGCTCAAGTGGAAGAGCTCTATTGGCTAAAACTGCGTAAATAAGGTATCCATACGTCCAGCTTTTCTGTAACATAATTAAAGCCCTCCTTTGTTCTTCCGGCCTTTACTTCCCACGCGTCTTCTCTCAATCCAGACATTTTATTCAAATCGATAAAAACAATTCTGGGATTATATAATTTTCAGGTTCCATGTTGGGTTGTAGCATTCATGAAACTTTTGAAATGCAATAATTTACAGTCGAAGAACTTTCCTCACCATGTTTAGATTTTGCGTGTTGGATTTGACCTTTACTTTCATTTCAAATAGCACTTAAACGGTAGGAAAGAAGCCAGCACCTCGGTACTGCAATGGCTCATTAATTTTTCGAGTATTCCCATCTTTTTGAAAGGCATAAAAATGTATGAATCCATGAGCAAGTTCCTTCACCATACGAAAATCAATACCATCGATGAAACTTGGCTTAATATTTGAAGTGTCCTGATGCACAGATTAATGGGAAGATTCCTGTTCAACTTCTGTGAGAGGATTCTTGATAATCTTCTGGCATGATGAATGCTGGATGATGGCAACTTAGTTTCAATTAACAAGTTTGTCTAGGTGAAGTACGCAGCCATCTTGCATAGTAATTTTTACTATTGCCTGTATTGTATTATAAAATGTTTCAAGTTATGAAAGATATTTCGATGATGAAGTCCAAGATTTGGCAAGGATTTTCCGATGAAGGAAAGTATCATGGTGATTTTTCAGTCATGATGATAAATGTCAAGCTTTCTCTACAATGGAGAATTGGTCTTCATTGGCAAAAGTAAGCTAACAATCAAAGGCATGATTCAATCATCTTTGTTGTTTCCAAAAGTGGTTTGAAGTATTCTGGCAGTTACGTGGAACTTGGGTTTCCGAAAAAACCCAAGGCACAAACAAAACTTTCCGACCACCCTTTGTGCAATTGTTTAGCTCAATTTTTTAAACCATTTCAAGCTGCTGTTATGCGCGAGTGAGAAAGAAAGTTGGCTGTGTGTTATAAAATACTGCACCAATCAAATATTTTAATGAGTAATTCTGGGATGAAAAGGCCTTTGATTGATGTGATGAAACCCCAGAAAATGTACTTTTTGGTTACTTGAAAGAATTGAGCAATTTTTCTTCTCATCACTCAAAATGGCTGCTGAATAAAAAGTCATTCTCAAGATTCAATCGCAATGCATTTTTCTTTCAAAGGCAGTCTCCTTGAATAAGTTACCTCACTATTTCAAGCAAATGAGTTGCTGGGTTTCCAGCCAATTTTGTTGTTTAAGCGCTTGTTTTCAGTCTGGAGCCAGTTGTACAACGGTGCGAAATAGTTGAGCAAAGGATTAACGTCCATTTCACGCTGTCCTGTCAGTTCTTCCAGTGCATCTGGCCACGGCTTGCTTCTACCCATCCTCAGCAAAGCCCTATTGGAGAGAACGTGATTTTTCAAACAATAATCAAGTTTGACATGATTGCGATGAGAGCACTGTACAGCAGCGTTCCCCAACTTTTTTGGGCCCGCGGACCGGCAAAATTTCCAAAAAAAGTTCTGCGGACCGGCAAAGTTCAAAAAAATTTTAAGAGCCAAATCGTTCTGTCACTTCACAGCGGATATTTTAAAAGTGTCTGCTTTCTGACAAAATTAAGATAAGAAACCAATGAAGCAGCTATAGTGGAATATCCTCAAAAAATTAGAAACGTGGGCTTGAGGGAAGGTTCTCAGAATTAAAAATTTATATAATTTATTTCAGCTGGGGAAAATTCGTCTGAAATGTTATTAGAAAAAAGCCAACATGCATTTTTCATACGATAATTTCAACTACCATTGTCTTTCCAAAATTTCAGACAAAGATAACTGACTTGATTGCTACTTTTGATGAATGCATAATGCTGAAAAAAATTTCCCGCGGACCGGCAAAAAACTTCTGCGGACCGGCGCCGGTCCGCGGACCACGGGTTGGAGAACACTGCTGTACAGTATATCCGTGATTGCAATGAGAACACATAACGAGTATTTTCTCCGCATCCCAGTTTTAGGAAACCATTCATTGAAAATGGTGATCTCCAGAAAAAAATATACAGTAGAAAGAAATTGAGGACGGAAAATGCCACCAATGCATCCAAGTGAAGCAGTTTCTTTAATTTTTCGTGCAGGTCTTCAACAACCACCGGTATGTTTTCAGAGTAAAAGAAGATTTTAAAGCAATCATATTGTGCGTTACCGTTTATATCATTTACTTGGGTGTAAACGTGACCAATTATGATATGATCTATGCACAGTCCATTGTATAAGACTGTCCTGAACTTGAGAGAATTCAGTGGCTCACAATTATCCTACACTATTTTATCGACAAAACTGTGTTTTTCAATTAACCATTTATTCATTTCCTCACTAGCATGGCATTACCTGTGCCGCACTATATTTATTCAAGTACTACATGCACATTTTTTCAAAACGGTGAAAAACAAGGGTGTGCATATAAGTGATTGATTCAACAATTTTTAAAATTTTTAGAAATGTTTGGGTGCGTCTCATGTTAGATTCTATAATGTACAAAATGAACCCATTAAAACAAACAATTTGAAAATGGCAACCATTGAAAAATTAATCAATTTTAGGCTCAATTTACTTCAAAATTGTAATGCTGATACTTTATTTTTTTAAATCTTGTTCAATTTTTCCCCTCACTAAAAATGGGATGCGTGTCTTACTTGAGGATAGGGTTTAGAACAAATTGTTAGGCTGAAAATCTGCAAGAACTTCTTACACAAGAGTGCATGGTACTTGAGTAATGAATGTATGAACAGAACACTTTATTTGCCGCTTTTCAGCATTCACAAGGTTCAATCGAGATTTCCACAGCCACACCCCCACATACTTGAGTAAATTTTGTAAGTTGTAGGAGTCCACATCCATTCCAAATAGTGTGTCTTCATTCTTTTCAAACGATAATTATACATTCCACCAGTGGTACACATAAAACGTGAATTTAACAGCCCTAGTGTATAGCTTACACCTTACAGATAAAATTCACAATTACACGCTTACCAACGAGCACCAGGATTTGCACTCCATCAGGTGCTTCTCACCTGACACAATTTTGATCTACTATTCATTGTCTGTGGATCGCTTTGCGTCCACTGCAATGTAAGTTTCAGATTTTAGTCACTCCTGCCTTTTCTTGAATATATAAAGCACCGCATTGAATATATCAAGCACCACTCTATTTTGTTTTTGGAGCACCGTTTTTTAGGGTCAGGGACTTTTTTTTATGCTCTAGTGGATGTGGTATGTGGTTGCGATTATAAACTTTCTGAGTTTCAGGTTTTAGTAAATACAGTAGTTTGAGGTTCCTTTATACTCACGCAAGTCTATCACCAGCAGCAGTAGAACCAGAGAAGTCGCATTTGTAAATGGGTCCTTGATGGCCTGATGCTTCACATAGACTTTCAAAGAACTGGAACTGCAGAATGGTTCTCGTGAAATATCGCATCATATCATAGTCCCCACTAATGTGGAACAATGCAGGCGGATCCAAATCTTCTGGAGTCCTTTCAACTGGGGCCTTCACTCCCACCAAACTCTCCCTTTAAAAAATAAACTTGAGTGATTTCACTGAAGAAAACCTTAATAAAATGTTGATTTATATGCAGGCTAGGCTTTTACTTGAGCTTCCAGAATTCGTCGTTCCACTGGTTATCTGGGTATTCCCCTCGGAATGCCCTCCAGCGCCACAAGTCCATCACATAATGGAACGGTAGTGTAGAAAGTGAGCCAAAACTTGTCTTCAGCAAAAAGTTTATGTCAAGATCTAAATTTGAAAAAAAAACGTAATGAAAAACCTCTGGAAATGCTGTTGTAATTTAAAACCTGGGTTCTCCACAACTTCATCAATGAGTCCAATTGTCTCAAGGTGCTTTGGGGTGGAGACTGCCATTGACATCAACTCCCCGATTGCCTCGTGAAAACCATCATTTGCACCATCTCTGCAATAAAATGCTATGTTAGCTAAATAAATTCAGTCTTTTAATGCTGCCACATACCGGTAAACTGTGGGTAAGTCTGAGTACTGCATGAAATACTGAATGTGGCCCATTTCATGGTGTATGACAAGGAAATCATCAAAGCTGACGACGGTGCACATTTTGATCCTAAAAAAGATTTAAAAAAAATATATATATATATATATATATATATATATATATGCGGTGCATTTGAAATTGACCAAGTTTTGCAATCAATTCTTACCTGTAGTCTTGGCCATCGAAGAAATCCCATGCTGTCGGATGGCAAACAACTTCTCTTCCATCTTGTGGTTTTTCAATCATTGACAACTCGTAAAACGTATCGGGAACAGCCTGCAGATGAAGAAAATGGCATTCAGTTCCCTTTGCAGTTTTCACCAAGGGAAATTTCCTTGCCCAGTCCGATTTTTTTGCGTTGCATTTTGAGAAAAAATTCCCGATTTCATATTTTCAAACATTCACTAATAAGCATCCTTCCCCGCCAATTTTTCCTGAAAAAGTCCTCCCATCCGATTTTTTAAGAATAGCTGATGAGAAAAAACGGGATGTACTGATCGATCTACAGATCCAAGATTGATTTCAGATTTTTTTTTTATCTTTAAAAATCTCCTTCAAAGTTTCAGTGAGCCAAACATCTGACAAAAAGCATTCATTGTTTTTACAGCACAGGAGTGATAATGACAAGCTTTGAAAATACAGTAAGACAAATCCAAAAGTTAAGTATGTGGTCTGCTTCATTTCTTGATTCGAGAAAGCTGAGGAATATTTTAAAATTCGTGAAGCCGATGTCGCCGATGCATGAAAAATCAAATAAACATTGATAAGTGCTGGTCGTTTCCTGATTTTCGCGCTGACATCGTATACCTGTTTTATGTATTGTATCAAAGACCTGTGTCATCCATTTTATATATTTGTGATTCCATAACTGTACCTTCAAACCCATGCTCTGGTAGAACGCGTCGCCCTGTCGGAACATCCGCTCGGGTGTATAGCCCTGGGCGACCATTTGCGGCGTGGGGTCCACCGACTGCAACCCGGGATACGGTTCGGTCAAGTTGTAAATGTTGTTCCAGAAGCGTCCCCACATGTCTCCGAGAAGGTGGGCCGGGATCGGGCCCTCCAGGTCGACGACTTCTGGCCCGTACGTGTCGTACAGCTTCCTTCTCACGTAGGCGTGGAGCTCCAAATAATACGGCAAAGTCTGCGAATCACCCGATGCTTAAAATTCTGTTTTTTTCAACCAACATCTCCGGGAATACTAAAAGACGAGTTTGTCATGGAAATGCAGAATTCGAATGCCGTCGGTTTTATTGTTTAATATTACTGTAGTGAAAAAGTCTTGCACTGTACATTGCAGGACACACAGAACGTACTTTGGGTGCCGCTTTGGCCGGGCAGCGTTGAAAATTTCACCGAAACTTTCCTGAGAAGCAAATATTTTACCTGATCCGGAAATGTTTTATTCTTTATTCGGGGTAATTCATGAAAAATGCGAGGATACGATAATGATTATCCTAAACTTCAAAACTTCCTGACGTACACGCAGTTCTGTATTTCTTTGGGCAGATTAATAAGAGCTGCATAATGTATGACTTGAAAATACGCAGTTTAGAAGTCCAGTACAGAATATTGTAATCATACTTGATCACGAATATAGCATTTGCAAGAAAAATTTGTTGAAACATTGCAGCTTGACTTGAATTCAACTGCTCTATTGCTGCTCGGGAAATTTTTTCAGAGGTAGGTTTTTTATGGTTGTACATGAAAACGTAATATAGAATGTAAACCAAGCAATTTCAAAATATTATGAACATATAATAACATATATTATGAACATATTATACAGCTTTTATTCAAACGTAAACGTATCTGCTGGTTTCCCCCTTTTTATTTATTGCCGCTGAAATGCTTCTTTTTTAAGATTGAAGAGTTTCCTGGTCCGCATCTAGATGAACAGTAATTGGTTCTCACCGTGTTGTAAATTTCCTCCATGCTGAGTTCGAAGTCGTCAATTTCGTATCGTGATCTCATCTCGTGACCGTAGTCCGTGTAGTTCCTAATTACTGCCAACTGATTTTTCAATTCAACGTACTGAAGAAGAGAGGAAACCCTTTAATTTCGACAATCCCTTCTTTGAAACCTCTTATTACGGGCAGAAACCTGTTCATAATACGGCTTCATGGGGCGTCCCACGTTGGTTCTCCACTGTTCCCAAGCGTAGCGAAGCTTAGGTTCGTCGGTAGATGTCGCAAACAACGTTGACAAAGAGTCTTCGGTTCCCTCTAGAACTGAGCATTGTCCGTCTTCCCAACACACCTGACCTGAGCCGTAAATCCTCGACATGTTCGACAGAATCTGTCTCAGAATGATTTGCACATGCATCTCTATACATAAAATGTTCGTGAATATACCCCTCAATAGTGTCAATACCTCTGAAAGAGTCTGCTGTTCGGCTTCTGGTAACTGTTTGGCGCCCACGGATTTTAACTGTCGCTGAGTATCTTCACTGAAGTTCGTCGAGTCGAACTCCAATGCCTCATTAAATGACGCCAGACTGAACGCTTGCAGTTCCAAGCTTGCAGCGGTCTTCATATACAAGATCAAGACCGTTTTATTGTATTGCGTCATTAAGTTAAAATAATTATTTTGGATTAGAGAAAATATTGCTTGATGCGAATTGAAAAGCTCGTTTATGATCCCGAGATGAGAAGGCATTTAGTAACTGGAAAATGCGATCCTGGACTTACTTCCTACGCCAAAATATTTTTCCGCTGGAACTTCGTTATGAGCCGACGGAATTGTCTTCTTCGGCGCATAGAATATCCGTTAAAAAAAATTTCCAAGCTCTATTATGCTGTTTACGTTCCGGAAGCCAATAAACCTATCTTTACTGCGTGGGAAACATATTCACCAGTGGAATATCTCTCAACAACACTATTAAAGTATCTATAAAATAATTCGGAAAACGATGACTATCATCCATCGCAGAAGAGCTACTCGTGATACATTACTGAATGAAATGTCGTGATCAAAAATCAGTGCCGAAAAACATACTTAATATTGTGTTTATCTTGATTCAATCAGGAAGTTCAATTTCTTTTTAACAAAATGTTTGCCATATTATGAGGTAAATTTGTTGAATATACAGACGGTAAATGTCTGCTGGGCATCGGTCATACAGGCAATTTTTTAAAATTAATCATCATGTGTTCTCTAAATTTGAGTGAATAAAAAATGTTTTCTTTCGATCATTGGCAATACTGTATATTGCGACTGTGCAACACAGTTTAACTTCACAAACATATCAAGCTACCCATGCTTGGTATGTTTTGTGGATTTATAATAAACTCTATGTACTGAAAATTATTTACTCTGTGCTCAATTTTTGCAATGGACCCTTATGGACATAATAGGTTGCTGGAACATTTGCATCGAACAGTGTTTTCGGAAAATATGGATTCAGTTAAAATCATCGCGTATATACAATACTGTAACTATAGACTTTATGGAGGGTCCAAATTTTCGATCAGCGCTGCTTATGGAAAGTAATCCCCAAACGTGTTATGATTTAAATAATTTGAATTCATGAGTGAACACCAGCACAATTAAGCTTCAACTATTGCATTGATGTTTGCTGCGTGCGTAATGGCAGAAAATATAGTTACCGATGCCTCTGCGTTCGCATCGGTGATATTAGTGTTGTACGCCCAGTCCAGAATAATTCCTTTATTCAGCAGTCTGGAAGATTCGGTGTTGTAGCGCTCCAGAAATGCGATTGCATCTGCTTCGTTGTCATTCCTGAATTGATTAGGATACGCAATCTTTTTACATTTTATTTTATCTCAATTAGCTATTATTAAGCTTTTTCCATATCGAACCAAGTTACTTACGATGATGAAGGGCGGCTAGAATGCAGAAATGCACGCGATAAGAAAATTAGTGCGTATCAATTCCGAAACAGCTGTGGAATTCTCGTCAAAATGACGCGACGCGTTTCTTTCTTCGAATATGTAAATTAGCTCGAACAAGGTTCTGAGTGAGTCAGCATTAAAAAGTATTCGTGGAATCGGGTTGAATTTTGAAAAGGGGGAAATTGGTTTGTAGCATATTGGAATTTATTTGCTGCTTCCAAATAAAGAAAGGGCTAACTTCAGCAGTATAAAGCCAGTTGAACTTACTTTTTCATCCGAATGTCGCCTACATGTCTTTTCTGCTGCTTTGGCCCGCATGCGACAACCACAGCAAGACAGGCTAGTAAACACAAGAGCACCACGCGACGCATTTTGATTTCTGAATCACAAATAATTAAAAGCTGAAATTTCTCAAAATTTTAGAGCGATCCGTCCGACCCCGAACTATTGGACGCGGTTCTTGGAACTAAGAGCAACGTCCCAGTTGCGCTTTGAACAATAAACGCGGAAAGGATGCATGAAAAGATCGAGGGAATCCGAACGTATTGTTATGCCCCGTTTCGGTATTGATGTGGCTTTTGTTCACCCACTGCTGCATACCGAGTGCGCTTGCGAAAGATATACAGTAAGAAATATAAGGGACATTGAAATGTTGTTATTCAGTCTTCGTGCCGGAAGAACTTGAGTCGAGTCCAGAACGTTTGGATCTGACACCTTCAATAGGCGAAGGCGAAAATTACCTCGACTGTTCCCCTTTCCCTACTTGAGCACATCTTGTTTATTTGAAGTCGTTATCAATGACCCGCTTTTCCACTTCTATAGCTCGTACCTCCAACGGAACACCGACTGTACGTAGGAGCGATTGTTCCACTTACCCCACCATTATATCTATAAGATAAGCATATGAGAGCTGTTCCCGCTATAATGAGGAAAGTTGACTATATTTTCGAAAAACTGTACTTTACTCTGCTGTATTCATTGAGATACGATACAGCATTGTACTGTATAGGTATAGAGTAATTCGATGACTTGCAGCACCCCCGTTCTCATCTGTAAGTACAGTACATTTTTCTTGATTGCGTGCTGCATGTGCTTCTGAATGTCCGTGCCCGACGCTATTGCATAATATGCGTATGTATGTACAGTTCTGCAGAAATACAAGCTTCGCATTCGTATCATACATCAGAAGCAGTATGTACACAGTACTGTACTTTCTTGTAGTTATTGCAATAACTACAATAATATTCACAGTCAAGTCCACAATGCATGTGAAGTACAGTACATGCAGTTATGGGTACGCATGTAGGCATGTAGACAATTGGGAAGGTGGTGTAGTTTCTTGCCAGAGCAGAACTGCTCGCCGGCAAAACTCAAGCACCTATTAATTTTGCTCTGTGTTATTCGCTATTGTGCACTCGTTGCGAAGAGGGCATCAATCTTGAATTGCTTGCTGTTGGTGCTATCATTGCAAAAGCCAAGCATCTGTACCGCAAAATTATTGTAGTTGAAGTCACTCCCTGAGAGCCACTATAGTGGCTCTGAGAGAGGATGGCGCCTGCGGGGGTGGCGTGAAAGGAGAAGCTCACAGTCGAGTACAGTATCTCTGAGTGGGATGATGCGTATCGTAGGCGGCAATCACTGAATCATGCAGCATTCTAGCCGATTTAAAGGTGGATTTTGATGGGCAGATGAAATCCTTTGAGGATGTGGCACGTGCTGTACAGTAATCGTGGATATTCGCGAAAATTAGTTGCCTTAACCCTGTAATGTAATGCACGCGCCAGCGACTTCGGTTCATATGTGCATTGATAGTGAAGGTATGCTCCCGAGAT
Source organism: Notodromas monacha (assembly GCA_905338405.1). Lineage (NCBI taxonomy): Eukaryota > Metazoa > Arthropoda > Ostracoda > Podocopida > Cyprididae > Notodromas > Notodromas monacha. Next base: position 49,613 of record CAJPEX010000017.1, on the reverse strand, counting down.
CCGAGGAAGTGATCGCAGTACTGTACTACAGAATAATGTCAAATTTTCCGTGGCTATGACAATCGGTCGATCATATGCCGATGAAATTTTTCGGTGCTGTCGGATTTTGAAAATCCTTGTTCAGACGTAATCTTCATTGCTGATCCATTGATCATCAATTCTGCACTTCGGAATGTACCCAGACGTCTAAATTCTTCGTGGCTCAACATTTGCGAACTGGGGAAGCCTCACACATATTTTATGGATAGTTGTTCGCGCTTCCTGCACATTCTGAAATTTTATTTGCCGAGTGCGTCACGTTCCATCATGTGCGCAGTATGTAGGTTAATATTGCTAAACTTATGCATATGACTTCGGTTGTTCAACGTTATGCGAGATTTTAGTCATTCACCAAACGTCTTGCTTTCAAACATAGTAGTGAAACTGCGGAAGGTTTGTCTCTCTTCAGCTCGGAGATTTTTTTTTTTCAAAGGCACAAATTCGTACAGCGAATCTGAACAATTCGTTCCCTATGAATGAAGAAGCGGGCCTATGAAGAAGCCTTTATAGTCTTCACAAGTGTCTGATGGATGATTTCTTATAGCAAGAAAAAGATATGTATATTGAGCCCTCCATCGGGTTTTAGGAATTCTCTCAGATGTGTAAGAAAAAAGTATCTTGAGCGTTCAGACGATCTCCGAAATACATCGCGGAGATTGTGGATAGCTTCATCATCGTTCAGCGATACGTTGCTGACCGTAAGTTCATTGTGTCTTTCGGTGCTCGTGTCTTTCTCATTGTACTGTATCAGACAAACTCGGATTTACTTTTCCGGTGAGTCTCGGTTGCCATGCGAGTTACCGCTCGTTCGCTGGGCTAGTTCATTGACCCTGATACAGCCAGTATTAAAACAACGCTCTTCCCCCGAGGCCGAGCTAGTGTGAATCTAACTTCGAGTCTTGTACCACCGCAGGATTTTCGCTTGTTTTTGTTGGTTTGGTGTACCTAACGATGTCGCGCATCACCATTTTGCTCCTGACTGTGTCTGCCGTCGTCGGTTATGCCTCTGCTCAGGCTCCACAAGTTACCGAAAAGGTAAAGTCCTAAAGAAGGAGTGAGGTACGAATTTCGTTGCTCATGCGAATAGTTTCGTAGGTTTTTTTCGACATGACAATCGGAGGCAAACCTGCTGGACGGATCGAAATTGGTCTCTTCGGGCAAGTCGTACCTAAAACTGTGCGAAATTTCCGCGAATTGGCTACCAGGCCCGAAGGCGAGGGTTATAAGGGATCCACTTTTCACCGAGTTATCAAGAACTTCATGATTCAAGGAGGTGACTTCACACGGGGGGATGGAACTGGTGGTCGTAGCATTTATGGCGAGAGATTCGAGGACGAGAACTTCCAGTTGCGTCACTACGGAGCTGGTTGGCTCTCAATGGCAAATGCCGGGCAGGACACGAACGGCTCTCAATTTTTCATCACATCCAAGGCAACTCCATGGCTTGATGGGAAACATGTCGTTTTCGGCAAAGTGATCAAAGGAATGGTAATACCCCTTTACGGAATTTTGTTCCATGATTCCGATATGAACCGAACATGAAACAGAGTCTGAAAATAATGCAGTCCGGAGTACTGATAGTTTTCTTCTCAAATTTCAGTCCGTTGTGGATCAGATCGCATCGCTCCGTACTGATGGCAGTGACAGGCCTAATCAGGCTGTGAAGATTGCCGATAGTGGAAGCGAGCCTGTTGCGAGGCCATTCGCCGTCGAACTTAGTGATGCTCGGGAGTAACTTACATTACGAACCGCGCAGCTCGTGATGACTCCAGGGTCGTAAAATGTTGCTTTCGTTGTTCGCGTTTCTCACATGAGCCCGTGTTCTGGAATCTCAGTGATTTCGTGCGTCTTGTGAGATGCTAAGGATTTGAATCTCCGTCCATGATTCATTTTTCTCTTCGTTCCGACTTCATTACCGTTTGGTGAATGAAAATACTTCGACCGATTGATTGGCGTTTCATTCTTCTGTTTTTTGGTAGATGTGAGGGTTATTGTGGAGTTCAACGTTCCTAAGAAACTTCGGATAGCTTATCTAGATTGCCTGTCCATGATTTGCCAGGTGGCATGAGAAACTTAAGTTTCCGTTGTGGTATTCAGATGAACGCTTTATAGCGAACAGATGACTTTTGTATATTCTATTGATGACGTTCATGTTCCTTGGAATCGTTCACAATCTTGTTTGAAATGCGGAAGGAGAACGAAATTGGGTATCCCGAGATGCGTAGCATTCATGAGTTTTTCTTGAAGTATCACAATCCTCATTGGCATGAAGAGCATGATCAACCAGGTCTGTGCTGAAGGGCCTTTACAGTATCCGTTTTTATCGTTTTTTCTACGCGGTGGATTTTTAAAAACCTGGGTAAAGAGGTTTTTTCATCTTTTAAAATCACTCAATTTCTCTTACTGATGATAATTTGTTCTGGCAGAAACTGTAATTCTTTGCATTACTTTGTATGACTGTTTTGTTCACCACAAACATACGAAGTGATATCCACTTCCAGTCATATGAACTCATAATAGAAAGGATTTCCAGCATTGAAGTACATGAGAAAAGAAATTGGTCGCGAGTCAGTACTGTTGAAGTGAAATGCTGATGCAAATTGTAGGGCAATCAAGCAGGACTGTTGAATTGTGTTGGGCGGTGCTCAGTGATGCTGGTAGCACTCAGCTGTTCCATTCCTCAGTTAGGTGGTACTGCATGAGTGACATTAGCTTGTCACTCATGACCAAATGCAGAAACAAAGTCTTGCAATAACAAGAGCGTTGGGATATCTGCCTAACGTGCATTTCTGCTTCTAAAATACTTTTCACAGTACTGCTGTGAGTGCTGTCGAACATTAATCAAACGCGTTTCAATAAAGAGTGATTCCCGATTTCCCACTAAACATATCAAAATTTTAATTCATGGAGACCATTGGGAAGCGAAGCCGTCTTAGAGTCGCAAAATTCAACAGGAGCCACTTTCCCCTGCGACTGACCAGTTATCCTGGCTAGTGCACCTCTAGATTATTGAAATATGGTTGTATTCCTCGAAGTTTGTTTGCAGCAAAAGCCATTGATTGATTTTTTGTGATACCCTCATATTTTGATAATCCGGGAGATCCAAGATCAGAAGTATGAATAATTGAATGACAGCACCTGGGAAAATCCCGACATGATCAAAGTGAGTACGTATAAGATGAAAACGTAGCCAAGAATAGCTGTGATTGTTCACTATTCGAAATGTGACAAGATTGTGCATTGATCGAATGATTTCATTCACCCAGATACTTCCGGGTTGTCATTAAAAAGAACATTTAAAATATAATGCTTCTAGATTTTCTGAAAACAGAGGCAATTTCCCCATTTTGGTATTGGTACAATTTTCACTCGTCTTTCAGCCATGCTGTGGCATAGGGAAAAATGAATTGGGAAGAACAAATTTATTTTTAGCATCCCAATACTTCCTCATCCATTTTGGTGCGTCTTCGAAGGTGTGGTATGTTCTGTCCTGTGGAAGTAAGGGAGATTTATGTATATAGATGCTAGTATAAGGTGAAAATGGCTGGAGCACCCGTCTGAACATTTTTATTCAGAGAAGGGATGTTGTACTAAACAATTGCACTCAAGTCGTCAATTCTGAGAAAATCTTCGATGCGCTCTATTATCTATACAGAGTGATAATCACTCTGAGCTCGTGAAGTTGCATTCATTATTCGGCAAAACGATGAAGTGAAAGAGGCGAAATGCTTACCTTGTGCTGGTATAAAGCATGTCCCAATGGAGCCATATAGTTTTTCTTGGTCGCGCTGCTGCCATGCTGAAGCTGCTTCATGTGCATACGAGACAATATCATGCGATGCGTCTATGCAAATGCGTGTCTGCCACCCGAGCGACTGCTCTCTTGTCTGGGCAGTGCTGTTCACGACAATGCCCTCAGGGTTCATTTCTCTGAGCTAATCATCGTTGACTGGCCCGGTATCATCATGACAAGGAAATTATGGGGAAAGTTATGAAGAATACAACATTTTTAGTTTCCTTTGCTTCATTGATTTTGGATGAATTTTCTGAAACGGCACTCAAGTTTTATGCCGAATCATCACGCTAAATTTTTTCTTTGCGCTGCTCATTGGTTCTGGGATCGATTACGATTAACTCTCACAAAGAAAGCCAATAGACATTGAATCGTCAGCAGTCTTGATAGAGAATTTTGTTCGGGACTCGAAGTACATTTTAATGCGATCCACGGCTCTTACTTTCACTGTATTAACTTTTAACTATATATCAACCACGGACTTCGTGAAAAATTCGTGCATTCTAAGTTTTTATGACTCGCTCAGGGAGTCTTGATTTTATGGATATGGTGTTTTCAGAATCGGGTGCAATCAATGATGTTTCAGTATTCGGCAGAAGATATTTTAAATATGATTTGTCTGGAATGAAACAAATTATTCATTTGTTCATTTCCAACAAAATCCTTATAATATTTTCCCCTAATTTTACTCAAAAAGGTCCCATACCTTTCCAAATTGTTTTGTGAGGAAGTGAAATTAATTTATATTTCTTGCCTGCTGGTCGAGGACGATAGGTACACGGAAGGGTTCATAAATGATGCCCAAATTCAGGCGTAGGGAGGAATATGGATCTCGATCCAAGCGTTCAAGTCTCTGCAAGACAATTGTAATCTGTTCGTTTATACTGTATTGTTTTTCTAATGATGCGATTTTTTATGCTTCTTCAATGACACTTGTTCGGATGGTGTTCTTCCCTGTGCTCAGCAGTCTGGTGGCACTCAGCAGACACCATACAGTACTCAGTTGAGCCTGGCGCTCAAGCCAGAAGCGAAGATAGAATGCGTGTTGCGTCATCTGTTAGAAAGCCACCAAGTGCAGAATACATCCGTGAATCGAGATGACAGTTCCCATTGATTATCTCGCTATATTTTCGCGAATGTATATTTTTAGAGAATGCATTAAGAAAGCGCCGTCCTTTCAAAATGAAGGCTCACGATAATTGACTATATAGGACATCAGGACTCATTCTCAAGTTTAGATCAGCGAGATTTTCCTTGCTTTCATTCAGATGACATTGCCATGGTGGAAATTAAGATTAACCGCGTTTTTTTTTCAAATGTTGACACCAGCCGCAACGGAGAACGATTCAAGCTCGTAGTTTCCATTAGTCCTTCCAAAGCGCGGCGTCGTTCGTAGAATTACTTCAAAAATGAAGATGAAGCGTGCTGGGCGGGATTCAGCAGAAGTGCTGATGGGTACTCGGGACTTTGAACGCAGTTCAAGCGTCAGCAGACCCGATCGGTTCATCCAAATCCGCGTATATTCTTTCTTTTGAAAAATCTGAAATTTGCAGACTTTCTCCGTTACGGTGAGCATTCGTTTTCCTCGACGTAAGTAGAGGTGATGAAACCCGGATGCCGTCATCGGGGCCGTTATGCCGAATAGCCGAGCTGCGGATCGTTTGCGTTCTCCGCATTCTCATTCCTCGTCTCGATTTCCCAACCGGATGCAAGAGTATCCACGTGACGCCCGTTGTCCTCGGGATCCCTTATGTCGGCTCGGCATAGTGTGCTTTGGGGGTACTATAGGGCTCTATATAGGCCCTCCAATGGAAGGTTATCTCATGACGACCTGGCGTTGTTCCGGTCAATTGCTCCTTATTCCCGCTTTCCATTTCGTGCCCGCTTCTGTTTTTCTGTTGAGGTTTTGTTTTGCGGAAGAACGAAAAAGTACCGCATTTCGCGTTACCCATCACTTGTAAGAGTTGTGACCTTGAATGAAGCAGCAGACGGTGGCCTTGCGGCTTCACCGCTGTTCCTTCATTCCGACAACATCTTGCTGTGAAATGTACGCAGATATGCGGAGAGTATCCTATTAACACGAGATGAATCCCAGGAGCGAAAGCGCATTAAGCTCCGATTTAAAAAAATGGAAATTATGCCAGGTTGCTCTACTTTGTTTGCCTGATCTAGTTCGTGTTTGTTTGATGGGTGTCTTCGATAGTTAATCAAAACGAATGTATTATTTTCTTTCATTTTTTACATTTCTGCAGTATCAGCGGCGGTTTTTCCTCAGAGGAATCAGTTGTTATTTGCTATGGCGACGAAGCTGTCATGCAGATGATGATTGATATCGTTCTACCCATACGCGAAGGGGCCAAAAACGTAACATACTACAGTACAGTAATTTTTAATTTATTGTATTCTGCTTTATCACGTACCGCATTGAGGTGCGTATGTATTGTTGGCCAGCGTGATTGAAGCGTACTGTATATACAGTACATTTCTATGGATAAGACTTCGTCTGATGGACAAACGTTTCTGAATCGAAGCATCAAATAAATCTTGAACGGTTCAGTCAACTTTCGTGTGTGGTCGTTCCACTCCAACCAGGAGTCCGAAAAGTAAAAAACTTTTACGACTTCTGGTTGTGTCACGTTTTTTCCTGGAGAATTTTCGCAATGCGGATTTTTCGTTGTGAGAATCTTTCGTTATGCGGAGACTCGCTGTGCACGAGACCCCCAGGATGATTTGAGCTGCGAACCCGCAGCTCTACTAAGCGGAGAAAATGGATCGCGTTTTGTAAATCTTCCGCTCATGAGAATTCTTCTGAAGGATTCCCGAGACGGGTATTAAATTCAAGCGGGAAATTGTTTCCGTTCGCCTGCAGCCCGCGGAGGGCATTCTAGCGAAGCATTTGTCGAGCTGTCGACGTTGAAAGCAAACCGTGGCGCACATATACTCCTATACTTCCTCCTGATTGCGAGTGGTCGCTGTATTGCCGGGACTGAGCGAAGACCTGGTGCTGGAAAAAAAAGAATCCCGTTTTCGCATCTCACTCTTGGGGAATTAGCGAATTGCGAGTTTTGCCTCGCCTCAGTCGCGCGGAAGCGCTTTTTCTGATCTGCTGGACAAGTCCGACAAGGGTCCGCTTCTTCGGGTCGCCTGGGACTGTCTCGTGAAATATGAGCCGAATCCCGGCCCTAATGAACCACCTGTCGCGGCACGTGAGTTTATATCACCTTCCGGTTTCCCTGAGATTTACTTGTTCCATTTCAAGAGCCCCCGGTGCGCAACTTCGGAAGCACGGGGAAGCGTGAGCATCGCAACCTGCTCACATGTGTCATGAAGGAGGAGCTGGGTAATATTCGGCCCACGTCTGGAACCACGACGAACCAACAATGTACGACGGCCAGATAACCGCAGAGTTTGTTGTCGTGTGAACAAGCGCCAGGGTGGTTGCTGGAATCGAACAGTATCCTGAAATTATTCCGGTATCGGACAATAACCATCAATAATGATTCACATGTTCCTTTGTTTCAGTTACGCAGCTGCTTCATAATCTCCTGGAAAGAATGTTTGATACTTTTTGACGAAGAAAAAAAAAGTTGCTTGGAACCTCGTTTATCCTGGGTATAAGAACGGTTGCTTTTTCCCGAATCATTGAAAATCTTGGATGATGATCGAAAATAACTGGAATTGTCTTTTATACAAGTCATCAGAATTATTCAAGATCAACAGGTTAAGCTAAGCGATTTCGAATAACTGAGCAAAAAAGCATACTTTCATGAGAAGTTGAGTTGCTGATGCACGTCACAAATCTGCTTCATTTTTGCATATTTTCAAGGGTATGGTTAATTAAGCTTAGTTTATTCAATATAATCCGATAAACAAGTAAACAGCGGATTCAATGAAGAATCTTGCCAAGGAAATGCGAAGGCCATGCTAAAACCAATGAATTTTTTTTTTAGAAAACAATCGCGCAATAATTAAGATTATGGTGGAAAGCGAAGAAGAGAGGTAAACGTAATGAATTATTGGATGGATTGAAAATTCAATAGTACTAAGCTACCAAATTATACAGTATCGAAATACTGTAGTTCGGGAAAATGCCCTTACTGTAATTCGATCAGCATTGATGAGATTTGCTCTCATCAATTTTTTTTGGAAATCGGTGGGAAATAAGCTTGGCATTAGAAAAACCTAAAGACTTCGTAATCCAAAAGGGTTTAACAAGCACGATTTTGCTAGTTCCATGCTCCAATTGGAAGCAAAGCTACGAATAACGTTTTGCGTTTAAAGGCACAAGTACTTCGCGGGCAAAAAACTAATAATCTATTGCGCTCAACTGATGATTCCTACGTTAGCGATGCATCATCGGAATTTTGGGCAACTGATTAACTAATATTCCATGGGAATTTCTTTGAACAATTGGACGACTTTTGCTCAAGATTTCGGCTGTGATTGTATTACCTGTTTTGTCACCTAGAAAATTACCTTTACGTCATGCCTGACAATCTACTCATTCGAAGTGGACGCTGATGGGATTTTACAGTAAATGGACTTTCCAGGTTTTTTCCGAGCGGCCAATGTTCCTGTTGTTCGCAGCCAAGATGCTTCCGAGACAGGGTTTCCTGAGACTGAAATCATCTCCGTCTGTGCATTCCCAGTGCTCCGGGTGATCCATAATTTATGTGCATGTAGGGGGCGGAGGGGAATAATTAGCTCGTGCCGCCGTATCAGGTGATAAGTTCTCGTTACCAGCAGAGCCCCTAGCATTCAGCGGTTTTTCCAAGAAAAGTAACCTTGGTTGTAGGCAAATTTGTTAGGCGGTTTCTTTTCTTCTTTCCAAGGAGTTCTGATGACGGTTCGTCCTAAATTTTTCCGATATCACCTCTTCCGAATTAAACCTTTTTTCAATCCGGTAAATTCGCGTAAATCTAACCGGTGTCTTCCAGATCGTATCCAGAATTCCAAAACCTCAGACGACATTACTTTGGCACTCCGAGATCCCCGTGTCTTGAATCATTTTGGCATGCAAGTATTTTCGCGAATGAAAACCATCCCACTGAGAAAATTTCGTCCACCTGCTCAGTTTCATGTGTAAAGAAGATACGCCAGTTTAAAAATGTAAATATACTATCTATATGCTATCTTTCCTTTCCACTGTGAATGCGTTGAGAATTGATGATATTTGCCTTCTATCAAAAGAAAAGACAACACCGCATCAAAGCTGTATATATGCGCTGAGCATAATACGAGCTACATGGTGAATAACGTGCTGAATTTGTTTGTGCATGTGATGAACATTTGAATTTTTTAAATATTTTTGCTTTATGGAGCAGATTTTTCTTTTGAAGCTCTAATTTATATTTCAAAATTTAGTATTTCGTTGCAGAAAGAGGGAAGCTCATTCGAAATGTATCTGGTTCCTCTTTCCTGTTTTCTGTTTCATATTCGGTCAACGAGTGACTGTACGCGATTTCGTGCTTTTCTCTCCCTGGAGATAAGATGGCAGTTCTATGCTGACGTCACGGCAAATGTAGAGCTTATTTTTAATGGGGAACACATTTGCGTCCTGAAATAAACTACCTCTTTTGTTCATCACGGGAGAGAACTTTTCACATAAACATTGGGCGAGATTACGCTTCTGCAACAGTAGCGCCTGGAGAATTGTGGCAAATGTTTTGCACGTCGAGGAAAAGCGAAATATGTAGACTCTCGGCAATATGCGCATAGGGGACAAATTCTGCGTCTAGAAATCTTCGTCTTGACTGATGTGAGTTGAGATAACCGGAATGTAATTCCGCTCGAAGAGGTCGACGAGAATCGCGCTGCTTCCTTCGAACGGAGTCTCGAGGGAACATTGGCATTCATCATCCATTTTTTAATATGCTTCCTTGTCGTGGTAAAAAAAAAGGTTTGAAAGTATGCAATTAATGTCAGAATTACCATTTGCATTTTTTTTTGTTCAAATCGGTGTGTGTGAAGCGTAGGACAAGAGCCTGGTGAAATTCCTTAGGCTGTATCTTACCTTGACCAGGGTACCTGTAAAATGAGTCACTGTGATGCTCTCATTGCCCAAAAAGTCATAATAAATTCAAAAAATTTAATTTAGAAAGTTGCAGTTCAAGCAAGTTCACCACGTTACGAAGTTTCCCGGTTCCGAAGGAAACTCCGTGTGTCGATCTGACGCCTGCATAAAAAAAAACCTAAAAAAAACCTGACGTTATTGGAGTGATTTTTGATATTGGTGGGATGCCGTATAATTTTTTTGTTGAAAGAGTAAATACTGGTGGACAAAAAAGTGTTTTAAAATTGGATGCAATCATGTTGAATGTATAGGCATCGTGCGGAGCAGATCGCAATAAGGGGGGAAATTCTGCAGCTCCGCCTTCCGGTTTCAAAGGAAGGATATTTTGCTGGATATTGCAGATTTTAATGTTTTCAGTATTGACTGTTCTCTCTCGTCAACTCAAGTTTTCCTCGAATGTATGTGTCTTTTTTGTCATATAGGAGGACATTTTGAAAGTTATTTCAGATTTCTTTGAGGAGTTGCTTTCGCGCTCCCCTGCCAGGGACTCCTGCGACACTTTCGAAAACTAAGCAATTTAAATGTTTAATGGTTTTCATGAACAGGATATTAAAATGAGAAATTCACATATTACATAGCAAACAAAAATAAAATTCGAATGCTGTGCTTTTTCGGACAGGTGTGTATCTGCTGACCAGCTTCGGTTATTAATTTGTCTTCGTCCTCCAAGTATTTTTAAAAGTGCGGCAATTCAAAACAAAAACGCAAAAATGTTTAAAGACTGTAATATATATTTTTCTGCTGTTATCAATTAAACCCAGAATTAAGAAACTGTGGAAGACTGGTACCGCGTGCTTTTCCTCAATACTGCGCAGTGAGCTGTTTTCAGGGGATTTGATCCTAAATTACCGTCAAAATACAAACTGCTGCTCAAAATAGTATTCGTTTTTTGAACGGATTCCCGATCGAAAAGTCCGAGAAACACTGCGTATATTTGGAAGATATCCACCCGCCGTATATTTTCGAAACGAATCATGGAATGCGTTGACGAGCGAGAAGGGGATTTTTCAGTGTCTGTTTCCTTCGCATCCATATAAATGACTATGGTCAGTTCAGACTATGATCCTGAACTGACCTTACTTTTTGAGATTTATTTGAAAACCTTCCTCAACTGGAAATCTTGGTTCGATTTTCCGATGAATTATTCCGAGTTGATTTCGTGGAAGTGCGAAGCCCAGCGAACAAGGAAACTCGGGGCTCGGACAGACGAGTACAGTATTTGGGTTTCATGAAGAGAAGCTAGCTTGACCGCTGGTGACAAATTACGGTTTCAGCGAGAGTCGTGCGTCGTGTCCTGAGAGCTTTTGCGTCTATTTTCCCCGTCGAAGCAGCCTCTATTCAGGGTGACGGATTGCTCTTGATCCATTCGTTGAGCCCAAATCAAGCTTCTCTTGAGAACACTGCAATTTGCATGGCTCCTTTTCGGCCTTGTCGCACGGCCCGGGGAATTCGCAAAGGGCGCAATTTGTCGGGCCCGGAAACATGCGCTTGTTGCGAAATCTCCAGTGACCACTCGAAGAAACGAAGGCGAGAGTAGGAAAAAAATCTCTTATTTCCACATTGATTCCGCGTGCCCACCCAATTCCGTCTCTTTTTATTTCTTCCCCTCGATTTCTTTTTAAGACGCTCGCGCGAAAATGCGCATAAGGAGATGGAATGTATTCAAACACTCCGAAGCCTGATCGAATGATTTGTTCGAGTAGAAGGCTACTTGCGACTAGATTTCAGATTCGCAGATCTTCGACGCGTGGTGGCTTCGTCCGCGACACATGAACAGACCGATCGTCATGCTACCGCCGTCGTTAAGCGCCACTTTGATTGCCGACAGAAGCGAGAACGAAAGAATAAAATGCGTGTGCAGTGTAACAATTCATCGTCAAAAAACCAAGCATCATGCCACCAGCGGACAACAACAGGATTCAGTTATGCTCATTTTTAAAGGTTCCACGTCTTGCCGGTTAGAAGTGGCTGCATAAAAAATTATCACACATCTTGAAGATGACCTAGACCATGTCGCCTGGCAGACTCGAGGTACAGCGCGGAACATACAAAAAAAAAGAAAAAAAGCTTTGATTCATAATCGCAAACACGCTTGACACTCATTCATATATTCATGAAAACCGAGTTCCGTCGAGAAAATTCTCTGGGGCTGGTCGTCGCGGGATGCAAAATTTTGACGCAGTATCGTTCCCAATGATGGCTCCGTGCTTTCCTCTTGGTAACAGAACTTAGAAAAGGTGCCGGGCTGATCCGTCGCTTCAACTTCTCGTTGTGAAGCGTGTTACGCAAAATTTCGCGATCGTGGCACATATGAGTAATGTCGCGGTGCAGCAGTGCGCTGTGCTCCCGGACGACCTCGTTCTGGAGCGCGGTTCTGTTCCAATCAACATTTGCAATTCAGCCAGCTGAACGAGATGAACCTCGCTTTTTCTCTCTTTCTACTGTTTTTTTGCACGTACCTTTCACGATGTAGCCTGCTTGCGGAGTCAGCGGCGGTTCGATTTCTGATGGGATTGAAGCATGATTGATCACTGCCGTGTATATACGGTTTCTAGAAGAGCCGGACTTACTGTGCACGAAGACGTATCCCGAGTCTGTTCCTCTGGAGCTTCTGGCATTGCAGCTGTATGCCCTGAAGTCGGCGTCTGCCATCGAGAAAATGGTCAGCTCTGCTCGTTTTTTGTAGCTGTTCACGTCCACTACTGACTCCTTGTACTTGGTTCCTGAAACGAATCACGATAAATGTTCCAGACTGATTCTCTCCTAGTTTCTGATTCCTGATGTTCTGCCTGATGGGAAGGATAACATAAACTATGATGAATATGGCGCTAGGCACGTCGGTCTGGCCGAGTGCGAAGATCAGCATAAAAACTTAGATGGCCAAATCCAGCTAAAAGCTAATATTTTTTCATCCACTGCGTACTTTTTCCATCTGATCATCTACCGCTCACGTCCGAAAATGAAGTCCACGATTCCTACGAATAAGCGACCTATGCAGCAATTCGTATTTTAAGACACTGCTCTCAGCACAAAACCATATACGAGCCAACTTGCGCCTTAAAAAAAATAAGTTCTGTATCCCATTCCGTAAATTCCTCGACGGCCTTTAATTTGATTAATTGTTGTAAGCATTGTTCTCTTAGGTCTGTCGCTGAAACTGCAATTTTAAAATGATCCCCATTTGTCTCAGCCTTGCTGGATCGTCTAGATTCTGGTAACGGAGGTACAAAAGCTCAGATTGATTTTAATTCATGAACGTGGTCAGACTTTTCGATTGTGTCTCCACGATCCACCACCCTCGCCCTGCACCCCAGGCAAAAAAAAGGGTCAGGATGAAAATCGGGATTATTAATGTCACTGGCCCTGAGAAAAGTCTTTGACTGGTCCGCGCCCGCCTGTAAATTTCTGTGTCCCCCAAAAACCAAGCACTTCTGCAGAAAGCTGCGAAATTTTTGAGGGATTTGATGAAATCAGTGGCCGTCTTAAACAGGGCGGCCAGCCCAGGAATGAAAGGATTTTTATTCCATGGAGTCAATGGACCCCTTTTTTTTTCGAAGGGTAAGCCCCTCGGTGGATAGAAATGCCAAATGTCGACTTTTCATCTAAAAAGACATACCCCGGTAAAAAGCTCATTTCCATTCTTGGGAGGACAATACTAATGAATTATACTAATAACCCTGTGTTCGGGTGAATATTATAAGTTAAAAAAAAAAGATTAGCTAACATTGCTGCAACCGTTTATTTTTCCTGCTTCGTCCATGCTTAACTGCAGCTATATTAAATTTTTCTGTTATGTATGGGTGCTACTAAAAGCCTGCAAAATCGTTCAAATTTTTCAGTGATCTCCAAAACATACATATACAAATTGAAAATTTATTTCAATGATATAAAAATAGAAAGGTAGAACAAATCTGCCGACATACATTTTTCTTGGCTTTTTACGTACACCAAAAAATCCTTGGACTGCAACATAGTGATCTTGAAATGGAAGCAAGGTTTAGGAAATTTATTCTGACAGCCGCTGCTGTTGAGGACAGCTATGCGATCAAAGTTCTTGTCCTTCGCGAAGGTTGTGTGGTATTCGACCGACGATGGGAAACGTGCTCCCAATTGGAAGAGAATTTGATACTGATTTAATGCGAGGGTATATTAGGGGAAGCTATAGGATAAAGGTAGTAAGAAACCATGTGGCGGTAGCAGCGTCTGGTAATGTTTTGGAAGCAAAAATATCCTAGGAAAGATGATTCGGGGATATCCGAACCTCCGCATTCACATGGCGTAACGCCTCCGTAATTGGAATTCCTCTGTTCTGTCCGGAAGGTTTACGTCCTTCTCGGTTCTCTTTATTGATGCTTTCTCGCAGTGTTACATTCGTTTAAGGTCCTGTCCCGCTGTTCCCTACAGCGAGTGCATCGTTCGGGTATCTCGAGATTCATTTTTCATCCTAGACTCGCGTCCCCGGAGCTTTTTTTCCCCTTGCGAAACACCGTTTGAACGCGTGTTTGGATAAATATTGATTTTGCATCCGTGCTCGTCAGCATCGAAGGTGTTCGCGTCTCATGGCAAACAATTCGAGCTGAGCTAACTTGTTAAAAACTGCCACGCCTGAGAGCGACGATGTCTTCGGAGCTTTCGTGAACTCTACCATACTCAATGAGAAAAGCATGCTCGTGTTCCCCCCCCCCCCCCAACTTTCATCTGACATTCGCTCCTGCTCTTCTAGAATTCCCAGCGGATTATTCTGGGCAACAAATTCCGCGGAATTCACAAAAAAAATTTGCACTGCGCTTTCCCATCGCCCCTTGAATGAAACTCGACTCAACAGGAACTCGTCTCTTAAATCTCGCTATATTTTTCCATTTATTGAACTTAATTCAATTCTACGGGAGTTCAGCATTTCGATTCTTTTGAAAATTTAATATGTACAGTATACGGTTGAAGATTGCATTCTAATTTGTTTTACGAAGACGCGGCATAAGTTTTTAATTTAGCTTTGCAGATACTGTATTGCCTTGGCAAAACATGATGATTCTTTGAAATAGTGAATCTGCTCTATACATTTGAGACATTTTAATCTGGAATGTAGATTGCATCAAATGCAGTCTGATGGGTGCTGCCTATGTACAGAAAACCCGAGTTTGTGGGTGTTGAAAAATGTTTTTACGCATAATAAGTGCGGCTGATCATCGAATACAGTATAATAAATGCGAAGTAAAAAAAATTATCAAGAACACACGAGTACCTCGCTATTAAGAAAATTTCATGATGAACTTAAAAATTCGAATAGAATTCGATGTCAATATCTGGATAAATTTCGTAGTCATTGCATATTTGCATTTGCTCGCTCGACATGGAGGTTTTTCCATGGTGTTGAAGTCAGTGCGCAGAATTGGTAGAAATCCGTATGAATAACTTTGTCTTACTTCATCTCACAATAAATCATGAAATACAAGAAGTGAAGTGAATGTTCGGAGTGACACGCGAGCATTCGTGCCGGAGATGTTTTATGGAAGTTGCCGTATGCGATCTAATGGAGAGATAACTGAACGTCCCGACATCTTCTTCGTTTTTCCCGCTTTTAACAGATTTCCGGAAGCTTCTTACATCTCTCAAAAATTCTTTCAACCGAATGTCTCACGTTTTTTAGGGGTTATCCATCTTTGTGCTGCTGGCAAATGCACGTTGGTTCCTCTGGTGAAGACGTTTCTCAATAGAAGACGTCTGTTTGTATATTTATTTATTCTAAACAAGTCACGCTGAATGGCGAAGTAAGTTGATACGAAGGAAACGTGATTCCCATCCTCGTTTGAGAATCGATTACGAGAAACGCTGTTGAGACATTTAGCACATGTTGGGAGGAGTCGACTCGGAACAGAAACACGCCCGCGTGTACGGGTCACGCTCGCTCGCCGACGGGTATCGAAACCCGTCAAGTTATTATCGCATTAGGGGCTATGAGTGGCGGTACCACGCTGCAATTATTGATGAAGAATCCATCAGGAAGTACACACCGCTCTGGAGAACGATGTTCCCATCGTCTAATGCCCATGTGATGGTCGCTCGAGGGAAAGCCTCCACTTCACACGCAATGGTGAGATCTTGTCCGAGGTGCGCCGGGATATTCTTCTCCTGGATAACCACCGTCGGGGCAACTGACGCGGGAAAATAAAAAAAAAACGGAACAAAAGGAAATGTGTAAGCAGACACATGGCTTTCATAAGTAATGGATTGAAAGCTGGAGGCTCCCTTGAGCTCCGTGCCTCACGGGTACCTCTGCTCATTTTCCGCGCTAAGAATCACGAATATGTGTTTTGAGAATCGGAGAAAACAAAGTAAAGTATAGTAACGAAGCGACTGTTGCTTTTTTTAGTTCGCCGTTTATACTTACACAGCAAGTTCAGCTGAAATGTGCGCGTCGCCTTGGGTTCGACGCCGTTGTCAGCGGTGCATGTGTATTTTCCAGAATATTGCCTGCTCGCATTCAACAGGCGCAGCTCACCATCCTCCGACCGGTCCAAGGCTGTCAAATTATAGATTGACATTCTTACTTTTTTTTAGATTTTCATGCGAGTAAACTTCGTAGAAGTCTTAAGAATATGCCGCTTTCCTTCAAACGTGAACGTAGTATTGACACACTTTCTTCCGATATCCCGTAGGACCTTCGTTATCTACGCTAATTGCAACCAAATGTTTTTGCGGATGATCAAAAATCTTGCCACAAAAATTTGCGCGAATAAGCACAGCAAAAGTTATCACCTTGTGCTCTGCGGAGCCCCAGGGGTCACTGCACTCCCTGGGGGCTCCGCAGCTACC
Organism: Notodromas monacha; assembly: GCA_905338405.1. Lineage (NCBI taxonomy): Eukaryota > Metazoa > Arthropoda > Ostracoda > Podocopida > Cyprididae > Notodromas > Notodromas monacha. The sequence continues at coordinate 32,895 of CAJPEX010000017.1, read as the reverse complement.
TCAGGGAAATAAATAAACCCAAACAATGATTTAAAATCGAATATTAAGACGCATCATAAGCACAAATAGTTTCTTTCGTACTCTATATTCTTCCAGAAAGAGTACAGTTCGTATTTTACAAAGACAGGACCCTACGTCGCATTCCTTACTTCTGAATGCATGAACTTGTGTTTATGCCTGCAGGCCTCCGCCGTTGAAATTTCCCCCCGAAAAATATCAGAAAGGAAAACAAAATACGATATATGTTGATATAAATTAGACATGTTTTCTGCCGAATTGTAAAGCTCAACTAATTTTCCACTCAGACCCAAATTTATAAGGAAACATAAATTGTAAGGGACATTATTGGGGGATCATCCGACGTCACAGTGGGCGACTTATCTTACTTCTGATTTTAAAATATTTGGCTATATTGGGACTCACGACTAAAAGAATTCGAGAAAATTTAAATGTCTGATAAAAAAAAGAGGTTCAACGGCATGTCGTTCATTACTTTCACATTTAAAATTCCATGAAACATTTCCAGGATTAAATCTTACTTGAAACCTTAGGCATCATCTAAATTCTAAATTGTCTACATTCTGCATAGCTCTTCACTGGAATCACTTCTATACCAGAGTAACAATATTGTTATCTTATGACAAAGCTGATCACACCATTTTAGTCGAATGCAGTGTTAGTCGAATTGTCTGAGTCTCTGCTTACTGGCTAACCAACCCTTCTGAGTGTTATAGAAAACTGCATTGGTTTTATTTAGATTAGAGATTTTTAGTCTTTGATGCTTGACGAAGAAGCAGAAGAAAGGTTTGGGATACGAAGAAACGAAAAATTTTCGCGTCGCAGATTCGTGAATGAGTTCGAATTTCAAAGTTTTCTTATTCATCTTCCTATTTAGCTGCAAGCATCGTCAACTGTATATGAAAGTCCATTGTCCAAAATACTTGCATATAGAAAATTTCTTGATATTTTCACAGTAGAAAACAATTGAGCCCGGGGGACAGCACCAGAAACATGAGTTAAAGTTTCACTTTCTGTATTTTAATCAATTTAATGCACCTGTCAAAACAATTTGGGTAATTTTTATGCGTCCGACCTTCCTGGAGATCATGGGGGATCAGGATTTATGTTGGAATTGTGAGGCATTCAAAAGCGAAGGTATATTCATGCTGACTTTCTTCTGCATCTCAGATTTTCAACTACAGTACATTTCTGCAGAATAAGCTTTGAACTATGCGGCGAAGTTTTCATTAAAGCCAATTCGTCATTGCTTTCATTCTTTTGCACAACTTACAAGACTTGATCAGGAAACAAGAGTTTATCAAAGTCGTTGACCCGGAATGTTGTTAACTTTTTCGGGGTTGCAGAGGGGGAAAGAAAGCATAATGAACGTGTTAAATCCAGGGCATTCTGAATTACGATCACAATTCCGTTGTTGTCAGAGCTTATTGTTCTGCCCAAAATGGCTGGAAAAGGTTTCCCCGTCGAGAATGTAGTTTTCAGGCATTGTTTTTCAAATATTCACGAGCTTCGTTCATCGGTATTAATTTTCGAGGAAATAGGATGTACTCACCGACATAACCTGAGTTGACGATGACGTCTCCGTTGTCGCGAGTCCATGTGACTTTTGGCCGCGGTCGCCCTGATGAACTGCAGCTGAAATTCACTGTCGAAAACTCAGCTTTCTCAATCGGCCTCCTAGCCTTGTCGCGGTCGCTTATCGTTGGCGGAGCTAGAGGAAGAAAAAAATCACAGCGTAAATCAGTGACTGAGCTCGAATTCCGGCCATCTGTTCGATCGCACGCTCCGAGGAAAAAGAGAGGACACTACCCGTCGCCTGCTTTTTATTTTCTATTATTTCGGCGCAGGAATCGTCCCGGAAATCGAAGCAAGGGCTCAGTAACGATGCCTGCTTGAGCCATCATTTCCCGGGTATTTCCGCGAGGATCGTGAAAAGAAACTCAAGGATGACGACACCCGATTCATGGACAACTACCAGGAGCTCAAGGATGACCATCTCAGTCACACGCATAACTTGACGTGACGGAACTTTGTAGTGCCCCTGTGCAACCAGCACGGTAGTCAAGATAATGAGCCCGAATAATGCGCCAAGAGGGAATCCCCGTCACTGGGCTTGGAAATATGTTGGGCAAATTTCTCTGCTGTCTAGGAAAAAAAATCCCGAGCCCAGGACGGAGTTTTCCCGGGACGGACTCGGGCGGAGAAATGTCCGCGGCGAGCAAATGATGGCGGTCGCTGACACCGCCGGAAACTCCGCGCCTATCTCCGCTGGCCTCATGCCCGATTTCTTTCTTCAATCCGGTTCATTTGTTTTCGATTCAAACCCCCGAGGAAGATGAAACCAGTTCCTTAACGGATCACTTCAAATTTCCTGCCTTCGTCGAGGAATTAACCCCTGGTTCCGAGGCGAACCTCGTTTGAACCTCTGTCCTCCCGCTCGCTGTTGCTGGTCCTCAATCTCACCCAGATGCAAGAGATGCTCATTCGCTGCTGGGGATGCCGTGTTCTCTGATTAGCTGCGAGAGCATCTCATTTTTAGAAGATGCCCGGCGTATATTTTTCCTTCCTTTCACGGCGGACCCGAAAGTTTCGCCAGCTTTTCTACCTGTGCAGAAATATCTAACCCGCGGGAAAATAAGAAGACACGGCTCCTTCAGAATCCTTCCTGCACATTCGGCTCGACATTTATGACGCAAATTCATCCGATTTGTAGGCGTCTTTCCATCTTTTCTTCGAGATTTTTTTTTCTATTCATGTACAGCGGGTATCAGCAGAAAATGCTGGGATTGCAAAACATCGCCGGTGGAGAAAATGACTGTAGGAAAGAAAATGCACCAGGAAACGCATAGTTTTCTTGATTTACCTACAGCTTATGCTTTATTAATATTTTCAACAAGTATTGGAATTCAATGAAAAGGCCCTTTCTGAAATCATAGAGGATCAAGATAAACTGTTGGCCTTATATGATTTCTCATCAGCAATTCTCTCTAAATTATTCATTCAACTAAACCTTATCTGGAAACAGGCTGAAGACCTTGTGCTTTAAATTGGGTCCAGAAACTGCTGAAATTGCTATAATTCTGGCTTATGCTGCAATTCTTGTTAATGATATTTTTTTTAATGTCAGGGAAAGAAGGGGGTGTACGCATATGCATCAGTTGTGCAGTTGTACATTGTGGAATGTATTTTCTTTTATTTTGGTATTTTTCTTTTTATTTGGTAAAAAATGTGTTTCCCATTCTGAAGTGATTGAATACGTGTGAATGGATCTGGTTTGGGTGGGAAGAGGGTTTGGATGTGGGAACATTGTTGATTGAACTTTGTGAACGCTGAAAATCGGAAAATAGAGCTTTCTCTTCATTCATTCATAATCTTTTGAAGGACAAACTTTTTGCGGCTTTTCTGTTGTGCTGCTTCTGATTTTTGACATGGGGTATTTTATTCTTCGCAATACCTTTTTCTTGGAGATATTTCAATTGTGGCATTTTTCTGGTTGATTCTTGCTGAATTAATTTTTCTGCGCAATAAGTAATACCATGTTAGCATGTGCCATCTCCTCTCTGTCCTCTTGCTTCAACATTTTCAGAATTTCTGGATTTTTAAATGGTTCAGCACAGTGAGCTTGGCAGAAAGATACATTATACTGCGTTCTTGAGCGAAAACTTGGCGAAGTTGAGTTTCACGGATAATCCGACAATTTTTGGCAACGGTTCTGATGCGACGTGAATATGTGGGATACATGAATCGTCAGGATTTCAACCATTGTAATTCAGAGCGAAAATTATTCCCAGAATTGTAGCAATCGGACTCTATGCTTTATCTTGGCAGAAATTTGATGGAAGAAAAAATCGGGAAGCAGCGAGGTCGAAAACAATGCTAGTCTGTTAGTCTTCCGAAGGAACATTTGAAGAGGCGCTTCGCACATCCGAGGTTTTCCCAACATTAGGAGAAATTAATGGAAAGCGGGTCAGGAACTTATTTGATCAAAGATCCGCGCCTCTTGCGCCGAAACTGAGTTTCTTGCGGAAGTTGAGGAGTAAAAATGGTTGCGCATACACATGCGGGCCTCCCATGGTGATGAATCGAGGATTGCTGCTGAGTTCTTGCGAAACTCGGCGCGGATTTCCGCCGGGTTCTCCTTCATCGCTAAGTGATGTCGACCAGAGAGCCGGAAGGATCAAGGAACTCACCAGCGAAGAGCGCTTATCATTGGGCATGTAAAGCTTTCTAAAAACTTCCTTTGAGCCTCGGAGCGTCATTGTCAAATGGCTATGCAAGCCTTGGCCGGTAATTTACGACTCTTCAGTCAACGTTGCGTTTCCTCGCCGACTTTGGATTACTCGCGTCCACGTGGCGCGGATTTATCTGCCTCGGATTTTCATAGATGACTCGGCAGATTCACCCGGCTATTTCCCCCCCCCCCCCCCCACATTCTTGAGCGACGCATTCCGATCATTCGGGAACCAGCAACCCATCGATTAACCCATGTGCTCTCATCATTCTCAGAAGCAGAGGTGACAAGCGGAACGATGCACGGACAAAGGGCCTCTGCTGCGAACCCTAGAAATCACGAAGACGCCTCAAACGGGAGGAACTGCTCGTATTCGGTCCTATTCTTGTTCTCGTCAGCCAGACAAACATGCTTTCGTTCTTGTGTGTGTTTTTGAAGGCAATTCTTCTGAGGCTTCTTGTAAATTCCTCTTACGGCGGGAATTCCCTACTTTGTAAGAAACACACGCTCCGATCAAAGGGAACCTCTTCCTGTTTTTTTATTGAGGACTGTTTACATTCCGGAATAGAAAGCAACGCTCCAATGAAAATCAGCATGTTTGTTGCCCTTTAGATCTTCTGAATCTTATGCTGCGACAGGATGTTATTTAATTTAATATGAGCAAGGTCATTGTTAGAACATTCGATTTGAAGACTTTCTTGGTGAATGCAAAATGTATGCAGGTCAAATACAGTATACGGTGTGTCGAAATCTTATCACAAACGTGGGTATCAATAAAAAAAATGTTTGAACAGTGCAGCGAGATCGTAACAATGATATTACCCGTAATCAATACCGTGTGTTTAACTCGATTTTTTCAGATCGGGTTATGAATGCATTCATTCAGAACAACACTTTTCCACCAAGATCAATTTGGCTCCGCAAGAATTGGTCCTCAACAAAATGGGACCCATCCCGGGAAAAAGTAGAAATGGAACTCGCGACAATATGTCCATGTGGGGGGAGGTTGAGCAATTGGCTGGGCAACCGGAGAGGGAGTGATGCCGTGATGGTCAGTATGTGCACAAATCTAAAAACACAAAACATATTTTTTAAATATGATCCTATCAGGTATCCAAGCAGTTTTTTTTCACAGCAAAATTATCAGGCTATTCCAAACCTTTTACGCAATAGAATGGCCAGAAAAGTTCAACTTGTTTTTGCGTGAAAATCATTTTTGCGTGAAAAAACCTGCTGAGATACCTGGAAAATCCCTCATACTGACCATCAATCCATCTCCGCCGATTGTCCGGTTGACCCACCTCCCCTATGTTGGGGACAGATTGTTGCGGGTCCCATTCCTACCTTGTCCCCAGGACCAATTCTCCCGGGCAAATCCTCCCGGAGCGCATCAATTTCCTACCTGTAATCAACTGTCTCAAACTGGGATTGAAAAATAAAATTCATGACCTCATTAAAGATCAAGTTGCTTTCATAAATTGTACATTGCATCGTTCGTATTTTCCAAGCATGGCAACCTTTTCTTACCCTTTCAAACTCAACAAATGCTTCAGGGGGTTTCCATGGGGGTTTCCAGATTCATTAACTGCAATATTTTAACGGATTGCAATTATTATCTTATGTTCGTTTTGAGCATCAGTCCTTAACCTGGTATTTGATGAACTATTTTGATGAAAAGCAATGAAATATTCTTCGAGACTCGTTTCAATCTGAAAGCTTGTTTCAGCGAGGTGCAGCATACATTTTTAAACTAACCGTTTATATAGATATTCCTGCTCTATACAGACGACGTTTTTAATAGTATAGGTGAAAAGTATATGAATGAAATTTCTTTTCTGAATTTGTTAAAATGGCATTTCCGAAGCTTGTGATCTTTGAATGTTCTGCCACACCTCTTATACAAATTCAGTTTTACCGTGAAAATGGGCTGAGTACTGTACAATGATCTCGTTTACGACTAGATTCGACGGTACTGTAATTGATCAATGCGATACGTGCTGCGGAATGCATCGGGTGTCACCCCTACCCAAGAATTTCAGAATCACATTTGAATACGTTTTCCGTCTTCCGATGAAGCGACCCCCGCATGCTGAGTAGCATTCTGTCCGAGCTTGTTTCATCACTGGCGGGAAAGAAAATGTCTCCCGAGTCCCGGTCATTTCGTTTCCAAAGTGAGCGATATGTCAGGTTATGCATTCGGATGTTGCTGGCAGGGGAAGAAGTGGGGGCAAAAGAAAAGGATGCTCACGTAGCAGTTCGTCGGGTTTTCCGTAGAAGCATCTTCATTCGACGATCTTTTGTTGCGTGCTGAGTGGGCCTCTTTTCGGTGCGAATGTATATCGCTGTCGGAAAAACGTTTCGCGAGCGCTGGATCGCTTAGAAACCCGAGGGTGTTGTCTGTTCGGAGTGCATCGAACAGCGTGAGCATCGCTTTCAGGGCCCCGTGTTTGCGAAAGCCTTTCATTTTCGGAAGATTTCGGGGGGATTCGCGATTGATCTGATCCCGCGAGAGTAGAAATAATACAGCTTTACCGCGGGAAAATTTCGACATGGCCGCATCGTGGCTATCAATGCAGCGGCGCTCACCATTTTGCCTTCGACGAGCTTTCCCACGTCACCGACGCGAATCTTCCCGAATAAATACTGTTCATCAAATGCTGATTCTTGCTCATTACTGAATGATCCCTGTGTTGTAAAAATGTATGCCTGTTCCGCGGAACGGAATGGAATGCGTACTCAGTGATCCTACGGTAACAGGAGGAAAGTAACATGATGAGAAATCACAGAAAAAAATTCCTTTTAGCGACATTCATTTATCATCTCTTTTCGATGTAGGAGTGTAGTACCAGTTCCGAAGGGTTAAGATTCACTGAGGGAAAAAGGATGCAAAAACAAAAATTCGTTTATTTAAGCCAATGGCACAATCGCTCATCTGCTCATTTTTATTAATTTGTTGTTAATTTTTTCAACCACAGTCAAATTTTAAACATCATAATATTCCCTTATGTCCCGAAGTGCCTTTAAGCCTTTGAGCTTTGTGATTCTGAAGGTCAACGGCTGACTCTGTCTTTAAGAATCGCATGAATGCAAAAATCTGCAGCAAGTTAGGTCATCTGCGTGATTACCAAAAAAGTATTACTGTTTGAACGACTTGAAACAAATTTCAAGCGTGGAAATTTAACTGGAAGCTCTCCTTTTCTGCCATCGCTGCTCGTTGGAAGCACCAGCTTTGGTCATGTTTTATAGGAAATCTTCGCTTTTAATACATGCCCCTAGCACAAGAATTCGTAAAATACTAAAATACAATGACAGATATTGACGAAGAAATAACCCACTGGATGCGTAGGAGTGATCTGATTCGATCAACCGATTGAATGAAATATAAAGAAAAAATGTATGGATGAGTGGATATCAATTACGCTACACCCAGCAGAAACATTTGACCATTAGCATGCTGGAGTGGTGCCTTCTTAATTTTCTTGACTATGGTTGCATTATTTTGATTAAATATAGTTGATGATCAAAGTAGAACGAAGAAGCAAACTTCACTCGGCGACTTCTCCAAACCAGGGAAATAATTATTGGGGTCCATCAATGGAAACAGCATAATTAGCCACAAATTCTCATTAACTCTCATCCTAAAAGAATGCAAATATGAACTTTTAATACAGTAATTAGATCACCACACTTCTTATTCGTGAGATAAAATCTTTTGAAACGCGCAGAACAGTATCCACAAATCTTGAAGTTGGACTGGACAAAACTTATGAACTATGGCGAATAAATAAATGCCCATTTGTATCCATCTGGACAATAATTTTTTCGGTAATCTGTCATCTCCTTACCCCTTTCGTAGATGTAATGCCTTTTTGGCGAGTTTTTAAAAGCTATCTGCAAAAAAAAAGGGAAGATGCACGGACAGGGCAAAATGTCACTGCAGATGCTGTACTGCACTAGGATTTTCTGTGATGGAGTGAATGCCACAGTAAAGCAGCACCGATGCAAAAGTACTCCTGAATTTCAGCAAAAGAACGCGTAATTTTCTAGGTACTCACCGACGATTGCCAGGTAAATGCGATGTATAGTCTGCGGGTGAGTGTTGAGCTGACAGGAGTACAAGCCTTCGTCCGATGTCTTCGCTGGATTGATGTGGAGACTCCAGAATTCTTGAGAGTCCTTTGTGAACGGCCCGAGAGACAATCGGGAATCCGTGGAAATCACGTCCCGATCTACCGTCAACACTGTCTGCTCAGGGCTGATCTGCAGCCAAGACAACTGCGGAGGGGAAAAAGGGCGCAAAACAGCTTCGTTAGCATATAGTCTCTGTGTTTCTAGGCGTGATCATTCGAGCTCTTCAGTAAACATTGCTTGCTAACCCGGGCTCGTTTTCATCTTTTCACCAGAAACGAATCCCGTCCCACGCATCAATTAACTGTAGCGCGACACAAAGGATCTATCTGCCATTCCTGGTAAGCGTATCGGTTTGAACGGCAGCTTTGCTGCAGTTCTCTCAGTGGTTCATACACCATTGAACGCGTTCCAGGAATCCCAATTCGACTTTTGATCGATTTTTACCTATGCAGCACCTTCAAGTATGGCATTCGAAACATCCCTGTATACCAACGTACTGTGCAGAACTTAAATTTAGAATTATGAGAAAATTCCGTCATGAGAAAAATCCGCGGAAATTTCGGTGGATTTTTATTTTGCGCAAGAAATAACACCAAAAATAAATGCAAATGAAACGAAATGTTGCGGAGAAAATGTATGCAAGGAAGAATTACATACATAGGTATTGCACTAATTAGATGAAAATAACTTCGAAAAACTAATTACGAGGAAATCGTTACAAAATATTTTGCATTACTGTATTTTTTTGTTCAGCGATTGTTAAAAAAAAAAATTCAATCGAGTTCTTCTTATCGTTCCTCCATAAGAAAAAGTATGAGTTTTAGTTACCTTCAAAACTGTGCAGTTGTTCTGCTGCAACGCGTGGAGAATGGATGTACAGTATTGTGAACGATAAAACTTGCTCAGGAAAGGACTGTTTTTCTTCGACAAGTGCAAAAAGAAAGTTCACAAAGTTTGCTTATTATCAGAACATTATAAAAAATGGGGATTGAAGGTTCCATAAAACAAACTTGAAATACAGCGTGAACACCATTTTAACTTTTTCCTGCTATAAACAAAACTTACTCTCGTAATGAACTGTAAAGCTCGTGGGACGAAGGAAGTCGCATCTACTTTTCTCCCGGGAAACCCCCGAGGGCATTGTGCTTACGAATTCGTTTTGAATAACTTCGTGGCAAAATGGAAGCATCCAGCGTCATGCAGTTTCAGAACGTATGTAGGACTCTGTGACCGAGATAATGTACACTATTTTCTGAACTGGTAAAAGCAGTCCCCTCGTCGTTCCTTTTCTGAGAATCGAAACTTTTCCGCAAAATTGCCTACCACGCGACACGTAGCGTCAGGGAGAACAATTGTGCACGGTTCTCAGGGCCAGCTCAACCTTGGCGTCTTGCGTCAGCGGTGAAATGGAGCCTGTCGGCCTGGCTCGCGATAAAAGCACCCTCGTTGTCTGTCAAGTGCGTTTTGACGCGGCGGTGTTCCGCTCTTTGAGAACATCGCGAGACGGGGTCGGCGGGCAGGAAACAAACTGGCCGTGGCGTCCGAATTGTCCGCCTCGCGTCACATACGCCTCGGAGGATTAGTCGCGATGAATTTCGAGAACGGAAGTACGCAGCCGACGCGACGGGACCCGACAAACAAATAAGCGAACAAAACACACACAACCCTACACCCGAAGCCCCGTTTCGAATTTCAAACTCCGGGCTGAGCGATACATGCCGTGGAATTCCTCCGAGATCCTCTCGGAACCTCTCAGCAAGAACTTATATTTTTTTTTTTAGAAAAAAAAAAACGTATTGATCGATGCTGACGCGTTCCGACTCCATGGTAAATAGCACAAGGTCGAGGCCCGTTCTGATGCACGCGTAGGAATTTTGCTTCCAGAAATGTTTTTCATACCTAAGGTGCCTGAATATGCTTTCAAAGTACTTTTCTCGAGTCGAAAGTAATGTCATGCGGTACGTTTCAGCGGCTTGCTTAGTCTCGTTCTCTGTGTATTTTTGTAAATTGATGTCTGACGGTGAGCTATGAAGACGTGCTCTGCATCGTAAAGCGATAAAAAGCTATCGTATTTATGTGAATACAGTATCAGCAACATCTTGTCGATTTTCGCACGCTATAAACAAGGCTGCTGTGAGTTCTGTGCCTTAGATCAGAGCATACCGAATCGCTGATGGTACGCGGAATTTTTCTAACCTATACGGAATTGCTACTATGCGAAGATAATAGGGAACTAAATTAAAATAATGTTTGAAAAGGGTCAAGTGAGCAGATGAACGGATAAATCGAAAATAGAATTTCGAAGAATGTCCACTCTGGATATGGTGCAAATTATGGATTTATATTTCCTCATTCATGGCACACAGGATAGGTGATGAGTAAACACTGACTTTAAGCGGTACAAAGCAGAAAAAAAAGCTGCAAATCGTAACTCATAAGATTTCTGATATAACCTTTCAGACTGCTAGATTAATGTGCGGTCAAAAACTGTCTCGCATAATTATATTCCATCGACGCATTCAACATAATGTAATTCAACCGCAGTGTGTTTGAAGCATGGTCTTTACTACGAAAAGCTGGAAATTTGAAGAGCGAACGTAAGAAAGAATCTGGAATTTTTGCAGAGCTTTTTCATGAAATTTAATGATTTTTGGTAAACCGCTGACGTTTTATCTCCGAGCAAAGACAAATAAAGTGAGCATATTTTTGAAGTGCATCACTGAAATGCGTTTATTGTGTCGCTTGTGCTAGTATATGGGGATATTGTGTCTCTTGGAAATTGGTACAGTTGAACGTCGATAGCTCGAATACCCTATTGAGACAAAATTTCTCCAAGTTCCTGTCTGAATTATCTTAAAAACAATGGATAGAAAGCCGCCCTAACTCGAAGGCTGTCCCCCCCTCCCCCTCAAACCTCCATAACTCGAATTTTCTAGAGGGCTATTCTTTTATCGACACGGGAAAGAGAAAAGAAACAAGAATTTAAATTGATGTGCTTTGAAAGGAAATGACAGACTAATATTGGAGGAATGAACGTATGTCTCCGAGTTCATTATCCTCTGTCAACCCATTTTAAAGCAGTGCAAGGCCCAAAAGATCGCTGATTGAAATGTCCTTCAATTCTTATTTCTCTCTCTCTCCCCCCCCCACCCCCAATGCTCGATTTCCTAAATCAAAACCATCCTAACTCGATTTTGTTTTATGTTCCTCTGAAGTCCGACTTGAATAGGTTTGAATTGTATCTGTATTGTAATTGTCTATCCACTCCTATCAATTTTTTTTCAACATGTCGTGAGGCGAGTAATCACGCACCTCGGGATCGCTGGCAATCTCTTTTTCCAGATAGTTGGACTCAAGAATGAAGGAGGGTTTTCGAATCTATAGCCTCAAGTATCATTGCTTTTTCTCAGGTTTCGTTCCTGTTCCTCGCAGGAATACAATGCAGTGAGTCTGATATCACCTCTGTGCTCAAACTATTATCCAAGATAATTTACTCCTCGCGGCGAAGGAAAATCTTGCAACATCGACCGAAAAAGGGCTTTTAGTACAGCTCAAGAAAGCTTCTGTCTCTTGTAGGTCCTCAGCGCATCTGAAAGCCCAGCGAGAAGCGTCGGTATCGCAGCAGAATGTACTGTACGTAATTCTGCGCAACATGGTCGTGTGTTCCTCGGGTGATCTGGTCGGCTGCTTGGCATACAAAGCCACTACGTGATCCCAAAATCTGACCAGCAATTCGAGCTGTTCGCTCTACTAGGGATTAAGACTAGGGGAAACGCTTCTCGGGAGTCGATTCTCATTTCCTGTAACGCGATGCAGTGCCTTTTCGCCGAAACGTCCGGAAGTGCGGCGTCTGAGAGAAAAGCAGCGGAATTCCAAGCATGCCCAGGATGGGTGCTGAAGAAAAACCCGGGCGATGGAAAATCCTGCCGGTAAAATAACCCCGGGAACAAAAATCCTAAAGCTACGGTAATATGTGGCAGGTATTCTAGAACTGCTGCACCATGACTTCAAATTTTTCTACTGATTTCATGTCAGAATAGCGCGAATCGCCCTGTTCCGCGATTTTCGTTTTTGGATATACTGTACAGTAATGTACAGTAACAGCATCGAAAACACCTTCGAGGCTGTGTATTTTATCTCAATTCATGGATTCTTCGTTTTATTGCCAGACGGTTATGTAATGAAGTTTACAAGTTTGGAAAATCGAAAGCACACATGCAGGAATACATGAAATTAATTTTAGCTTTCTATGTGAAGCTCCAATTTCTTAATTCCTATACTGTATGAACAGGATTTTTGGAATTTTAGACCCTCATCGGGATTTTCTCTTTGAGCCTACTATATAGGATAAACTTGTCAGTTTACGAAAACGTCAAACAGAAGTCCGAGGACATTTTTAAATCATGGAAAATTCTTCTAGATGCATAGAATCAACAGTACAGTCTAATATAAGGCGAAGAAATCTCGTTCTTTGCCACGGGATAGGGAAATTGTTTTGGCGGCCTCAGCGATGTTAGGCTACCTCCACGAATGACCCCAAGAAAAAAGTTCATCTTCTCATCCACTTTCTCCTTTTTTTTAAATGTTCGGTCAAAGAAGTAGTCACGAAAAAACCTGATTATCCGGAGAAAACAAGAAGGAAAACAAATTACTGTTCAAGAGCTGGTTTTTCACAATCTACAGAACCGGTTTTTGCGGGCAGGTACGACTGGCCAACGTTTGAGAGCACCTTTCAGCACAGTACCATGTTTAGTGTCAGTTTTATGACGCGGAAGCAACCGTGTTTTCGACTGCTGTCAAGAAAGTTACGGCTGTTCAACCGCTAATGTCGAAGTGATGGCATCTCCGCCGAAGCGCAGCTTGTTTCCTTGCGAAGTGAAATGTTTTTTGAGGGGGGGAATTGAATTTTCTTCTGTTGTTGGAGTACGATTCTTGAATTTAAAGTCGCGTTTTGTTTCCTTCAGGTTGAGCGCGTTCTTGCGGCGGTGAAGTGTGGCATTGCCGGGCTTTTCAACCGTTTTTACGTGCACCACTGGTGGTACTTGGGGCACGTACCATGTTCCTATGCGGATGATATTTTCCTCTGGAAAAATATGACGGACCAATAAAACAAATGTTGAAGTGCAAAGCCTGATTTGAATCTAACTGAAGGAGAGATCTGGGACGCAAAAGGGGTGATCATGCAGGCTTCATTATCGTGAAGAAACAGAAGTACTCGTAATTTGTTGTTGTATTCCTTAATTTGATCGCTTGATTCATTTCTCAACATGCTCTTAGCTAATTGCGAAGTATTCTTTGGCCATCCTGTCCAACCTAGCCAAGCACTCGGGAAATTCAGATTTGGAGCCTTACTCGTACGATCAGGTTCCCTCAGAGACCCTCTTGAGAATAAGAAAGGGTATGCGTTAAAAAAAGAACATAAGCTTGATCATCAGTCCTAAGCTCCTAACGTGAATCGAACAGGCGTGGAAGAGTCGAAAATGTGAGACAATTTACAGTGAATGCCTTTGAAGATGGATTGTGCCCGTGTTAATTTCCCCCCTGCAGGACCTGGTTAACACTAAAATGTTCTAAATCATAATTTTCTGACGTGGGTCGAGATAGCCATAATTACTCGGAATCGGGGGAGAACGTGTTGAAAGATAACTAATCAGAAGACGAATGAAGGCCGTCGATCATAAGCCCACGAAAAACGCAATCTTTTATTTAAAAATCGGAATGGGCACGCGAAACCTGATCAGCCCTCATGCAGTACAAAATGTTTTAATTTAGAAATCGAAGGTTTGAAAACGAACTCGTAATGAACTTATATTGTATCTCCAAAAATCCCGTTGAAGACGAAGTTGTTGAGTTAATCGAAGTCGGTAGCGGACGGTATGGCCCTATATATACAGCTGTGACCACTGGAAGGTGGTACCTGCTGTCTTCAAAGTGGTGCAATTGACAATAAGGTTGGAAGGCCTTGCCATAGTTGTTCCCTGAACGGAACGGAATCTCGTTTGCGTGTCGAAGCATAGTGGAAATCGTCGGAAGCCGTGTTTATGGAGGGTGGAGACGTTTCAAACATTAAGTGACTGCGCGGAGAAGGACTCGTATGTGTTCGGACGAATGCCAAAACTCTTGTGAGCAATACGTTCCAAGCAAAAAAAGAAGGAAGAAATGGAGAACGAGGAGAGCGTCGACGATAAAGGAATAAATCGAGCCGAGCAGATCGGAACGATTTCCTTCCTGCACGCCCGACGTTAACCGGCGGGTGAGTACCTTCCAGGCCCTTCACATGATGCGTCTCGCGTGACTCGTAAGCTGACGGTTTATGGGGGCGACGAATGGAGATTGCGATCCGACTCATTGTGGGGGTATTCGATTGACGGGTTCCGAATGAAGTATAGCCTCTTCTGACGCGACGACGGCACACGTGAACATTTTCGAAGTTGGAACTTCATGATACTTGGATAATGCCTCGCTGAGCCGAACTCGCGATGCCCACTTGGAGTTGAGGTGCAGTCGGTTCGTGTGGCAGGAACTTGAAGGAAAAGCCCTCAATTTGTTTGTTACTCCATCAAATCTGAACTATTTTGAACTCCATGTGGATTACAGAACAGTAGAACGGGGGTTTTCAACCGACGTACGCGAAATGATATAATTTTCAGTTCGTCGCGTTCATTGTAAACGAGCCCCTGTATCCGTATCTAACCCAAGACGGATTTTCCGTTTAAAAGCCGAATAATCTTCGTAATTCTATCATACGTGAACTGTAAATTACTGAGTGATGCAGGGTAATGATAATAGGGTTTCTCAAACGGTGATGGTAAGCATAGCAAGAATTTAATGCATAGATTAATTACGAACTAATATGCGGAATTATCCATGAAAAACTTCTTCGTAAAGCTTTGAATGCATGCTGTACATTCGTGTGTTCATCATATGGAAAAATGGGAAGGATTCAGTGAACGAAATCTGGACAAACTGCAGCATTTAGGTTGAAATACGGAGTTCTAAAGAAGCATCATATGTCCTTGAATTGAGTTTTGGATGTGGTTGTGAAGAGAGCTAAATGGTCATTCAGACCTTATGTCCTAATACCAAGGAAGGTCATACTGTATAGCCTTATACTGTAGTATCCTCGTGTTATGGAGAAGGTGGTGCACACAAAAAATGGGACAGTGCGTGAATACATTATTGTCATGTTCTGAAATAGGTACAATTTTATGAGAAGTGATGCCTATCTCTGCTCCCAATAAATATTATTCTCAATGTCAAAAACTGACATCCTTGTATACAATAGTATGACGTCACCAGCAGTACTTCTCACGATCCTGGAATTTTTCTTTGTCCTGCTACAAAATTTCAAGTTGCTTATTCGATTGATCAGCATGCATTTAGTTCATTTTATAACGCGAATTTTTCATTTCTCCCTCAATTACGATTCTCAAAATGTTCATGCATCGGGGAGAATGGCAGCCAGTCATAAGCCCAAAAAACTCATCTTAGGCTGTACTATATTTTCAAAAATGGCTTTTTCTCTCAACAAATGTTGGGAAAACCTCATAAAGCGAATTTTACCAAATTGTCACTGCTTGCAACTTCGGCGCGTGAGGTAATTTTCTATTGTTTTCTGAATTTATTGCAAGGTCACTTACTGTAGGCAAACTATCAAGAAAAACATTAAAATTGTTTTCAATCGCAGAAGCGAGTACTAAAAGATTTTCAAGATCTACTGGAAATCTGAGGAAAAGTGCATCGTGCACTGAATTGACTAACTCGGGATATGCTGAATGGAACTCGAACACCGCCCTCGTGCAATACATGTTCTACCATATAATTTGATTCGTTCGAGGACATTGTGCGTTGATTTTGTATAATTGTAAGGTTTTTAGATTGATGCGAACGGGTTTGGGCTACAAATAAATGTTCCGGTACTTCATGCTCGCCAAATATGGCTAGAACATAGGGAGTCATAAGGATGGGGGTGGTGGCGATCAAAACTTAGAACGCGACGTTCTTCAATAAAACGCTCCCCAACTTAGTGATGAATGACGTTTGTTCGTCTCTCATCGCCGTTAGTTGTTGGGCAATCCTCCACTGACTCGTTATACAATAAAAAGAATCAAAGAATAAGAGCTTATTTGTTCCTTATACCTCTAGTTCAAGGCGGTTCAGTAGTAGAGTTGTTAATAAATGCATGGTTTTTCGACCTAATGACGCAGAATACAGCCCCGGATGCAGTCCAAATTAATAATTCGTCGCGACAGTAAGAAAAGCGGATCAGATTAACTTTTGAATTTTATAAGCTTATATTCGAACGATTGTTTTGTAGAAGCGCTGTGTTTTTTATAGTGAACTTCTAGGAAATTCTAGAAGCGTCTTGTTTTATTGAGAATAATGTCGACCTGTCGCCTGTTTCAGCTCGTTTTAACGCTTCCGTTCTAGGATAATAGCGTCGCATCTCATTACCTTTTATGACTGCCCTAAATTAATTTTACTCGCGCGGCAGCCATTGTTCCGCGCACATGGCATGATCACGTTGATTTCATTGGGCAATGTTAAAAGCTTTAAAATGTTGAAGAAATTCTGGAGTAAAACTATCGGACCACGCTCGTAATGCTTTCCAAGAGCTATCTTGATATTCCAACTAATTTTTTATTCATCGAACGCCGGAAAATTAACCCGGATTTATAGTCAGCTATAAATTCGCTATAAAATTCAGACTCCCTCCAGGTTTGAATGAACTTTTCGTTTCATTTCTCGTGGTTAAATTTTATGGAGGAACAGTACAATGGTGTTTGTCGGTGTGTCTTGAAGTTTCCTTGAAGGGAGACGGGAAAGGGTTCGAAAGGAGTTTTGAGCGTCATTTCTCTCGTGGATTACCCTCACTTTCGAGGCAGCATTTGCGGAGTCTTTCTGGAGCTGAAACAGCTTCTTGAAAGGAAGCCTTGTTTCATCGGCTGCAAAGTTTGAGCCAGCCTTGAAGTGAATTGATGCCGCTTTCGGGCACGATGCGAGGGTAATACTCATGGGACCACGGTTTTCAAACGGGCTCTTGTATGCAATTGCAGTATCGTGACTGTGCAGCTCAGCGCTAAAGAAACCAGCGTCCCTCTAATTAGGGCCAGAAATGGAGCACCACAGAGAACCACCATGAAAAACGAACGTTCTGGGGAACTAGCTCATAATGCCAATTAAATTGAAATATTTCGGGCAATGTAGTAATTTTCCAATCTCTGACAACCGTGGCAAATAAGGGCATCATTGAGAATGGCGACGGGTCCTCCGGGACTGGTTTCTCACGACGTTGCTACTTCCTAGCGCAGCTTTCCTGGCTTTAGTTCGCGAGACGTGGGTTTCAATGGCGGTGAACTACACCAGCATCCCGCGCTGTTACAAAGTGACGAAAATGTGGGACATTTTTGAAATTGCTCGTCACAAATCCGGTTTTAAGATTTCCAAGAAAATTGTTAGAGGGTCAGGAAAACATTCCTGCGTTATGATGATGCCGGCATATAGAAAATCCCGGAGTGGAAAAAATAATGGTCAGAGACAAAGCAGAAAAAGAAAATCCCTATTTACTTATTCAGTTATTTTATTTTATTTTGTTCGATGTAACGACGCAACATTACTGTTGACTTAGGAAAACAATACTATTTGATCAGGCACAGTAATAATTTTTGTATACTCTTCAAGTTGTGTCGAAATTTGTTCAAGAGTATACTGAATCGATTCCGCTGCAATTCCTCTCTTCCAATCCATTTTCGTCTTTTTTATAAAATATTTTTGAATCTTCATAGCATTCATTTTTCTGTAGCATTTCCTCTCGTGTTATTTTATACTGGGTTATTTTTCTCTACGGAATTGACTTCCGCGGATTGCAATTTTTTTCACTGGAATTTTCTCGCCTAGCGTTGTTTTGGAGCAGAAAATGCAGAGACGTTTTAAATTGCGTGCGTCGCGTAGTAAATCTGAGTCGCCTCGTGGGGTGTCTTGATCATCTTGGACTCTCCTTCGGCATCAACTCCTGAATGTATTTTCATCGCTTTGTACTGACATTGAGCAAGGCTCAGATGATGTTTTTCGACTTCCTGAGCCACGTGCCCGGATTGCAGCTCGCCTGGCGTACGGAAGTGCCGCCGACTGAATTCCCGATTAGAAGTAGCTAGCTGACTTATCGTTCTAGTACAGACGTTCATCCAGCCCGCGTTGACTAACTTCGTTTCTTCTTGACCTTCAAGAAAATAATTCCTCCAGTTTTTCATCCTACTGTGAAAAGGCGATTCTCTGAAGTTTAGCCGAATCTGGAAGTCGACGAGTTATAATATGCAAGTGTTGTGAAAAAATAATTGTCACAATAACTAATTTGCTCAAGTTGAGTACTCGAGAGTTTTTCTTTCGTAATCTTTTCTCTTGCTCGCTCTCTCCTAACCTGAAAATAACTAGATTCAAAGCTATTGCCCATCTGAGTTTGCGGGAGAACAAGAGTGGTATTACAATAACATTTTCCGCAAAAATGCACTGAGACTTATTTTCTGAGCTGGTCTTACTTTCTAATCGGATGGAAAACAATATTCATGGATTTAAATTATATGTATGAAATATTCTTCTGCGAAATCTTATGAATAGATGCACAACTGAAGACCTGTGACAAAATAATTCAAGTAAAAGTCGTCGGAGGATAATTAAAAGGAGTAATCTGGAGCTAAAGGGAAGGTCATTAACAAATTGAAGTATGAGCTACATATTAAGACTTTTTTAGGATAATGTTTTCGTTCAAATCAGTAGCTGACATCCGTGCTTCAGCTCTGTCATACGAGAGTTCCAACAAAAGTTCTCGGAATGGAAATGAAAATGGCGTCTAATCGAGCTGAAAAAAAAATTATTCTTCAAGGAAAACATATTCTTTGGCGCACAAAAAATCAGCCCTGTTTGACAATTTCTTTTATTGTTTTGCAAAATTCACCCTGGCAGAGTTTTGCTATCCACTCAATAGATGAGGCGCCCTTCCTGCAGTTTTTTTTTTCTTTTTAGCCCAGCTTTTCCCTCAGAATTCTTGAAATCAACTAAATCAAGCGGCTGTGAAGGCGGCTGTCGATGAAAATGGCGGAATTACCTTGGAAGACCTGGAGGCAACGCTTAGAATTAATACCACGTTGATTTCAAGTTCATTTTCATTTCCATTCCGAGAACTTTTGTTAGAACCCTCGTATACTGTACGTATTATGGAATTATTTAAGTGAGGTGCAGTGAGCTCTTTCTTCAATACAACAAAAAGATACATCAAAGGATTTTCAGAACTTCGTTCAGGATCCAGCATGTTAGCGCCAGAAATGCTGCGGAACGGAAATTTTTCTGGCTTTAGATTCGAATTGTGCATTTATTTTCGATCAGGCGATGGATTAATGATCATCCCAAAAGTTGAGAATATTTTTTCAGATGTTATCAAGATAACAGATGACTTCAGGAAAGACTTGGGAACTCGCGTCACTCGAACTGATCACTGCAAATCATTACGCTCTGAAAATAATTTCTTCTTCCTTTCACTAGAAACTTTCGAAATAACCCTCGCTTATCATTTCTCAGCCACAGATGGACCATGCACGTCATGCTTTAGTGACGTTGGGGTGACTTGACTGAGGCGTGAGGAAATGGAATCCTTCTCCGGCATTTGCGTGAGGATCCGAGGATCCCTACGCGTTGTCTCGCTTTGCATCCCGAGAAGTGAGGGGAGCTGGGATTCCGGAAATACGTTAAAAATAAAAGAGTAAGGGGGGTTTGGGGGTAAGAACGCTGGAATCCGACTTCGAAAAATTCTGATCAATCCGATGGGCTGAAATTCGGTTCGAGAAAACAATGAAAATCCGCTACATTTTACTGTACTTGAACGCGAATGGCTGTAGTGCTTCCTGTCATAAGATAGAATCCTCAACTATGAAATGAACAATTCGGTGGACTATTATGACCACATGAGTATTTTTCTTTGAAACAGTTTTCATGTAAAACTGTCAGTTCTGGAAAATATGTCGAAAAGCTCACACTTATAATGTACCCGATGAAAACATCACCCTTGAATAAAACTGTGATACGCGGAAAAAATTTACGGTCCGCGAAATATATTGCTCGAAAATATGACCTAAAACAGACAAACGCTTTTTAATTTTTAATTTTTTTTTTAGAAAAAGCAACTCCAATGAGTTGGAAATGACGAACTATGAATTTTGAGTCTATTGAGAAGGACTGCAAATCAGCAAGGAATGATGATTCTCAGAGGAAGGAAGGAAGGAAACTGTCCAATTTTGTCGAAACTGACTTTGTGGTCAATTTGCTTGGAAATATGATCGAATAGTCGACCATATCTCAAGTATCTGCCGCACGCAAGGTTTTGTGGGAGACATTTGACATATACTGCACTGTAGTCAAGTGAATGTAGGAGAATTCTTGCAGAGTATTGAATAAAACATTTTTTGGAATCTGCGAAAGGTTCTGTCGACTGTTGTCAAGCAGCCGCCTGCCATTCTTTCCCGGTCATCCAATTTTCTTCCAGATTGAAGCAGTCAAAGTGTCGTCACTAAACATGAGTTATATTTTTCGGGATTTCAGCCGAGTACTATATACAGTATGTATAGGGGTGTGATGGTATGGAAGGCATCAAGTGAGGCTCGAGTCACGCGTTTCACGCTTTTCCAGGGTATTTTTCACGCTGCAACATCGCGTTTCCGGGCTGTGTTTCGAAAAGCCTTCCCGAGGGACAAGACTTGTTCCGGGATCACGGCGATTTGAGCGAATGCCAGCGAATAACTCGCCAGCGGGGGAAGTGACGGGAGATAATAAAAGTGACAAATCCAGCTTATATCGACGCGCCGAGCAAGGGGCGGAGGTCATGAGCGAGCAAGTGGATATTGCGTCGGAGCAGCTTCTTGCATATGATGAACCTCAACCGGTCGTTGTCGTCATAATATACAAAAGAGGAAAGGAAAAAGAAGCGAGAAAAAGGGAAAATAAACGCAAACCATAGGGTGTAGCAGCCGGGGAACGCGTTGCATACTGGCGGAAGCTGTCCCCTGAGGGAGATGAAACCGATTGCATCCCAGAACGCATTGCTCTGCGAACCTCATTGGGTTTGGCCGACTTCGCCTGACAGTTACAAAGCTCGCGACCCGACGAGAGCAGGAATTCCACCTGCGAGTACCATAGAATGCTGGAAGTGAGTTTCAAATGGGGACAAAGTGAATGAAAATGGCGCTGGATGGAGTTATGTGAACCTTTCGAGCTGCCCTAAATAAACTTCCTTCCGGGAAAGTTGGTGCCGTTGAAATGAACTGTATCCTAATTCCAAGCCTGGAGCTTCAAGTGAATCGTTGACCTTCCGACGAATCGATTAACTCTGTGTCTGGATATTACGTGTTGCTTGTGGAAAATTACTAGTAAATACTGAATCATGGGAAACCCAATTTTGCAATCTTATTAACCATGAAACGGCATCTTACAGAGAATTAACCACAACAGATTTTACCCTTCAATACTCATGTCCGGGTGTTGTCGAGTGGTCGACTTGGATAGAGGGACTGTTTTATCGGGTTCTTATCGCGCAAGCTTCTTCGCAGATGAGTTACGCATTCGACAGGAAAACGACCACCTATTGATCGTGGCCTCGATCGGAACCAAGTTTCTAAAATCTTCAAACCTAGCTTAAAAGTAAAAACTGCATCGATATCTTCAAAAAAATTTCTCACTGTTCCTCTAGGTAGTTTAGGTTAGGAGACGTTTTATTTATGTATACAGTAGTGTTTGATCAACGCATCTGCTAAACAAATATCTGAAGTGATTCTCTGCAGTCTGAGTTGATAGTCCATCCGATAATTCGCTAGAGCTTGGCTATTAGTAAATATTTTGCTACAGCATAGTATTTTCGTCCCCGGGGAAATCGCTGTATTCTGAACTGGTCAAAAGTTCAGGTTGTAGACGCATTCCAGTTTAGGAGTCAATGACTCTGTTCATACGGTCCACGTTGAAAAGAATCACAGCTGCCAATCTGGTGCAGCTGAGGGGACGATGGGAGATTCAAATCGATTATATCCTGTGGGAAATAATGTGCAACGTCCTGCAGATGACGGCTTTTGTTTTCTTTCAATTGTGACTATACGGGTGTTGGTTATTGGTGGAAAGACTGTTTCCTCGGACTTCCTGAGGCGTTTTTGCTGTCAGATGGTGGTAGAGGAAAAAGTCATCGTCCAAGTTAGGAGCTCGCGACGCGGACTTGAACCTTTGGACTGAATCCAGCAGAAAAACTTGCGGATCAGGACCCTGCCTTACGCACAACAAGATTATTCTCTATATTTTACTGCCACGCAGACCTTCCCTAGAGAAAAAGGCGCCATTTTCTTGAAATGCTTTATTCAAATCGAATCCGTGATCCCTGAGATATTTCCCAAAGTTTTTCCACGCTCATTGAACCCGTGCTCGGGTAAGTTTTATTCAGTCCTATCAAACTGTCCCTTTCGTTCTGCTTCGTCGAACCCAACAGGGAAAATCACTTCGGACGAAGCATCTCTGGGACAGGGGAGAAGATCAAGGGTTGTCTATCGACTCGCGGATTTGCGAAGAATGCTCTTTCGGAATGCACGAATGAATCGCACGCAACGTGGGACTTGAATGCGATTCTCTCCCATTATCTGCTTCGAAAGCCGCTTGACACAGATGACTGATTCCTAGGATCTGGAATGACATTGCTGCCTTCCATGCATCTGAACTTCTGAACTGGAAGTGGAATTATCTTCCTTTGAAATTA
Source organism: Notodromas monacha (assembly GCA_905338405.1). Taxonomy (NCBI): domain Eukaryota; kingdom Metazoa; phylum Arthropoda; class Ostracoda; order Podocopida; family Cyprididae; genus Notodromas; species Notodromas monacha. Next base: position 9,739 of record CAJPEX010000017.1, on the reverse strand, counting down.
TAGTTCCGTAGTGTAATGAGTACGTTCGAAACTTCGAATCCGGAGTGCAGCGGGTATTGTTGACCACTTAAGATCTGCTCTCGCACCGTACTTCCAATGCTTCTTGAATTTTTCGCTAATGTTTCTTCGTTGTTTCGCGAGTTCTATATGTGGATAACGTAAAATTATACGAAACATATTTCTATACGTGGAAATAAAATAAAAAATTGAAAGCAGCATTTTTTTGCTGGATAGGCCGCCTTTTCATCCACATTACCAAGTTCTTGTTACAAGCAAATTTTCTCGGATCCCTTTCTAATATCAGAAGTCGTCCTGTTCTCGTGCGAATACAGAATTACGCTGATCTGGATAAGTTTAAATGTACACCTGGCATTTTACGTACAGCATTTTTAAATTTTCCTCCCATGAGTTTTTGTAGAAAATAAAAAGTTTTCGCCAGAATGATAATTCTGAACCACTCTTCTGTTTAGTGTGGAGATGAGAAACTTCTCGAATAGACTAAGGATCGCTTACAGCGAACAGAATGAAGCCTATGAAAACGATGGAATTTTGACGTTGCTACACATTTGCAATGCTGATTTCGCCCAACGTCTCGTTTTCCGTTTTCTCCATCCGCTGTCTCCCTCTCCACCGAATTTTCGCACAGCGCGAAAACTGCCGGCATTATTGAATTTCCGGGATGTTATCTATTCCCAAAATGTTATGCATTTGAAACGATTTATTAATCTTTCCCCTCTCTCCTCCGTCTCTGCTATCTATCTCCTGCAAGCAGTCTCTTCAAATATTGACATGACTTACACAAGAGCGTGCTGCTGAAGCGAGGTTCTCACAGCAACGCGAAAGTAGTAAAAAGGAGCGGGAAGCACGAAGTTGCCTGATTTCATACAAGCTTGCGTACCCGCGGGAAAACAAGGAAATATTGCTGGAGCGAAAGTCAACTTCCCGGTAAAATAACTGGATGATTTAAACCTCAGACATGAAAGTTGACCAGAGGGGTATAGGGGGGACTCGGGTCGAGGGAGAGGGGAAAAAGATCTTTTTACTCACTTTATTCTGAAACAGGGGGAGAAATCCGTTCCAGAATTCTTGTGTCCGAACAGGGGGCGGGGAGGGAAATTAGGCCTTTATATTTGACTGGGGAACATCCCGGCGCAGCTCGATTCATCTCCATCACATATACCATCCGTAACAGTTCCAAAGCTAATCCGTTACTCTGGAATCCTTCGAAGAACATTGAAAATTAAACGCTACATACATTTTTCCTTCAAACAAATAACTTAAATAGGTTCTTCTTAGATTTTAAAAACAAAATTGAATGCGATGTGGCTTGGTTTTCAAGTGCACGCGATCCAACCTCGAATGAAACAAATATTTGCCGATGTGGTTGTTGATGTTCTAGAAATTATTACACGTGTTGAAATTTTGATAGTAATCGGAAAATACACATTCCAACAGAAATGTGAAACCATGTACCAATCTCATTCTAAGACTGAAGGAAGCAAGCGCTCAAACCTTCCGAAGTTAGACGGGATTTTCAACACTCCACTCTTGTATCATGCTTGGATCATAAATTCTGTCAGTGTTTTGCTTATCTTGTAAGATTCTGTCGAGAGATCATCGTACGGTAATCGTTTTTTGGCCGGGAATAAACTTGAATTTGAGAGTATTGTTCGATCGTTTATTTACCATCATTAAAAAAATTTTTCTGTCATAAATACTGCTTGAAACGGGAAATCGACGACAAGCTTGAATTTAACACAAGAGTTCGAAAAGTTACTGTTAACTGCGGGGGAAAATAGTGTATCTGAGAAACTTGAATGACATTTCATTAGGAACACCTGGTGTTCCAAATGCTCCGAAATATTTGACCCTATCGAAAATGGATCATGATGATAATACAGACTCCAACATTAAAAATTATGCTACGATGGGAATTTAACATGATCTTGGCAATTTTGCGTCAGCGATTCTGAATCACCTTGTTGCTCAGAGATACTGATTTTTGAAAAAAGTTACTCAAGTGAGGAAAGCAATGAAAGAATCTTCGGAAATCGTGTCGATGCTTGATTCAAGTCTTGTGGGCGAGCCCTCTGTAGTTTTGAGGATCTTCACTGAGGAGCTTGGGAGCCTAAAATAGGATAATTTCGAGGTCCTGACGACACTTTTGAATCGACCCTCGTATTCCGACTTTCGCCTTGGAGAATAAAGCAACATTTTCATATGCTTTTCGAGGACATTTTTCACAAATGATTTTCTCTCCGGAGAAGCTCGCATGTTCCGTTGGACGCGTGATACATGAGAACTGTTCACTTCAACATGAGAGTTGAAGAACGGATCGATGGGTCCGTGATGATACGTATTGACTCGTCGCGTCGGCTAGGGAACATTCAATGCGAGGGAAGATGGCGGGAAAGAGAAGAAGAAAAAGCATACTGTCAGAAAGAGATTTTTACACTGCTTTCAGACAAGGAAAGAAAATTAGAATTTTCCTTCCGATGAAAAAAGAAGGATCAAGGAATTGATACTGAGTATGAATCGAAACGAAAGGATTGTAAATAATCGAGGTCATCCCTCGTCCCACGAGATTCCTTCAGGATTATCGGTCTTTTGCCGATTCCTAGCAAATCTCGTGTTTCTAAACACCCCTCATCTAAATTTTCGACAAAACCCCCCCTTTTGTTTTTGATTCTTTGAAGGGCTTATGGTTCAGAAAAAACAAAAGTGCGTCGAAAACGAGCGAAAGTGCATCCATTTAAGAGGTGAAGTTAATTAGAAGTGAGTCAGTTCAATGAAAAAAGTGAACACATGCGCGCTCGTAAATCTCGGCAAACAAGTTCTCGCGAAAAAATGTGACGCGGCGCCAATTCCCTTCCGTTTTTACGACCGGTTTTCTCGGAACAGCGTAAGAGTAAAACTTGTTTTTCCCCCCCCGGTTAACTTGTTTCGACGAAATACCGGATAAGTCTTGACTTCAGTTTCCGTTGTATAGGCCTTGAGAGTGTCCATTGAGTATAAGAACCAGCAGTTCCGGAGCTTTCGAGTTCAGTTTGGATTTTTTCGGCGATCTGGGAAGAGCTGTTTATCCTTGAGTGAAAAAAGGTTAGATTTCAAAATTAAAAGAGTTCTTTTTTCGGGCTGGCCAGGCCCTATTTAGATAGGAGGAAAACACTCGATAAAATATAAGAAAAAAGAGTCGACTTCCTGTTTGTAGTGCGCATTTCGTCGTGTCGGTGCTGTCGTCGTGATCCATACTTGAAAATAGTTTTGCTCAAATTGTATCATAATTCTTGATTTACTTCAGAGATATTTAGGAGCGCTCCGTGAATTAGACTTTAATTACCCTGCCCTTGATGCAGATTTTATTCCCTTTTTGCTTCTTTAATTCCATTTCAGCTTTGATTCTTTTCCCTTTGGCTTTGATCCCGTTTCAGCTTTTATTCTCTTCCCTTTTTCCACAATAATTTCCCGTATTAATTCTTCGCAATAGTTCTCCGCAATAGTTCTCCGCAATAGTTCTCCGCAATAGTTCTCCGCAATAGTTCTCCGATGATAAAGAGATATCATTCAAAGCTCATAGTTTGAGATTGATTGAAGGAGACCTTGTAGGAAAGAATGAGTTTTTCAAGAAGTGTGAAATTGAAATGATAGGTTTCGGATTCCCTTTCATAGATTCCGTTAACGAGTCTCCAAATCCTTTCAGATCCTTTGTCGCGGTTATGAATTTTTTGAATTACGAACTCGTGAGTGACGTCCTAGAGGACTAAAGAAAGTGAGATTTGTCATTAATATTTTTGTGTCTTTTCAGACGGGTAAACAAGCAAATTTTGTGTAAAAAATTTTCCTCGAGGAAATTTTGAGAACAACTCGTGAAATTTCTTGTGAAAAAAGAAGTTTTGATAAACGAAACGCAGAATGGATGATGTGAATCCGCTGATCATAGGTATAAACACTTTTCTTATAAAATTAACTTTTCTTTTCATGATTAACAGCTGTTTTAAATTTTTAACAGATCTTGCTGAAGGGGAAACCTCTGGTTCAGGTGCGGCTTCAACAGTCCATGAGGACGATCCAATGGATGAGGAGTCGTTATTGTTACCTGGTAATTCTTTTTTATTATTTACTGCAGGGAAATCCCCCTTTTTTTGATTAATACTGTGACTGATCTAGAAATTATGTGTTTACAGAACCCTTTTATGATGCTGAAGAGGTCCCAGAGGACGAGTCGGGGTTGGTTCAATTGCCGGAAGAGTTAAAGG
>CAJPEX010000016.1:216377-340464 GCA_905338405.1 Notodromas monacha | reverse complement strand
AGTGACCTCTATGCAAAGCAAGAATAAACATCTAGAAATTCTCATGCCACCTTGAAAACATTTAATGTTACCCAATTGGAAGCATTTCTAGAAAATATAATCAAAGTGACAAAGAAACGCTTTCCCTACTAGGCAGATCAGTAATTCAAAGAAGCTGATATTCATCTCATAAAACATAAAAGTAAATTTTCATGAAGAAATGAAATTAATAGCATTGTCAAGAATTAATTATTACGTCATAATACAGTCAAACAAAATTTTCATATCATATAATATAGTGCATCACACGGGATTTTCTTTCGCTCTTGCGATACGTTGCGCTCCTGCTGAAGGATACAATAAAGGGGTGTTCCAACCCTATTTGTTATTAGTATTACAGTATTATCACATGCAGCACCGCCTTCTTTCTTTCTTCCCCAGCAACACACACACACACACACACACACACTACTTTTTCATGTATAGCGGGTCATGGAAAATACTGAATTGCTGAATTATTATTACAGTATTATTGTTATTTTTTCTCTTGCGTTTCTCATCACCTCAGTAGCACGCATATACATTCATATCTCTGTACTTATTGTTGTTCTATATTTACTGTAGTACTGCTTGTCAAAAGCAAAATGCAGGGAAAACAGGGAAACTAACAAACGAGGGTGACGCATCTTGAACCAACAGTACTCTGCCATACAGTATACTCTATATGTATACAGACCAATATACTGTGCTGTACTGTACTCTACTCGGCACTCGCTCACCCATCATTGATGGAAAGGGAACAGCAGCAGCAGAGGGCAAGCAATGAAATCGGCGAATCGATCCAATAACACACAGCATATCCTTCTCCTTCTTCACCGCCAACAGTAGCAGCAGCAGCAGCATCACGACTGCGTGTGTTGTCGTGTTCAACTCATCATCGCAGTCATCATCATATTCAGTCGGTCTCTGTGGCCAAGTGTCGTATCCATGCAGGGGCCAAGTGTGCGTGAGTCAGTGCACATGCACTTCACACGTACTGCTCAGTTGCAATTGTTTTTGTCCTTATACAGTACAGTACTGTACACTTCAGGGCTCCTATTGCACAAACCCTAGCACATACTGTACCCACATTTACCCGCGGCACGTCTGCTCTCGCACGCATCAGCATGTACATCACCATCAATCAATCACACTCCTTTCTCACTTGTCACTACTGCTGCTTATTGTACAGTACTTGCTGTACCGCAGTACAGTACAATAATTGCACTCTATGAGTACATATGTCCTCCTGCAACAGACGAAAAACAGATGGGGCACGCATCACATCACATCACTGTAGAAAGGAGAGTACTGTACAGTATTGTGAAAAGAAGGAGGAGCCGAGGAGAAAGGAAGAAAGAAAGAAGTGATGAAACAGTCCTTTCATCAGTCTCGGTCGACTGTCGATGAGGAAGAAGAATAAGAAGCTCTCACTTGCGCCTATTGTTTTTTTACCGTATAGAAGAACTATAGGCTATGAGTATTGATTGATTGATCCATCGATTGGACAGTGCGCCTCATCATACCGTATATGCATGCTAGATGAATAAAAAGTGAGTACAGTACTGTACTCTACTGTACAACCATGCTTTGCAGTGGAGTATTCCTCTCATCTCAACAGCAATTTATGGCCTTTCCACGTCCAAATAATAATAATAATAATACAGTAATAATAATAAACGGACAGCTAAACAGAATCAATCCCTTCACGCCTCGCTTTGAATGCACCATGCATGCATGAATGGATGAAACGGATCTCCTCATCGTCACACATGCATCACAGCAAACAGTACAAACACAAATCTGCCAGACCCCGGGGGAATGAACTTGATGTTCAGGAAAGCTCAGGGAAGAGGGAAAAGTGAAATCAACACCCATGAAACACCATCCATCACATACTCCAGCACATCAGAGAAAGGGAGCAGAATTAAGGAGGAAGGACAACAGAGCAATGACACATCCGGCGGATTACTCACGACAAAAGAGAGCCAACAAAAAGACCGAGAAGAGGAAAAGAGAAGAAGGAAAAACGAAATCAGGAACGAGCTATGCGAATCAGTGCCGAAACGTTGTTGAATGGCCAACATCACAGCATGAATAGTAACAGAGAGAGCTTTCACTATGCTGATGATGGTGATGCGCCTAATTACTAACGGGCTCCATTTTATCCATCTTGTTGTTCCGTTTTCTTTGGCATTTCTTTTTTTCTTATCGATCGCATTAATCATATGTACTGCAGGTAAGTATGGTACTGCACCTGACGTTTCAGAAATATCCGCAGCACGACTACGGAAGCCACTTTATTATCACACTCAATCACTCAGATGCCTCACGTCTATAATACCTAATTATTATTACCGACCGTGCTACGAATACAGGTAAAGTACTGTACTGTACTGTACTATCATCACCGTAAGGCATTCAAATGGTTCAAAAGTATGCAATGCATTAACCTAGGTTTAGACACGATGAGACAAAGAGTATAGGAATAAATAAGCAAACCGATCTGTTACGACACTCCATGAGTTGAGTCAAGAGACGGAAGTAAGGTGGGAAGCGTTGTTCGTATAAGCTCCTTATTCAGAACTATCAGAAGACTCGAGTTATTTTGGACAGCGCGATGAGAAAAAGTAGCCCTAGCCCGACCAGGAAAAAAAAAGACAAGCCAGTCAGACGGAGGAGCCTTCACAATATCACAAACGCAACTTTCCCATTCCACGCAAGCACACAACATACCATACTGTAATGTAATGCACTGTATCCTGTAGTCATCATACGCTGCACAATGATGATGACGTCACACGCACACGCGACGACGATCAGAGAGAGAGAGAGACAGGCCGACAGACACTCGCATCACAAGCCAAGTACTTCACTGTACTGTACACATATACATTTCTAATCCATCACTTGATTTTCTTTTCTTGTTTGAATGACACACAAATCACGTACAACGACGACGACAGGGCAAAAGATACTCAAATTTAAGGATTAGCCACATTTCAAGATGCAGCTGTACGATAGGTGCATCACACAACAAATGCCGGCATCTGAGAGACGGATTCCAAATACTCCATACCGTAAAAGGCAACCAAAGCCAACCTATCTGTTAATACATTACTGTACTGTACTTTAATAAACTTGACACTGCTGCCATTAGCGGGGAGAAGGCCTTATTCATGCGAATCATGGAGCAAATTCAGCGTCGATCGATATAACCGTAGGGCAGAAAAACCCAACCATACAATACAGTACAGTACTGAATAAATCCACCCTCCCCAAAAGCGTACGGATTTAGGAGAAATCATGCAGATGCAATGACGCATTGCTTGAACTGTATACTGCACTTCATATACGGGAAAACAAATTCGAGTGTTGCGGAGATATCCAACCAACTCTTCTCTGCGTCAGAAGGAGGATTGGTGACATGGTTTTCAAAATACTGTACATGTAATGCATTGCCAGAAATGCTGCTTGTTTCCCGCGAAAGTATTCTTTTTTACTATGCACGTACAGAACAAACATAGAAATGTTAGGGACGAGAGACAGGATCTCCCGTGAAGAAACAAAGACGAACATCAACAACAACAAAATGCTGATTTAAACCCGTAACTGGAAAATCGTCAACGTTACTACTTTATATATATGCTGATCGTACGTGTACGAGTGCACCTGCAAAAATGTATTACGGTATATCCAACACGAAGTCACATTCATCGTCACCATTCCTTCAGTATTTTTTTTGGAACTGCGTTTAGAAAATGTTACTGTCCAATGAGTACACTTTGACACCAATGATGTACGGTGTTTTGTAATGATGCCGAGCCCCTGAGCTTCACAGGGCTGCATGGTAACTGCCTGTTATACGTTTCACGCATTCACATGCTATAAGAGAACTCGTTAGCCCTGTCGACTCATCCTCAGCAGCAACAACGACAAGAACAAAAAAGACTTGACACATCACACGCCCCATTTGCAGTAATTTGTATCCAGATATGTATTGCAGGCATAATGCTAGGCCACGTCACAACACGCAGACCCTATTTTTTTTTTACGATGGACGTCTCTCGTCATCGGGTCCTCCGATTCGGGGAGCGCAAAGCAATAAAGATAAGTTTTTCTCACTCATGATCCATCATGCACGCGTGCGACACTACGCCAAGTATACTGTACTATACAATGACTGTGAAGCAATCAAAGTACAGTATTCTGCGCGATTCCCTGTCGTCTGAGACTTCCACACGCAATCCGAGACTAGGAATCAATCCGACAGCGCTTTACGTTGATGACACTCGAGGTGAAATCACGGATCAACATAGCTTTCAGCAGAATCTACACTGTGTTACGGCGACCTATAGGGGGTAATGACAAGCCGTAGTTTGCGCTCGGCAGTCACCATGAACCAGCATGCATGCACCGTCATACATGGTTAGTACGCAGGAATTTTGCCGTCGCATCGTACAGCAATACTGCACAATTCTATCATAACTGGACGACAGCGCAGGTAAGGGAATAATTTCTGTACAGTATTGCATATGCGTAAATTAAGATGTCAACCCCCTGCAGGTCATCCGCATCACTAAGCAAGGTAACCCCAATCCAGGGAAGGAGACGTAACTATAACAAGGCCAACTGTGGAATGACGGATCATTCATGATGCTCTCAGATTAAAATGGAGTTGCAGTATTCGCGCGCGCGCGCTCACATTCGAATTCAGCAGCGAGCAAGCAGTGTCTGTCTGTACGTGCATGCCGGTGTTGAACCACTCAATTCTACAACGGCACTTTCTCCTAGATGCGCGTCCCAGGAAGCACCGGAGCGTCTCTGAACTCACCCTATACTGAACAGTATACTCCACAGTCCATATACAGATCTCTACGCAACAGCGTTTGTCTATTCCATTTGCTGGCTGCACGCGTGCGTACAGTAAACCCCATAGTACCCTACAATGCATATACAGTACTGTAAACCAACCCACGCGCGTGTACTAAGGGTACAGTACCGTGGTTGAAACGACGGTTACAGATTTGTATACGGAAGCCCCTCACGCTATTGCCTGTGATTTTTGATCGGCAGATTCGACGGGAGACATGTTGATTGCTCTGTCTATGGTATCTTGACAGCACTTGATTACTGAACCGATGATGATGATGAACGCAGCACAACCAATACGGTGCATACGTCACGAGCATAAGGCAATTATAGTAACATTATTGACAGACTGACAGACGTGCATCAAGCATGATGGTTCAGTTGAAGCCCTACTACACCGCCCGCATGCCACAATGAAGAGAAAAGAAAGCAAAGAAGCGAAAGAAAACTCCCCTTGTCGTCAGCCCCCGTCTTTCGGTGTCCCCTAGGCCTAGGCGGCAAGCCGAACTTTCACTTGACTCCCACTGCCTGCCTATATATCTATCTGTCTGTCTGTCCGTCTCTCCTCCTCCTCTCCTCTAGCTGCCGTCTGCGCCGGCCCAGCAATTCTGAGTGAACAACTCGCTGCATGCATGCATGTATGTTGGAGATGACGATTTGCAGGCTGCATTCATCCACGTCATGCCAAGAAAAAAAGGAAAAATTCATCGCATGCCGTAGTGAATTGCACAGGCCCTGTATGATGCTGGCGCTGCAACAAAAGGAAAGAGATCAAACGCGTTTCTTGTTGTTGAGGCATTGAGCACGCATTCCACGGAACTGCGAAGCTGGGGAGAAAACACCATCTGGGGAGAGAGGCCTAGCTGTGCGTACAGTATATGGGAATTGGGATGATGATTTGCATCCTTGCGCAGCATTTGCATTTAATCATTCATTTGCATTCACTCACTTGCTCCAGCTAGCCTTTGCTTGTTTTTTTTTTTAATCCCACAATAAAGGGTGGAGACGAAGAAGCAGGACTGATGCATTAGCTTTACGTTAATATTAATTTGCAGAGAACCAAGAGATGATATACAAGATGAATAAGACAAAATGCCTATATACAGTGTACAATAAGGTTTTTTGAGGGAACGTTGAAGAACTGAAGACGTGACGTCAGCACAACAATATATTTTCAGCACAGACTAAGTGGATCCATGATCACACAGGCAAGACACAGGCAGGGCTCCCAGAGATTTGGGTCATAGCATGAGATGAAATGGCATGGCGTATAGGAACAGGCATGTGCGCAACCTTGTAGACAACCAAAACGTTACAAAACATTAGAGAACCAAAGGGAATGCTGCACTTTATATAACGTGTAGATACCCTCAAACTGGCACATCATAGCTGTGCAGTTTCAGTATATCCCAGTTGCATGCTATAGCCGACGCGGTAGGGTGAAGTGAGGCTCCAACCCTGGCCCTCTGAACATCCCAGGTTTGATCCCTCCCCTGGGCACTCATTTTTTAAAAATTGTTACCTCTTTTCATTATTATTATTCATTACTCCCTACATTTTTGACTTATTTCAACAAAATTATTCCAAAACTTGTAGAAATGCACATCCTAAAAAAATTTCAAAACTTAAATCTAAACTGAAAGTTATCATGAGTTGCACATAAAACGTTAGGATTTGCATTGTGTTGGATGTTGCCTTGTGACCCCTTTCTTTAGCCAAAGTTCTTGATTCCAATTTGATCATAACAGTATATGCAGCATTCAATCACCCACCAGTTGTTGTTGTTGTTGCTATTATATTATTGTTGTTCTTCTGCTGGTCTGCGCAGGATTCCACGTCCACTGACGGTGGCGCTGTGGTGGAGCAAGAAGGCAAGCAGAGCGTTATTTTATTGTATTCCACCATCAAGACCCTCTATATTGGCGGCGCCTCAGCATATTAAAATTAATAACCATATATAACACTGCACTACAGCTGTCTTTGAAATCTATACAGTACTGGACTATACTGGCATTCGCGGTAGAGTATAAAGTATACTTGTTGGATGCTCCAAATTCAAATCAACTCACCAAGGATGCTGCCACTGGAAGGTGCCACTGGTCGAAGCAGATTCACTTCGGAGACGCCAGTTTTCCAGGGTGGGAATGGCAATGAACGTTTGGCAGCCCCAGCAGTCGTGGAAGACAGCTTAGTATTGTTTGCCCCGCCAGCAGCAGACATCTCAGCAGGTATTGCTGGCACGGGTGTCGTTGTTGAGTTGGCCGTTGACGATGATGACGTTGCAGCATTACTGGTTGCCGGGCTCGTCCAGCAGCTCACATTGTCAGCAGACACAACACAGAGCAGCCGTTGGTCATGCATTGTCACGGACGCTCCGCCGGCCATGGCACTGCTTGTGCCAATCCCATTGTCGGCATTGTCAACAGGAGATAGGTCCTTGGTGCGACTAACAACAACGGCGGGGACGTCGTCAGGAAGCTCTTTTTGCCGGCTGCGGGCCAGGACTGCTGTCATCAGAGGATGGGTCTGCGCCTTATTGCCGCCCCCTGGACGGAAACCCGCTTTCACAGGCAGGGCAGATGACTTCACACGGCCGCCGTTCTGCTGATGTGGCTCTGCTAGATACCGCAAGTATATATACAGTTATACCGTCGACGAACAGTCCTTTATCTTCTTACCCTCAATGTCTCTGGCACGGGTGTTGTTGTTGAGTTGGCCGTTGACGATGATGACGTCCCAGCATTACTGGTTGCTGGGCTTGTCCAGCAGCTCACATTGTCAGCAGACACAACACAGAGCAGCCGTTGGTCATGCATTGTCACGGATGCTCTGCCGTTCATGGCACTGCTTGTGCCAATCCCGTTGTCAGCATCGTCAACAGGAGATAGGTCCTCGGTGCGACTAATGACAACAGCGGGGACATTGTCAGGAAGCTCTTTTTGCCGGCTGCGGGCCAGGACTGCTGTCATCAGAGGATGGGTCTGCGCCTTATTGCCGCCCCGTGGACAGAAACCCGCTTTCACGGGCAGGGCAGATGACTTCACACGGCCGCCGTTCTGCTGATGTGGCTCTGCTAGATACCGCAAGTATACATACAGTTATACCGTCGACGAACAGTCCTTTATCTTCTTACCCTCAATGTCTATACTGTGGGCAAACATGTAAAAGGCAGACATTACATGCAGCATACGATCAAGATGCTGCTGTGCATTCCCATAGTGATCGTCAACAGTTCAACGGAGGATGTTGAACGCTATCAGCATTCCATTCTTACCCTCAATGTCTATACTGTGGGCAAACATGTAAAAGGCAGACATTATATGCAGCATACGATCAAGATGCTGATGCTGTGCATTCCCATAGTGATCGCCAACAGTTCAACGGAGGATGTTGAACTCTATCAGCCTTCCAAGCCCACTCTTAACTGACCTATAGCATATACACCTTTTCCACCAGCGAGTCCCGGTGAATTATAGCCCTATGGTAAAACAATGGGAAGTTTCACATCTGTATGCGTAAATGAATGGGAGTCATCTTCATACATTATACATTGCCTTCCTATATGGCTGATCTATAGAGTATAGACATCCAAGCTTTACTCTCTGGAAAATTTTAAAATATGAATCTAATTTTGATTGCATCAAGATTTTAATTTGAAGCTTCCATCCAAAGAATCGCTGCTATACTGAAAATCAGAAGCAATCATGATGCATATAAAAAGTCAAATTAATTTCTTTCAATGCAATTGTGAATACGAACTTATACTGGGTCAATATGCTCGTATATACATGTCACACGTCACGGATTCCAACTCAAGGCCCAACAGGCACTCAGCACAGGTTGAAATTACTAAGAGACACGGAGTACTCTTCCTAGAAGCGCGGAACTCTATTCAGTCCGTCGAATCATATCACTGGCTTTGATGCTCGACCGCGCAATGGATTGAACACAAGGCTATGGCCATTTTGTTCCCCAGTATCCATGTCACAGGGTTCTGCATGATACCATACCTTCCTCTCTGGTCAAATATCTGAACCACTCTAGTCAGTGTGAAAGATTCACCAAAAATTAAATTGTTTCATGTCATTGAATGCCAAAATCCAGGTAAGCGACAGTACACTCATCACATGCTGCGCAGCAATGATTCAGGGGGAGGGGGAAGAACCCCTCGGCAGTTCATGCATGCCCCGTCAGCAGAAGTACATGTACAATGGAGGGTAGGGCATCCTTTTATCACAATGGTTATTTCTTTCTCATACCCAGTCAAAGGGAAACTCATTATTCTCAGATTTTACAGTCATCTCATTTTATCCTGAAATTTAGAGTATGAGACTCATTATGATTATGTGACTCATAAACCTTCAAATTATACACTGCCTTTCACTCAACTCACAAGTTTTGTATTCTTTGACTCACTGAATTTGTTCTGCAAGCAACATGAATTAAATGGCGCCAACAATGTGATGTAGTAAGACTTGCCATGGCTCGCAGTCTCTACAGCAGTAACAGAGAGGTCAGGATAGACTCTCCCCAATAAGATCACGCACCAAGTATACAGAACACAGCAGTTTACTGCAGTAAGGGCCTCCCCTTACATCATTGCGCAAAATCTAGCGGCGGGCACAGTCCCGCAACACATGACCCACCCAAACATCGTTATCATCTCTTGAGATCTGAGGGCGAACCGCGAGGGGGTGGCTTGCGAGACAGCATGACGGCACTTCAACCTGAATGATTGACGCGTGATCATCTCTTCTAATCCTTGACTTACTGTTGTTATTATTAATTGGTGCTGTGAATATATGACGTGCATTGAGAACGTGCGTTGAGGTCTCTCTCTCTTGACTGACAATTCCTTATTGGGGGCTTGTAGCCACAATACAGTGATCAACGTAACGTTGCACGCCAGCATCAACAGTTATGCCTCGCAATACTGAAAACTCCAAGGCAGCGGCGGCTGCTGCTTTAGTGGACCTGGCTACCATTCATGAGGAGGTGGAGGAGGACGACGATGAGGAGTTCCAGGATACGATTCCACTCCCTCGTGAAGGCCGGCGCAACTCCAACGCATCCTGGGCTTCGACGGCGAGTGTCTGGGAAACTTTACCCCTGGACACCCTGAAACTTCTGGCAGACACGTATCACCTCGGCCACCCCGCAAAGGCAGAGAAGGCTCAATACGCCGCTCAGTTGGACCGTTTTCAAATCCCGCTGACGGCTATTTACAAACTTCCACGCTGCCACGACGGGGGGACACGCCGCACTCATCCAGACAACGACAGTGATCATGACGTGACCAGGGCGNTGCATGCCAATATTCACCATTTTGTGTTTTTTATTTTTGACCATTTTTCATGATGGATTAAGAATGGGTGAAATACCCATTAAAATAACCCCCTCAACCAGCCCATTACATACCCATTATTTGAATGCCAATTCATCCCATTACTTTTATGCCCTATTAACCCATGAAAATAACTGTCCTGTAACCCATTATTGATGGTTTGAGGGACCATCACCTGTGATGTTACAGATAACAGTTTTTCATGGGTTTTTTACTCATGAAAAACTTAAAAATTATTTGCTGGGTGCAGACACAACACAGAGCAGCCATTGGTCATGCATTGTCACAAACGCTCCGCCGTCCATGGCACTGCTTGTGCCAATCCCATTGTCGGCATTGTCAACAGGAGATAGGTCCTTGGTGCGACTAACAACAACGGCAGGGACGTCGTCAGGAAGCTCTTTTTGCCGGCTGCGGGCCAGGACTGCTGTCATCAGAGGATGGGTCTGCGCCTTATTGCCGCCCCCTGGACGGAAACCCGCTTTCACAGGCAGGGCAGATGACTTCACACGGCCGCCGTTCTGCTGATGTGGCTCTGCTAGATACCGCAAGTATATATACAGTTATACCGTCGACGAACAGTCCTTTATCTTCTTACCCTCAATGTCTATACTGTGGGCAAACATGTAAAAGGCAGACATTATATGCAGCATACGATCAAGATGCTGATGCTGTGCATTCCCATAGTGATCGCCAACAGTTCAACGGAGGATGTTGAATGCTATCAGCCTTCCAAGCCCACTCTTAACTGACCTATAGCATATACACCTTTTCCACCAGCAGCGAGTCCCGGTGAATTATAGCCCTATGGTAAAACAATGGGAAGTTTCACATCTGTATGCGTAAAGAATGGGAGTCATCTTCATACATTATACATTGCCTTCCTATTATATGGCTGATCTATAGAGTATAGACATCCAAGCATTACTCTCTGGAAAATTTTAAAATATGAATCTAATTTTGATTGCATCAAGATTTTAATTTGAAGCTTCCATCCAAAGAATCGCTGCTATACTGAAAATCAGAAGCAATCATGATGCATACAAAAAGTCAAATTAATTTCTTTCGATGGAATTGTGAATACGAACTTATACTGGGTCAATATGCTCGTATATACACGTCACACGTCACGGATTCCAACTCAAGGCCCAACAGGCACTCAGCACAGGTTGAAATTACTAAGAGACACGGAGTACTCTTCCTAGAAGCGCGGAACTCTATTCAGTCCGTCGAATCATATCACTGGCTTTGATGCTCGACCGCGCAATGGATTGAACACAAGGCTATGGCCATTTTGTTCCCCAGTATCCATGTCACAGGGTTCTGCATGATACCATACCTTCCTCTCTGGTCAAATATCTGCACCACTCAAGTCAGTGTGAAAGATTCACCAAAAATTAAATTGTTTCATGTCATTGAATGCCAAAATCCAGGTAAGCAACAGTACACTCATCACATGCTGCGCAGCAATGATTCAGGGGGAGGGGGAAGAACCCCTCGGCAGTTCATGCATGCCCCGTCAGCGGAAGTATACATGTACAATGGAGGGTAGGGCATCCTTTTATCACCATGGTTATTTCTTTCTCATGCCCAGCAGTCAAAGGGAAACTCATTATTCTCAGATTTTACAGTCATCTCATTTTATCCTGAAATTTAGAGTATGAGACTCATTATGCTGATTATGTGACTCATAAACCTTCAAATGATACACTGCCTTTCACTCAACTCACAAGTTTTGTATTCTTTGACTCACTGAATTTGTTCTGCAAGCAACATGAATTAAATGGTGCCAACAATGTGATGTAGTAAGACTTGCCATGGCTCGCATCAGTCTCTACAGCAGTAACAGAGAGGTCAGGATAGACTCTCCCCAATAAGATCACACACCAAGTATACAGAACACAGCAGTTTACTGCAAATACCCAGTAGCAATCACAACACAATACTTATTTTTCAGACAATCCATCTTGAATGGAGGTAAAGCATGGAATGAGGCTCTCAGTAATCTTAGTCAATGGTTGCAAATATGGCTGATGCAATTGCGTGCAATGTTGCGTCAGCCGCTGGCCTGTGATTGGCCAATCAACACAAAGATATAAAATAGTTGAGTGCGCAAGTGGCGCGCAATGCCCAGGTCACTATATGTATTTGTATTTTATATTGGCCTGATGTGTGTTAAATCAAATTTTTGTAGATTACTGTCACTTGTGTGGTGTTTAATTGTATATATTACAATGACAAGTGTGGTGCAATCATTTTAGTTGATTACAATGAACTGTATGTTGTGTCATATTTGTGTTTAACAATAGCCTTTGTAGTGTGTTATTTTTGGGATTTCCTTATTGCTGGAGTATGTGGTTTTAATATTTTTGTATTTATTGTACATTGGCCTGTGTGTTGTGTGATTTTTGTGTTTTACATTGGCCTGTGTGGTGTGTGTTTTTGTGTTTTAAAATGGCCTGTGTGATGGTTTATGATTTTTGTTCAACAATGGCCTGTGTGGTTAGTGATTTTTGTGTTTTACAATGGCCAATCAGTATGTGTTTTAAAATGGCCTGTGTGGTTTGTGATTTTTGTGTTTTTAAATGACCAGTGTGTCATATTTTCTTTTTACAATGGACTGTGTGTTGTGTTATTTATGCCTTTTACAATGGCTTGCGTGGTTTGTGTTTTAAAATGGCCTGTGTATCATATTTGTGTATTACAATGGACTGTGTGGTATGTTTTTGTGTTTCACAATGGCCTGTGTGGTTTGTAATTTTTGTGTTTTACAATGGCATGTGTGGTTTGTGATTTTTGTGTTTTACAATGGCCTGTGTGGTATGTGTTTTAGTGTTTTAAAATGGCTTGTGTGTCATATTTGTTTATTACAAAGAACTGCATATTGTGTTATTTATGTGTTTTACAATAGCCTGTGTGGTTAGTGGTTTTTGTGTTTTACAATGGCCTGTGTGGTGTGTGTTTTAAAATGGCCTGTGTGATTAGTGATTTTTGTGTTTTACAATTGCTTGTGTACATGGTGTGTGATTTTTGAATTTTACAATGGCCTATGTGTCAAATTTGTGTATAAAAATGGACTGGGTGTTGATATTTATGGATTTTACAATGGCCTATGTGATGGTTTATAATTTTTGTTTAACAATATGGCCTGCATAGTTAGTGATTTTTGTGTTTTACAATGGCCAATTGGTATGTGTTTTACAATGGCCTGTGTGGTTTGTGATTTTTGTGTTTTACAATGGCCTGTGTGGTGCGTGTTTCAGTGCTTTAAAATGGCCTGTTAGTCATATTTGAGTTTTACAATGGACTGTGTGTTGTTATTATTTATGTGTTTTAAAATGGCATGTGTGGTTAGTGATTTTGTATTTTATAATGGCCGGTGTGTCAAATTTGTGTATTACAATATGGATTGGGTGTTATGGATTTTACAATGGTCTGTGTAGTGATGGTATATGATTTTTGTTCAACAGTGGCTTGGGTAGTTTGTGATTTTTGTTTTCAACATTGGCCTGTGGGGCGTGTATTTTATTGTTTAAAATGGCCTGTGTGGTGTGTGTTTTAGTGTTTTAAAATGGCATGTGTCATATTTGTTCATTACAATGGACTGTGTGATATGTGTTTTACAATGGCCTGTGTGGTTTGTAATTTTTGTGTTTCACAATGACATATGTGTGGTTTGTGATTTTTGTGTTTTACAATGGCCTGTGTATTGAGTGTTTGTGATTTTTGTGTTTTACAATGGCCTGTGTATTGAGTGTTTTAAAATGACTTTATTGTGTGTCATATTTGCGTTTAACAATGGACTGTGTGTTGTGTGTTTTATTGTTTTAAAATGGCCTGTGTAGTTTGTAGTTTTTGTGTTTTACAATGACATGTGTGTGCTTTGTGACTTTTGGGTTTTCCAATGGCCTGTGTGGTGTGTGTTTTACAATGACCTGTGTGGAATGTGTTTTACAATGACCTGTGTGGAATGTGTTTTACAATGACCTGCGTGTTTTATTTGTGTATTACAATGGACTATGTGTTGGGTTATATATGTATATTACAATGGCACGTGTAGTCAAGGATTTTTGTGTTTCACAATGTCCTGTGTGGTGTGTGTTTTTGTCTTTCATAATGGCCTGTGTTGGGTGTGTTTCAAAATGGCCTGTGTGTCATGTTTGTGTATTACAGTTGTGTTATTTATGTATTGTACAATGGCCTGTGTGGTTTTTGATTTTTGTGTTTTACAATGGCCTTTGTGGTATGTGTTTTGCAACGGCCTGTGTGGTGTGTTAATTTTTGTATTGTAAACACAAACATTGCACACCAGACAGGCCAGTGTACAATGGCCTTTGTGGTATGTGTTTTAAATTGGCCTGTGTGCTTTACAATGGACAGTGTGCAATTTTTGTTTTTCACAATGGCATTTGTAGTGTGTGATTTTTCAAATATTTCATTTTACTTGTCTTTCACAATTGATTGTGAAAAACAAAAAAAATATAACAAATGGTTGTCAAAAACAAAAAATATAATTCAATTGATTGTGAAAAACAAAAAATGTAATTATCAGTTCACACATTTCTTTGGGTTTAGCACAACAAAAAAAGCAACAAATAATTACTTGTTCATCTGTGATATTTTTTTCAGTGGTCTTTCTCAATGGGTTGTTTTTTTTACAGCAGCCACATCTGCGTTTTACAATCTCTTGTAAGACACAAATTAAACGTTTAAGAATTTATATATTTGCACTTCACAATGGCTTGCTTATGTTTGTGTATATTTGGATTGAATATGTTTGTGTAACTCATTTTCAAGAAAAACCAAAGGTGGTTTGATTTATGTTTCACAATAGATAGATCAACAACAACAAATATACAATTTTGTATGCATATTTTCTGTTTGGATTATGCAAAAATAAACAAGCACTAAATAAATGCTTGCACATTTGTGCATATTCTCTGCAATGCACTTTTCTTATGTGACGTTCTGTGAAGTTGGTGTATGTGGGTGTTGGATATATTGAGCAATCATTTTTTATTGAACACTAGTATTAGTGCTCAGGTATGGTTTTGGAAATATGTGAATATGTGAAAAGTCACATATTCACACAGTGTGTGCATCTTCTGTAAAGATTGGAAAAAAATTTATAGAACATTTGTGAGTGGAGGTTCATTCAGGTGTGCAAGTTTTTTTTTCATGAGAAATTTCTCATTTGTTTTGTATAGTGTGTGCTTTTTCTAAACTTCACACTTGAACAAAGAATAGAATCAATCAATGGAATACATGAATGCGTAACACAGGCAGATAGGCCATCTGCCTGTGTTATGCATTCAAGTGTGTATGTGTTATCAACACACAAGTTGTGGGGAGGGAGACACACACACACACACACACACACAACACCCACGCACACACACACATGCATGCACATGTATAAATCTTTGTGCTTGCACAAAGATTTATACGAGTGCATCAATATATATGGAGGCTGATATATACTTTATGTGTATATGTGTTGTTTTACAACACATGCACACACACATAATTTATACCACCCCCCCCCTTGCACCCCTCCCTTCCCCACAACTTTATTATTGCAGTTCAATGCAGCCCTTTCTGACCACAAAAAATAAGAAAATGTTATGAAAAATATCAACAACACTCAACTTCCATATACCTCACTTGCACTTCGTCATCCCATTTGCCACTGCAGAAGAGATCTGTAAAAGAAATGTCAAGCATGAAGGGATGGGGTGATAATTCACAGATAGATGAAATACCATCTGTCACTTGCAGAATTTTGAAGCCATTTGTGACCAAGCCATCCTGTTCAATCTAGCAGCATGGATCTATGAACAATGGAACATTCAGATAAAAATCAGATCAGATCAGCCAAAAATCCAATTCACAGTGAATACTTTTCAGCACTCTAAAAGCCAAAAAGTATTCACACTCACCATTTTCCTTGTGCTGAAGTTTGTGAGAAAAGATTACCATCCTTCTGGGGATCCTCCCTCACAAACTTTGTCGCAAGGAAATGTGAGTACATTTTTAATTGCTCAAGGGCAAACTTTTCCTCAGTATGCCCAAAATAAATTCCAAATAGTTGATTACAAATCAAATAAAAACTAACTGAAGAATCTTGCTTACAAAGATTAAAAAATGCATTAATTTCCCTTGAGCCAAAAAAAAAACAAAGCTTATGTACGCCAAGCAAAAATCAATTCCAAATAAAAAAATCTATGCACAAAAGTTGAGTTCATTTCATGTAAGTCATACTTGAGACAAAAATCTTGATCCTGAAACTTGTCATTTGATTTATATTGACCATAAGGGTCCCCCCCTCTATCTTTTCTTCAAAGACAGATTATTCCCCCAAACTTTGCCTTTGGTGCCAGCTTGAATTTGCGCGTCACAGCTGCATAATTCACTGTCGGCGCCAACAGGAATTAGCGCGTATTCGCAGCATAATCCAAAACTGAGCACTGTCCATCATAGGTGTCATGAGTCGCAGTTGACCTAAGTTTTCAGTCACCTGACAAAGATCCCATGACAACTACGTGATGGAATGAGTGGCGACATGGAATTCTAGGTTGGGTTCATGTGATGAGATCAAGGGTGGAACATTCAAAACTGTTAATAACTTCCTTGAACTCAGCACACTAGTCCACCAGTCCAATTACAACACGCCAGCGTCAACTACATTCCCGGCTAAATATTTCGTTTAATTTCACATAACATTTCTTCTTCCTGTTTCAACATTTCAGCTGTTTTAGGTACCAGACAGCTCAAAAGAGTCAGCAGTCTGAAGTGAGGTACTGCATGAATATTCAGCCTTAAACAGCATTTGAACTCTTTGATAAAGCTGAAAGATGCAGAATCTTGCAGCTTCAAGATAAACTTTTCAGCTACTGTCCACCGTCAGAGAAACTGATCTTCAGCACTTTATCGAGTTCTATTTTTCGCAACTTTTCTTCCATGCATCAATCAATCTCATTTCAAAAATTTAAAGTCACCAGTAATTTGCTCAGCTGTGGACTGCTTTATTCACAGAATCTGAGCTGTTACTACTGTGGGTCGCAGAATGACTATGAGTATCGAGTCATCTGAGAAGGTATATAGATCCCATCCATAGCAAACCGTACAGGGACTTGACAGAACAGTTTTCGTCGAAATCAAAGCACGCAGCACAAAACAGCCTCAGATTAGCCAAGTATAACCCACCCACAGGAACAAGCAGCATAGTTACTGCCAGGGTGGCTGCCAAGTTAGCCAGGAAAACGGAGTTTCAATATACGGGGGTATATTTGACCAAGAGCTTTAGCTGCTTATTCGCTTTGCACTAGGACCCAACTCAAACTGCCTGTTCAAGTTACCAAGAGCAAAGTCCTGCACCTGTGATCAGTCACTGCAGTTGTCTGGCTGCAGCAGGACTCTGTTGACATATACAGACTCATCTGTCACCAGAGAACAACAACTGCTGCAGCCAATCCATGATAGCAATACAGTACTTGCCAAGTGTTGAATATTTATCGTCATTATTGAGAAGACCCGCTTGCACGTCTGCTAAGGTTTAGTTCCTGCTATCTTCTTGCTGAGTTGAGGAAATACGACTAAGGTGAAGAACTTGAAAAGGAAATAAAAGAACCTCATGAGTAGCAGGAAATGCATAACTTTGATTACATTCAGGGTCTTTAAAGTTGTCTGAGCAGTAAACCAATTGTTTCTGGGGTGTACCTACAGTTTTTGCTGAAATGTTTATAAGAAAAACAGAAGTGAAAAAGGCATCATCAGTCACAACTTCTTTGGAAAAATAACGCAGAAAATTCAAAACTTTGGAATGCAATGTTTATATTCAACAACTTCCCTTATTTCTTGAAATTATTCAAAAATATGCTCTTCTGACGGAAGCATGTACTGTATAAGCAGATATAACCTGAAAATCAAAGCATGTGTAAGTAGTAGATCATTTATTCACTATAACAACCGCATATATTCCCTGATGTAAACGAGCAATATCCCTTGAAACATACTCTACTTGTTTTTGAAGTATTGCCTTGTCAGTTGAAACTTGAAGGAGGATGAAATTATTCTTTAATTGAGTCCTGAATTTTTTTTTTTTTTATTAGCACTTCCCTGTTATGAGGTTTATAAATTAAACGCTATTACAAGTTGGGCTTCTCCAAAGTGTGCAACTACATTTGTTCTCCATGCATGCATATAATGAAGGGAAAAATCTGTTTTAGAGATATTGTAAAAGAAAAAAAAAAGTGGGTTGAAATGAAGTTCGTTCAGAAGACACAACTGTCCCCATGCACATATGACATTGTTTCAAAAGAAAAAATCTGTCAAATTTGTTGCAATTGACTTTTATCCTATGGAAAATAAGGCATGAGATATAGCTCAATAAGAGTGACCTGATTATGTGCAATGCAATTCTTAGACAGCAAGTCTCTATTTTCAAGCCCAACCAGCAAGAACGGGTCGTCATTATACAAATCGAGTATACATACATATTCTAACGGTTAAAATCCTGTACACAATATTGTAAATGATTCCCTCATCCAAGACAAGGTTGATTGAGGAAATAATAGTATAAAGCAGAATACAGCAGCGGCAACATCATCTAGCCCTCAGTAATTTATCACATGACGTGACCAACTATTTTACTGTATAACGTCCCAAATCAATATACAGTAGCCAACAGTTACTTCCATTTCCCGTTTGTACGTTGAATTGCCTCGTTTCCTGTTTCTGCTGGTTGAGATCATGCTTCAAGCTTATTTTCAGTGATAGAAAGAAGTTGGCTTTGCTGATAACATAACTTCAACGGGTGCATGTTTTAAAGAATACCCCGTAGACCCAAACCAGCCCTCCACATTCAAATCCAGAATGTCATAAACCTGCTAAAGGACTTGCCCTATAGTAGTTTTTAGGCTAGTTGACATTCAAAGAAGTTAATATCAACATTTTTCCCTCTTCATGAGGTAGATTACTACAGTACGAAAACTGAGAGGCTGAAGGAAATTTACCATATTTTCATTCGTGGGTCAGGAGTGGACGACAATAGGTTGCCAGACCAAATCAAGGTCCCAATTTTCATCGTCACCAGGAGGAAACATTCCGGCCAAATTGCACTGCGCACTCATGAGAGTCCTGTCCACATTCGTATACTTCTGATGTGCACCTCCGCGGGATCATATTTCTTTCCCAGGAAGTCAGCATAACGCTCAGGCAGCCATTTTCCCAGCTGGAAGTGCCGCAATTTACCAGTCTGAATGTAAGAAGATGCACAATAAAGATCAGGGAGTTCAGCTGCACGACTGAAAAACGAGAATTATTCACGTTCAGAAGCTGTCCGGATCGGACTGGCCGGAGTTTCTCGCATTTGTGAGGGTCCGTTGGATAAAAGCTGATAGGAGTCCTGTCGCCATGCCTGTACAACTGCAATGCAAAAAGGAATCATATTCCTTGATTTGTTGATTACCCCACAAAATTTTACCAACTGAACAAAACCCAATTCGACTTCATCATAAGAACAATAATGACACTATCCAGTAAGCGCAAAAATTTGCAGTAACAAAAAGGATTTCGACAGGATCATGGGTTTCAGACTACACAGTGTACCAACTCCTGAACACCAATAGTCCCTGCTAAACAACAAGTAATGAACTCAGAATAATTGCTGAAAGAGTATTGCACTGCGCACGAGAAAAAAAAAGGTAATCAATGTATTGAAAATAAACGCACGAGTTGAGAACAAGGCAATTTCGTACGGGTACTCTTCATCACACTGATTACGAACAAAGCACAAAGACCGTTAAGAAAGATTGCCATTACACAAATCCTTATCCCAATATCCTTAAAAATAAAACCAACATATCCAGAAACTACGTTAGTTGGAATTTGCTTGAACACAGGCTACACGGCTTCACTCAACGAATGCACGAGGGATTCTAAATCTTGCAAGGAACATTCCAGCAGCCTTTGCGTAGAAGGTGAATCTCCTGAAATCGACGTAAACTCCAACGAGAAGGAAGGGTGCTTCTGCTTGCCAACAATGGAGTCCTGCAATATACCGGAATTCAACGGGAGTCGAGATTAGGATGAAGGAATTCAAAAAGCTTTCCTGGTAAGCAAGAGCATGCACTCACTCCAAGAGTTATACTGTAACGCCATTCGCAGTCGACCAGTTCTGGGTAATGGGGTCTCAGAACTGGGTTAGAACATCCCCACCGTTCAACCAAAGGAAGGAAAAGGCTTGTTGAAATCATCCGCTTTCGGCCGGAAGGATCATCGGGACACAAAGCTGTTTTCAGAAAGCCTTCACCGTCTCCAGATTTAACAGCGTCAGCAACGCTCGCAGCCAAGAGAAAATCGTTCGGAGATGATTGAGGGTTCGTCATGTTATCTAAAACCACATTCGGAAGATGAAGTTTCAAGAGAATGATTCGACCAAGAGAGAAAAATTAAGCTTTTTTCCTGATTACTTGCCAACTGAGAAATCACACAAGGCCATCTTCCGGAGAATCTCTTCAGCTTCGCTGATGTACAACTTGAAGTCATTGTCGGAAACACCATCAGCATTCAACAAATTCACAATGCAATCACTTCTATAGTGTCAGTCATGCTTATTATTACCCTTCCCCGAAATATGGAGGGAAAATGAATTTCAATGATTTCAATGCGTTACCACACCACCAGAAGGCAAAAATTGACATAAACACTGAGTTTTTCCGTAACGTCAAAAATACTCCAGAAATTGGGTGCACTTGCTCATCATTATCTTGATGACCTCGCAAACAAGCGTTTCGGGTTTTTGGGCACCGAAAGATTCCACGTGAACTGCGAAGAAAAAAAACCCCGTAAGTCCTGGAATAATGAACGAAAACAGAACAATGATGAAATCAATTGAGCATTATCAACAATAGCAAAACTTCAAGCCGCCCTGAAACTTGAGGAAGTCAACAAACGATTCATGTACAAGAGGAAGGAAGAAAACCCTTGGAGAGAAGTAACTCGAAGTGATCCAGAATTTTGCCCATTTCCACAAAGTTCTTCAAGTCTTCGTGAAAGAAAACATTGCGACTGTTCGAGTCGTACCGCGCATTGCTCACTTTTGCCACAGACACTCCTTCAAAGGATGAAAAAAAAAATCACACTGCTTTGAGAATGCCTTCAAGATGAGTTTGCATTTCAGGCATGAGTCTAAGCGAGATTTCTGCTTCCCTCGAAACTGACTTGAGATACGCTTGTCGCACGCGGGTTCTTTTCTCCACGTCCGGCGCGTTAGAACTCGTTCCGCATTTTAGTGTAGCTACATATGGCGAATGAAAATACAGCACGTTGAAATTACGGTGAGCATTTTTGCAAAAACACAAAATAGATGCCACGTAAAATGAAATTCGATTCTTGTCGTAAACAAACAAGATCTTACCGATAGTTCAGAAGAAGTTTCATTTCAAGAAGGAGAGTGTGGTACCACGACGATGTAGAGAGCTTCGCGTTTCATCCTCACAAGGAGTAGACTCATCGCCAATACTGCCAATGCATGCATGCCGCGCTGGACGATAAAACGTTGGAAAACGAGTTCATCGTCCGCTTCTGAAATCCGGCTGCACAGATCCAACCGCGTGAGTCCATTGTCTTAGAAGTACAGAAGGAAATCAGTGAAAGAGAAAGCAGAAAATATTTTTTGAGAATAAATTTCTTGTAGTGAATTGAGAAATTTTCACACACGACAAGATTGCCAGAATTGCATCCATAAGGTGTTGGCTATAGCCTGGGAACAATTCGTCAGAATTACGAAGAAAACCATTGCAATTAAAAAATGTAATCAGCATTTGTGCCTCATTCAGTTCCTTTTGTCACATCATGCTGCTTGTTTGGTTCAAAATTTCCAGGAGCATCTGACCTGCGAAGTGTTACGGTTTTCCCTATAGTACTGTATGACACAACTAAGTCAACAACTATAGAGCGGAAATGAGGAATAAGCTTCCCCATTCAGAGAAATATAGGGGGTATACAAGACTTTTATAGAGGTGATTGACAAATTCGTTACATTCCAGAAATTTTACTGAAATCTTTATCATGACACATGCCGTTCTACACATGCAGAGTCGATGTCAACGGCTGTAATTTTCAAATCTAGTTTTACGACAACTTTCCTTTTTTAGAGGATAGCATCGCTGCAGTCAACGCTGGGTTAAATAGGGTTTTGGGCGACAAGTTTGAGAGGATAAGGACAAAATTCGCCACCTTATTTCTGTTGCAAGCAGCTGTTTTCAAACTTATAAAGCATCTTCTAACACAGACTTCGGAGAGTCATTTTGCACGCTTCCCTAACTTACAGTAAAACTGCGGAGATTTCCACAAAAACTAAATAAATGACAACTTTACAGACACTTTGAACAAAAAGGGTTGAGTACCTGGACTCCACATATGGACTGTACGGACGACAGGCATTTGCGGATTTGTTCGAGCTCATTGGCATTCGGTAAATAGTGATGCTGATGAGCAGCCATATTCTCTTTGGCAACACTCATCAAATCATTCAGAGCGAGATTTTCCAACTGTCGAGAGAAAACAAATGAAGGCTTTTGCAGCAAATAAGAGGAAAGAAGTCTTCCCAAAAAACTCACCGAAAACAAGGAACTTTTTTGGCAAAATGTCTTTGATTTTCGGCAGGTATTCTGATGTGTTGTCCATAGAAACGATGATTTTGATGTTGCTCGGTAAATTATCGACGGGCAGCCAATCAAACGGATCACTTTTTCAACCTGGAAGCAATCACGAAATGATAAGACTATGGCAAAAAGAAAAGCGTTCCATTACAAACCTGGTCTATTGCATCAACGACGATAATGAGAAAAAAATCTGGAGGCAGACTCTTCAACATGCCCACAGAACCTCCTTCGAAGCGGGCTTCCGTGGAACAAAATTCACGTCTGAATTATCAACGAAAGACTCCTGGTTTCTTGCAATGTTTTCGATTAAATCAATTGCCGAATTCCCTCATTACAATATTATATCGATACATGTATGCGATAAGATGGCAGTGAATCATGAAGGCGTTCTATTAGAACAGAATAATATCCTTCTAAGTCTGGGTCTAATAAAAAAAAATAGCAAAAAAATAGGTGAGCAAAAAAAAGATTGCAAAGGAATCGATTGACCTACGGAAATAAAATACAAAGTTGAACTAGGTTTACACAGTATAGTGCCCACACAAAGGTTTGGATCATCACGTCCGAACGTCAAGGGGAAAACCCCCTGCTACACCGGAAAGGCAGACAGGTTCGGATGCTGCCATACATTCGCATCTACAACAATGATCAAGCATTTCAATTACGTACACCGTGGATTCACTCACATGACTGCCGTGTGAAGTGTGATTTGTCCCTGGAATTTGCTTGTAATTTAAATACTGATTGTTGTTACTGATGACTAGGCATGCATGTGAGCCCAGTAACCGGAAAGTTACTGCGCCCAACGATTTTGCCTACCTGGAGTATTTGGAGCTCAATAGGTGCTATTGAGCTTTAGCGCCACAAGCCGCCGCTTTGAAGTCACTCTTTGCCAGGGATTGGGAACTGTAGGAAAGCAAATTAAACATAGATGGCAGCAGGAGTAAAAAATGGCCGCGTGCTAGAAACGATCAAGCTGATATCCAGCTGACATCACTAAAGTTCAATAGCGCCCAGTGAGATATTGTACATGTAGTCCCTAGACTTTCGACGCTATCACTTCCCTTATATTTTGACCAGACATTGTGAAGAGTGTAATGCGGTATAGTGTTGCGGGAATCTCGGGTTATGGAGTTGGAATTTGAGAATCAAATGCTCCTTTTGAAGTGACGCTGGCCAGGGACTCTTATTAAACCTTATTAGTGATTGCGTCAAAAGTCAAGGACCGAATGAATGCCGCTGCTCTGAAATCGCGCACCTCTCGTCCGATCGTGACAGCCATCCCCTTCCTGGCGAAGCCTGAGTGGGAGGATAATCCGGGTGCTGGCGCCTCTCTGATAATAACCTAGATGTTGCTTTTAAGGGTCCCGCTAGGGTTCCCATACTGTATTCATAAATTCTGTGTATTCAACCGGCGAAAGCAGAGAAAACCCAAAAATTTCCGCGAAACCGGCAAAAATGAAAGTGATGTAATTTGTTTCTCAGATTTCAATGGATCGCTCTTCTCTCTTTGTCAATGCGATTGAACGTTTGCAGAGTCTGGCCGATGTGCCTTCATAAGGTTGTTTTGTGATTCCATAGTTGCCGATTGGACTTGTACCCATTCTCGGCCATCTGTCCCGGTTTTTTGTGTGAAATTGTGCTATCGATTCGGATGTCTAAATAGGTTGGTTGACGGTTATGCCGTCCAAAAACTATTGCAAACCTCCTCGTCATCTTTATCAGTCGTTTCGACGGCGGTCGTGTGATGTACGAAATCGTGAGCCCTGCTCGGTGCAACCTCACGATCGGAAGAAATGTAGCACGGCGCCAGTATTAGAGCAGTCTGAGCAACGAGCGTCAGCTGGCGGTGGAGGTCTTCATCTGATGCATGTTGACCTGGATTCTTTGCCCATGGCACTCATCAACACGACAGTGGATCCTGGAATAAATCTGAAGAATTGCCCATCTGGGAAAGCATGTGGAAAGTTCTGTCGGTGTGTGTGGATTAGTCCTTTTCTTTTACTAATTTGGAAAGATTGTTGCATTAGGATGTGGTAATTGCTTTAGCACAATTGACAATGATGGACTTGTTTCAGAATCTCGAAGGAAGTCCATAGCCCGAACAATCCTGTTGAAGAAATCACAAGATCGGATATAGTGGAAGGTGGCAAGAAACTTGGCTTGGTCGATGGAGGAGGGGTTCCTGTTAGGGTTGCTTTGTTGCCGCCCAATAAGAAAGAAGGGGGTCATTCCCAGAAAGGTGTTGGCTGTGAAACAAAGAATTATCGCTATCGAAAGAACAGGTCTTCCTCGAATCACCGGAGTACTTCATGTTCCCCCCCAAATCAAGTAAGCATCATCCAGCAGAGTTGCAAGAGAAGAAAAATAAAAGATTATTTAAAATGTGCTTCATGGTTAGGTGTGGGAACGGGTTGATTCAAATCAACATCCCCATCAAAGGTTTGGATTATCGTTTCATCTGCCACCGCTGGCATGTTCGTATCTGCTGCCTACTCCCATGAATGCCGTGCCCCTCAACACATTCCCTCCACCAAGCGTGCGGATGCAGATGAAGCAACCTGCCGGTTCGCACACACCTCATCATAATGCACTGCCGCCGCCGCACTATCAGCAAATTCCGCCTCACCCGAGTTTCTCGCGCCCGTTCACTTTCCAACGTTCGCTGCACTTCATGCCTTCCCCAGGATCTTCCGGGACTTGTGAGCCAATGGGAGTGATGCCGCACAACATGAGAGACTTACGGATGTTTAGTGTTCCTCCACCACTCACGGGAGCAGCGGGAATCGGCAATGTTGGGTGAGTGTGTTGCCTACGTAGAATGAATTGGTGGCTATGGTTAAAAATGGTGTATCCACGCAGTGCATCAGGTTTGGCGCAGTTCCGCGAGCAGCAGCAGCAGTTGCCAGCATCGCGTGGATTTGTCGGCGGCGATGTTCCCTTGCCCTTTCAGCCACCTGCAAACTTGTTGCAGCAGTACGACAACGCACTGGTGAGGAAGAAACAAAATCAAGAGGAAGAAAAAACAATTGTAAGACCGCCTCTTCATTGTCACTCGTGTTCATTGTTGTGTGGTCTTGTGTAGGTGAGTCCGTATAATCATGTGGAGAGCGTGCCATCAAGAAGCAGTGAAGCAGAGCGGTTCTCGGCTCTCTCCTCCGAAATCTGGTCATTGTACGTGAGCTCTCGGGAATCGCAGCAGCGGACCAAAGAAAAACTGCAATTGCAGCAGTTTTGGGACAATGCTTTTTGCGTAAGTCCATTTGCCACCACTGACTCACTATAGATCCATTTAGGGAAGGCTTGAGGAGATGACTTATACCCACTCTGAGCATTAATAATATTGTCTATCAGGGAGTAGGAACTCAATGGTAGCATTGGCTTGAAAAGGGATGAGATAGAGCTGAACAAATTATGTTTGGTGTGTTTGCTTTCATCTTGGAATAGAGCTACAGTGTTTAGGCGTTGTTTTTTCATGATGCAGGTAGTGAAAGTGCAGAAATGAATTCCGTGGAATCTGGGCTCTCGGAACAAACCCAAGTTATGTGTATGAAAAAAGGAATAAATAACAAATAGGAAAAGATGTCTGCGTTTTTGAATAAATGAGTAACGTATAGCAGTAATGACGATGGAAAGGAATGGCTGTAAAAAAAAAAAACTTGTTTGAATGCCTGTAGCAGATGTTGTTGTTTCAGGCCCATTTCCGTGGCCGTTTTCCGCACGGGTGTCGTCTGGTGCTTGTGGGGTCATCGGTGAACGGGTTTGGATTGGACACGAGTGACGCGGACATGTGTCTGATTGTGTCCGACTCTCCAATTGACCAGAGGGACTGGGCACCGCTCATCCTCACAGAAGTCATGCTGGTGTTGCACAGTAATCTGGATCGACGTGAGTCTCAGTAAAACCATGCTTGCGCTATACTGTACTGTATTGTATTTTATGCCAATGGAATTGTATGTTTTGCTAGCTGTCCGCGGACTGGTGTATGTGCCTGCCAAGATCCCGTTGGTCAAGTTCACCGATGTGCGCACTGGTATCGAGGTGGACGTCAACTGCAACAACACAGTGGGCCTGCTCAACACTCGACTCTTGCGCGCCTACGCAGACCTGGACTGGCGCGTGCGGCCCCTTGTCGTGCTCGTCAAGCTCTGGGCCCAGCGCAACAGCATCAACGACGCCCGCTGCATGACCATCTCGAGCTACTCGCTGGTGCTCATGCTCATTCACTATCTCCAATGTGAGGAGTAATTTGTTTATTCAATTGACGGGATTGGTTATATTGCCTTATTCTGTGTATTATTTTTTATTGCAGGCGGGGTCTCTCCAGCAGTGTTGCCGTCACTGCAGCGGAAACTTCCGGACCAGTTCCGTGGCTCTGACTGTCATGTGCACAAACTGGACGTGCACGAGGAGTTGTTGATGAAGCGAACTGAGAACACGCTGAGTCTGGGTGACTTGTTTGCCGGCTTCCTCGACTACTTTGCCAACCGGTTCCAATACGACCGTCATGCCATCTCTGTCCGGCTCGGCACTCTCTTGTCCGTGGAAGATATTCGAGTAGCCTCCCCTGCTGCTGCAGCTGCGACTTTGTCTACCAATGCAACAGGAGGAGGAGGAGGATGTGCAGGTGTTACTGCTACTGTTCCTGCTCTTCCTGTACCACTCTCAAGCTCTGTTACACCTGCCCCCGCATTTGACAAGACGCAGCTCGCACTGTCTTGTCAGTCACATCATCATCAACAACAACAGCCCCCACAGCAGTCGTCGGGATGCGGAGATGCGCACGAGTGGAACTTTCTCTGCGTTGAAGGTGATTACACGTCTGATTGTCTGTCTTGTTTCATCTTATTTGGCCTTGTTAAATTATTTTATTAATTTTTTTTTTACATTTTGATTCGGACAGAGCCCTTCATGCTGACCAACACTGCGCGGTCCGTGTATGACGAGGCGGCATTTGAACGGATCCGATCTGTGTTTCGCAAGAGCTTTGTCACGCTTGTGCGGGACCGGAGTCTGAGCCCGTTGTTGAACGGCTCGCTGGAACCCCAACTGGCTGTGGCTGCGTATGACGTTCGAGTCCCCATTCCTGTCTCGCAGTTTGGATTTTCTGCCACATTGTCGCGCGTGAAGCCAATCGGGGTGGGATCGTCGTCGCCAAGTCTGACCGGGAACGATGACGCAGAAGAAAAAGAAGAAGAGGAGGAGGTTGGCAACAAGATGAAGTGCGAGCCTGCTGCATATGACAGCTGTCAGCGCGCAATGGGCACGGCTCGGTGCATTCCCGCTGCCTGGCACCGGAAGATACGCCGGCGGATTTCCGAGCAAGACCACCGCAGATCTTCCTCTGTCACTCATTGGAGATGATCAATACGTTTGATAATTTGTTCGTTTTCGAGTACATGGTGAATGAATGAATGGATGGTTATGTGTCTGCGTGTTTTTCGTTTGGTTTTTTTTTTTTTTTTTTGGTGCCTTGATGCGGAGACAGTTTTGATGGCGGTAGTAGAAGGAGTAGGTGTCAAAACGACCACCATTTGTCCGCAAGCAGCCCTTATCGAAGAGGAGATCGGGCGTTGAAAAAGTGTGTGTGTCAGAGTGGAGATTTGGAAAGTGGTCTAGTCGCGTTAGACTTTTGGAGATGAGTTGCGAGGATAGAGCCAAGCAATTCAACAGAAGCTGTGATGAAGAGTGCCTTCGAACTGAGTGCCTTTGCCTGTCTTGATGATCATGATGATGATACTGTGTTCCCACGTTTGTCGTGCGTATTTTATATGGGGATTTTTTTTCCCTTTCGTCTGGTTACGAGTGCTGCTGTATGCACTGTGTGATTGATTGATTGGTTGAATGATGCTTGAAGCAGTGCCTTGCTTGCTCCAACCCCCTCTCTCTCTCTTTCTCATGTGATCAGCCAGTGCTTTCTATAGTTGCGTGTGTGTGCGTGGAGAATAAAGGGAAGGAAATGAACAGTGTTTGAATTTGTTGTTGTTGTCTGAGGAGGAAGGCGTGATCATTTTGATGATTGATCTTGATTCCTTCTTCGTTCTTTTGTAGAAATGCAGGGAAAGGTCGCAGTGTCGTTGTTGAGACGAGCAGCAGGCGAGGAGGCGGAGGAAAATGAGCGTTTGCTCAACCTGGACCATGAGGCGATGTCGTCGCGAGACGCGGCCAAACTCTCGTCGCTCAAAAAGATCGTTTTGGCAGACAATGAAGACGAGTGAGAAAGGCGGAAGGAGGAGTTTCATTGGATTAATTTCTTTGAACGAGCCTTGTTTGCAATATTACATTGTCAGGAATTGCTGGACTCTGGAGGAGCGGGCCGACGTGAGTGGGTTCGGTGCTGAGCGAGATGGCGCCATTCTGCGACCCGATGACCTTGTGCGCGTCCTTGTTGACGAAGACGACACTCCCTCGCCTACAGCCGATTCCGAGTCGGGCTCGGGGTTGGCGAAGAAGCCGGCGGTGGCGGAGTGTGGTCCGAGTCGGCGTCATGCTGCTGCACTCCTGCAAACACTGTCTGGGAATGCTGCTGGCGGCCAAAGAGGCGGGCCCGTGAGTGCCCCACTACCCAAGAGCCTCGAGGACCGACTGCGGAGGCACTTGGCTTACGAGTCGGCTGCGGGTCACGTGGCCCGCTGGGACGCGACTGTGGCCCGCCATCGGCGACAAGACCAGCTCGTGTTCCCACTGGACAACCCGAAGCTCACCTTGCGAGCAGCTGAAGACTTTGTTCGATCCTCGGTCTGTTTTTCGTCGAAGACCAAGTCCGACCACGACGACGAGACTGCTGCCAGCTTGGAGCAAAGGCTGGAAGCTGCATTGGCAGCCGGCAAACATGAAAAGGTGAGTGCTGCCAAGACAGATGGACTCCTACCTAGAGATTTTCACGCGCGTGTGTGTGTGTGTTTTTTTTTTTTTTTTCGGCCTAGTTGGAGAGGAAGAAGGCTGATAAAGTGGAGGATGCAGAAGAAGAGGAAGAAGACAAGAAGCGAGACTCGGCGCGCGTGCGGGACATGGAGGAGCGGCGAAACAAGATGGCCCGGTTCCGCGCTCTGCAGTCGTACCACGAGGCCCGGCAGCGACGTGAGAAGCGCATCAAGAGTCGGTCGTTTCATCGACACGCCAAGAAGGAGCGGCTGCGGCGAGATGAGCGGCTGCTGGCCACTGGCGGCGAAGGGGCGGACGCTGTCAAGACGAGAGCCTTGGACGAGCTGGACCGTCGTCGCGTGGCGGAACGCATGTCGCTCAAGCATCGGCCACCGACGGCGTCCTCGACGGGGGGTGGTCGTTGGGCCCAGGCCCTGGCTATTAGAGCCAAGCACGACCCAGAGGTCATTTCCCCGTACCTTTATCTTCAATTCCTTTTCGTTTCTTTAATCGATTTCAACCCTTTGCGCAGGCGCGGAAAGCGTTGGCTGAGCAGCTCCGCTTGAGCAAGCAGTTGACGGAAAAGAGAACGTTGGGAGATGAAAGCAGTGGCGATGAAGAGGAAAGTGACGCTCGCCGGGCTATTGAGGGTGAGAATCATACGGAAAAGCCTGTTGAGGACGATGGCTTGTGGGAAAACATCAAGGAGCGGAACAGGAAGGATGCAAGGATGAAGGAGGAGAAGAAGAACAAGAGGAGGAAAACGGCGGCGGATATCAACCCGTCTGACTTTGTGTCAGTGAAGGAGGTTGTCGTGAGTGGGACCCAAGCGCCGGACGAGATGAACGTGGCCATGGACGCCCTCGACGATGACGATGTCGATGGGCAAATGGACGAGCAGCAGCAATATGGAGGGATGACTGCAGACTTGGTGGCCGAGGCGTTTGCTGCCGACGATGTGGTGGCCGAACTGGCACAAGCAGAGCTGGACGAGGGCAAGAAGAAGGATAAGAAGCCCAGCAGCGGGACAGAGCCGCCGGGTTGGGGCTGTTGGGGTGGCAAGCGGGGCGTAGTTGTCGATAGGACCGGGAAGCGAGGCCGGCGCAAGGCCCGTGGCCCGATTCCGTCGTCGACGGACCGTCCGTCGTCAGTAGTGTATACTGTGGGCCACACGGTGCTGAGTTCTCGTCGCGACGCTGCTGCTCGTCGCTTTCAAGTCTCGGAGTTGCCGTTCCCCTACAACAACGTGGTGGACTATGAGAACTCTGTACGGGCGCCGATCGGATCCACGTTCGTGCCGGAAACGGCAGCCACAGCCCTGCGGGTGCCACGGGTGCGGGTCCACAAGGGCGCCATCATCGAGCCCTTGAAGGATATTTTCGTCAAGAAGTCGTGATCCTCGGTTTTTTTTTGTTTTTTTTTTTTTTCTGCTCTTAGCGGGAGTGCGGAGAAGAAATGAAGTTGATGCGGTATCATTTCACGCAAATTGAGCCTGTTATATACTGTACACTACATTTTCTTGTTTTTATGATACGGAGTGGACAGTACCGTGAATTTTTTTTTTTTTTTTTTCATTTCTTTCTTTTCATGCACGTATAGCTTGGGACGTAGGAAGATGGGAGGGAAGAAGCGCATGAGCGGGAAATGTATCCTGTGAATCCGGGAAGTGTGAAAGACGACGATGATAATAATCATGCCATCAACAATAGCGAGGAAAAAGAAGAAGAAGAACGAGGATTAGCCGAGGTGGTGATGGTTGTGGAAGGAGGACGACGAGAAGAGACGGACGGTGGGGAAGAGAGAGGACGACGACGACAGGGTGTTGTGGGGGTAGGAGAAGGAGAAGAGAGCCAGAGTGTAGTGCGGTCGTCGGCCGTTGTGCAGTCTTCGCTGGTGCCTGGGATCCCGCAGTTTTTGGAGCTGGGTGCTGACACGGACCTGCGCCTGGCCCCGGACAACTGGCTGCACGGCGTGGTGCGTGCGGGCCAGCACTCGCTGCCCACCTGGTTTCTCATGCCCCGTCCGCGCACGGCTGGACTGGAGTTGTCGTCGGGCACCTTGGCTGCTGCATGGGCCCACTTGCTCGACTCGGTGGACGTGGTGGCCGACGCGGAGCACATCAAGACGATCCTCAAGCTCCCGCTGGCCCCGGACGCCGTGAGTCTGCTCGTGCACCGCGTGGGGCGCACGCTGCTCGTGGACGAGGTGCGGGGTGGGGTGGACTATTGGCCGCCGTCGCGGGGCACGAGTGCCGCCAAGCGACATACGCGCCAGGCCCTGGCGTCCAAGAACCTCCTGTCCAAGTTTCTGTTCCGCAGTCTTGCCTCGGACAAGGATCCGATCGTGTTGTCATCGTCTAATCATCATCATCATCATCAACGACAGGAGCAGGAAAAGAACTCTTCCTCCTCCTCCTACGCTGATCATCCCGTGTTTTCCAGAACCCTCTTGTGGACCTTCGAAGACATTCGCATGTTGATTGGTGAGTTTTTCTTGTTGTTGTTGGTGTCCGTGTCTCGAGTCCACCATTTTCCCGACTCGTCATTGGGAAAAAGAATGCCGGCCAGTAGATCGGTGGATAGATTTGATTTGACTCGACTTTTGCAGGGTCCAACATGCCCATCTACGGCGGCGGCACTCACCCGGTCGTGTCCCTCCGCCTCCACGACGTCCGACGCCCCATCACTGTCCTGACCGGCCTGGACTACTGGCTGGACAACTTGATGTGCAACGTGCCCGAGCTCGTCATGTGCTACCACCTGGACGGGATCGTGCGCAAGTACGAGTGTTTCCGCACAGACGACCTCCCGCGCGCCAACGGCTTCTCGCCGCTTGTCGTCAAGGACGTGGCACGCAACATCCTCAGCTTCCTCAAGTCCAACGCCACGTTGCCGGGCCACACGTATTGGCTCTTTAAAGGTGCAGAAAATATTAATTCTCCTCCTCCTCCTCCTTTGCTTGAGCATGGGTTTGATTCAATCGTGTGTATACAGTACTTTACTGTGTATTGTGCATAGTAGAATTCCGTTACAACAAATATTGTTATAACGAATTTTTTCATTGGTCCCGGCAGTTTGCCTTATGCGCAGTGTTATAAAAATCTCGTTTGAACAAATTACTTTGTCACAGAATCTCTGGTTAAAATGAATTCTTGTCCCAAGTTTCTCAAATTTTTTTTTCATCAGATTTTTGAATTTTGTTCTTCTTGATGTTCTTCTTGAAGTATGGCTTGCAGTTCTCCAATGGTAAGCTCCTCCTGATGCTCATCATCAGCTCCTCCACATCTTCCTACTCCTCCTCAATTTTCAAATCTTTTGCAATGGAGAGAATGTCCTGAACCACTTCACTGTCATCTGTTGTTTCTGTCTGTTTGGTTAAGGAAGGAAGCAAATTCTTTCATGCTGCAGCTAAAGTTATTTGGCTGACTTCACTCCATGCCTTTTGGATCAACCTCATGCATTCCACAATGTCAAATGTCTCCTTCCAGAATCGTTTCAGCGTTAAGGCAGCTGAAAACTGACATGCCTCAAAGCATCTTCTGAACAGCCCTCTGGTATAAAACTTCTTGAAGCTGGCAAATACTTACTTGCTGGTCTGTGGGCTGAAGAAGAGAAGTTGTATTTGGGGGCAGGAATTGGATCTTGATGAACTCATAATCTTCATCCAATGTTTCCTCCAAGGCTTTTGGGAGGCCTGTGGTATTGTCAATAATGAGCAATGCTTTTACCTCCAAAGTTTTTTTCCCTCAGATACTTCTTAACACTTAGAGCAAAGACTGAAAGAATCCGCTCCTTAAAAATCACCTGAGTCACCAAAGCTTTCCTGTTGGCTCTCCACATGACAGGTAGCTTTGATTTGATGATGCTGTTTTTCTTGAAAGCCCTTGGATTCTCTGAGTGATAGAAAAGCTAGGGTTATAGTTTCAAGTCACCTCTCAGGTTTGCTCCTAGAAGGATTGTCAATCTGTCCTTCATTGCTTTGTGTCCTGGCAACTTGAGCTCCTCTGGAGTGATGAAAGTTTTGTTTGGCATCTTTTTCAAGAACAACCCAATTTAATCACAGTTGAAGATTTGTTGTGCATGACACCCTTCCTCACTGACAAATTTCTGGATATTTTTGACAAACTTCTCTGCTTCTTGTTTATCTGCACTGGCAGCCTCACCATGCATCACCACACTGTGGATTCCAGTTCTCCTTCTAAACCTGAAGAACCATCCCCTGCTTGCTTTGAACTCCTCAGTCTTCTGTGCACTAGTTCCAGGATTCACTTTGTTCAGTTCATCATATATTGCACAAGCTTTTTCACAGATGATTTCCTGTGTAGTGATGTCTCCAGCCATTTGTCTTTCATTTATCCACACAAAAAGGAGCCTTTCCATCTCATTACTGATTGGCTTTCCATGAATTGTGTTGTAAATCTTGGAAACTCCTTTTGGAACATTTGCTTGCAAGATTGCATCTTTGTTCTTCAAAATAGTGCTTATTGTGGAATGGTTGAATCCATACACCCTGGCAAGCTAAATCACTTCAGAGCCTTCTTCAATCTTCTTCAAAATTTTGCGCTTCACTTCAATTGAAATTTCCTGATGGATGGAAGATGTCCTCTGTTTTTTGCCATTACAGTATTTGGCCCCATCCTTAATTTAACTACTGTATTATATTTCCCTTTGTTTTGCACTTAATTCTCTGAAAGAATGTACAAAATAAGTTAGTGGGGCATTTGGTGGAAAAAAAAAATTACGTCAAAATTGGAGTTGCCTGCCTAGCAACAAATGGTTGCTGGGCGGGACATTTTTCTAAGGTTTTCAATGGCCGTTGGTGGGTGTGGTTGTTTGGTGAGGCACCACTGTACTGTACTCTATTTTTACTTACATAACCTGACCCAACCTTACTGCCCCAAAGTCAGTTTTTGTACAATATGGAATCCTGCAAAGACAGACTTCAGGGGCAGTGTTTCATCTATAACTAAATCCATCTATCTCATTACAACA
The DNA here is from genome assembly GCA_905338405.1 of Notodromas monacha. Lineage (NCBI taxonomy): Eukaryota > Metazoa > Arthropoda > Ostracoda > Podocopida > Cyprididae > Notodromas > Notodromas monacha. The sequence goes on along the minus strand of CAJPEX010000016.1, from coordinate 305,707 downwards.
AATTTTTTGCTTTAACGAATTTTTTCTCAGGTACCCATGAGTTTTTAGTAACGAGATTTTACTGTATCAGGCAAAAATGACGACGTTGTCAAACTATACGATCTCACCAGCCTTTGCCGACAAGACAGGGAGGAGCAGGAGCAGCAGCAGAAGCAACAGCAGCAAAAGAAGAAGAAAAAGAGGTGTGAGAAGCAACAACAACAGCACAAGGAGGAACAACAGCAGATAGAAGAAGACAACAACGTCATCATTCAAAAGCAAGAGGAAAAGAACACAATCAGACTGGGGAATGAGAAAGGCAAAGAAGAAGAAGAAGAGTCGGACGATGGTGGAAGCGTGGAGAATCCCTACACTGTGCCGGTGGCCCTACTCCTCTACCGGGTGGCCAAGAACCTACTGACGCATGAGACAATGAAGGGACGCCGAGCTGTGAGCACAATTGGCTCATTGCTCACAAATTGCGTTGCATTGTTGGATGAGACAGAGCATTCCGGGGTGAGAGAGTGATCCTTGTACTGTACTGTACTGTACTGTATGTATGTATTTACTGTATTGTTATTGGCTGTGCTGTGTGTCAACCTTTCCTTTCCCCTTGTCCTGCTCATTAATGCAGAACGCCTGCGTGCATGAGCGCAATGCTGTTTCTCTCTCATCTAATACTGTATATGATGCCGCCCAAGGTGGTATCTCTGCTGTATAATTATACCCTGGTGAAACGCTGTTGCAGAATAGCTTTAAATATCCTTTCTTTTGTTTGTCCCGATTGACAGGTCTGTTTTATGACCTCCCTTATAGTCTGGTTTCCCATATTCCAATGAAGGCCCTGAAATTGAGCATTATATTCAGTGGTTAAAGCCCCTCTAGAAGGAGAAGAGTCTGTGCTAGGAAGCCTTGTATTTGCATATGTTGATTATAACAAATGATACTTGTGCAGCAAAAGTACAGTACTCATATTATTCACTTGAAAATCACATAAGTACTTAGTTTAGGACACGCCCGGTAAAGAGGGAGCAAATCTAACATTAAATCAAATAGTTGACACTCATGGAATCATCCTCATAATGGCTAACAATGCTCAGGGTATTTGCCTGTGATTTGTAAAATTGCGAGTGTACAACAACAATATTCATTTATTATTCCATTCATTCCTCTCCCCACAGGTGGTGTCTGGGTCACACTTTATGCTGGCCAACTTGTGTCTGGAGGACTTGAGGTGTTTGCGGGTCTTGGAGGATGAGGAGGAGGACAATGACAACCAGCAGCAAAACAAAAAAGAGGAAGAAAAGGAAAAGGAAGTGGTAGACGTTGTGAGAAAATGTTGTCGTGTCCCAGTGAGGCTGGGTGAGAATGCAGGTGCAGTGTCGTCAATGACAATGCCGACATGCATCAGCACCAAGACGCTGTTGTTGTCATCTCAAACACCGCCTCCAACAACGCAGCCATCATTGACAGAAGACAATGATAACAACAACGCCGAAGGAGAAGACGTAGAGGGGGAGTGCGTGCCAGCATCTTTGCAATTCCGACTGCCTGCTGCGCCGGTACAGCGAGCCTCGCTGTGTTTGCAGCATGCTGTCAAGGCCTTGCGAGTCTTGTCACTTGTTCGAACAAGAGTGAGCTCTCTATGTCTCTCTCTCTCTCTCTCTCTATTTGTGTTTTTTTCTTTCTTTTTTTTTTTTTTTAATGTTGACAATCTTTGTCCGTCTGTCTGTCTGTCTGTAATTTTGAATTGGTTTACTTGCAGCATTATTGTGGCCCCAGTTCTACCGCCATCCCATTGTTGTGGACTCCCGTGGGGGAGAGTGAGAGCATAGTGCAGGTGTTCCATGCACCAACAACTGCATCCTCATCATCGTGTGGCACCAGCAGCAACAACAAGAAGGGAGATGACTTGAGCAATAGGGCCGAACTCGCCTTGTTGTTGTGGCGAAAGGCGGCGACGGCATGTCTAGTTGCAGCAGACCATTGTCTTTGTTGTCGATCCGGTGCAAGTCGGGCGCAGATGGCTCGGTACTTTGCCAGCGCTGCCCTTTTCTGTAGGTGAGAACTTGCAACACTTGCGCGCTGACTACCTTCCTGATTGATTGTTCAGTATTTTAATATAATGTAATGTAATTTGACAATCAATTGCTTTGCTTTATTCAGGCGTGAAGCCGGGTTCTTGGCGAGACGCTGGCAGAAGGACGCATGTTTGGAGCGGGATCTTGACACAATTGAGAGTCTGGCGCTGAGTCTGACAGGTCACGCCAATTTTGTGTTGGCTGTTGGTCGAACCGAGGGAAATGATGATGATGATGATGAAGAAGAAGAAGGGGGAGGAGGAGGGATAAGAAAGAATCAAGAATACTTGGATGATTCATCATCATCATTGTCTGTGTCGGAAGTCAGACGTGCAGTAGCAGACTTGTGTGCATTAAGTAGTGGGACATGGTCGTTGCCGTCATTAGCAACAACAGACTCGGACTCAATAGATTTGTTGCGTGCAAGTCTGGCAGCATTTGAGCTTGCCGCACGCGGACCACAATTGAATGGCAAGGCCAAGACGCGGCTGTTTCGTCGTCTTGGTGGTGCCGCCAACGAATTAGGTGCCCGACTCTTGAACTGCGCGTCAACATTGCACATGAGAAGAAATGATGATGATGTGGACAACAACGACAATGTTGTTGTTGCCTTGGCTACTGCTACTACTACTACTAGGACTGCTCCTGTATCAACGTCATCATCATCATCAGTCACTTGTCACTCAGAATGGCTGAGTGAGGCTGAGCGCGTTCTGCATCGGGCAATGCGCGTTTTCCAGGCGGTCAGCGATGTCATCAACGTGGCAGTGGTGTGCGCCAATCTGGGGCGTCTATCACGGACTAGGGCCCATCTGGCTGTTGGCAGTGGTGGTGGTGGAACAGGTAGGGCCATCTCCACCTCGTGGGCCAAGGTGGCCGCAAAGCAAAAGCAGTTTTTGCGTGACGCTGTCGAGTGGTACAAGCGCAGTCTGATGGCCGTCGAGTCAGAGGAGGGAGGATTAAGTGAGATGAAGGCAACAGCAATGAAGAAAAAGAAGCAGCAGCAGAAGACAAAGAAGAGGGAGGAGGAGACAGTTGCAATGAGGATGAGAAGCAGCGCTGGTCGACGAGAGCTGGCTCGTCGGTTCCGCTGGGACCTATCCACCACCTACTTGAACTTGGGTTCGGTCATGCAGGACTGGAACCAGGCCGAGTCCTTGGACAACAAAGAAGCTCTGGCTGACCGCGAGCAGCAAGTTGCACAGGCCTTGGAAGCCAGTATGGACTGTGTCAGGGCCCTCCTGTTGCCGGGAAGAGACTCTGCTGCTGCTGATGGCGGTGTTGGTGGCGGCGATGATGATGATGATGATGAGTGAGTTGAGTTGAGTTGAATTGAATTTTTCCATCTGCTTTTATTTGTATTTACAATCGAAAAAGGGGCAAAGAGGAAGACGACGACGAGGCAGTGTTTTATCAGTACCGAGTTGCCATGCTGCACCGTCGACTCGGATCATTGTGGCATCACGGCGTGCGTCAGCGAAACGGTGCCATTCGTGGAAACTGGTGAGTGAGTGAAATGAAGAGGATTGGACTGATTTAGCCACAATTTTACATTGCATTGCTTTGCTTGTCTATGGGAATGAAGCCAATGTTCAGAGGAGAAGGACGACGAGTCTTTGAAACACCAACGACGACGTCTTTGTGTTCTGGCCGAACGTCACTTGTCGGCTGCAGCCGCTGTGTTTCTCGCCATTGACCGGCCCGTGGACGCGCTCAAGGATTTGGTGGCTCTCACTGCCTTGACGGAGCAATTTGAGGTCGAAGGAGAAGAAGAATGTCGAGGGTCGTTGTCGTTGGACCGCCTGCTGGAATGCCGTGATGCGCTTGAGAAGGCGCTGTCGAGTCTGTCTCTGTCGTCCTCGTTGTACTCAAATGGTGATGAGAGCGAGGAAGTGAAGGACATGCGGACGATCCTGCGTGTGTTGGTGCAGCGTCTCAGGGCCGGGCTCTTGGCACTCGCCAAGCGGATGAACAAAAGGTCTGTCTCTGTCTTGATTTCTACATGCATGCACTGTCATTCTGTTGTCGTTGGTGCCCTCGCAGGCCTAAAGAAGAGAAGGAGGAGATGGTCGAAGCGGAGAGACTTGCGGTCGTGAAGCAGTGCTACGCTGAAGCCCTGCGTCTGCCGCTACCTGCTTGTTCTGCCGAGGAGGACGACGACGAGGAGAAGGAGAACTTGAAGGAGACAGGTGCTAGGCTCGTCGACGCGCTGAAAAGTGTGGCCGATGCTTTGTCGACTCGAGTCGGCAAAAAGGAAGGAAGGAAGGAAGGGATGAGGAAACAGAGGGCCTCTTGTTGACTGTGATTGTGAATCCCGCCTTTTTGTTCTTCTTTCCCCTTGTTGTTGTTGTTGGCGGACGAGCAAAGGTGGGAAATGAAGTGAAGGGAAAAACCCGTCCCTACTGCCTACGCTGACTAATGAAAAATCTGAGACGATTCGTTTTTGTTTTTCCATCTCTCATTTGGATGCAAAGGAGGAGTAGTGCCATTTAAACATTTTCTTGTTTTCCTTCCCCTCCCCGCGTCCGTTTTGTCGTCGTCTTATTCGTATAGTAAGAAGGAAAGAAGCTAGTGTGTACTGAGCGAGTGGATTAGTGTGGTAAATCAAGAAACGGACAAATAACAGGCAGGCATGGCTGGACTGCCGAAAGCGGACGAGTTGGACTGCTCGCATCGGGCACGAGGCGTGTGGCTCGTCAAGGTGTGTGGTCTTGTGTCTCTCTCTCTCTCTCCACTCGATCCCTCCCTTTCAATTGTTATTGTTCGTTTGCTGCAGGTGCCCAAGTATGTGGCCGAGGCCTGGGACAAGGTGGCTGGCGATGCCGAGGCAGCCAAGTTGCGCATTGAAAAGTGCGTGAGATGATGATGATGATTATGGTCATCTTTATTGCGCTTGATACTGTACAATAAGTGTAGTATCCCTGTTGTTTTTGTTCCCCCAACCCACCCCCCTTCTTTTTGATTAGGACACCGGGAATGAAGCCGAATGTGTCGCTCACGTTGTCCGAGGCGGCCATGTCGGCACTGAACATGACTGGGGCGACGGCGACGTCGTCGCAGTCAATGAATCGGGCCAAAGCCGTGCCGCGGGACTACAAGCTCGCCGTCGCTACCATGTCTGCTCAAACGCTGGCCATTTTCTCGCAGTCGGAATCGATTCTGTCGGGTAAGGAAGGAAGCCTTGGTAGTCTGTTGGGCTGGGTTGAAGGAATGGATTCCGGGATGGGCTAAAAGTACTGTACTTGCCTCGCCAGCAGGTAAAAAGAGAGGAGGGGCCAGCAACAAGAAAAATGGCAATAATAATAAGAAAAAGAAGAAGGCGAAAAAGGACGGCGAGGAGTCGGGCGGAGGAGGAGGAGGAGGAGGCAACAGTAGTGATGGGTCCGACAGCGACGGGGACAACAACGATGACGGCGACGACGACGACGACGATGATGATGGCGGAGGAGGAGATGGGGGAATGAAACGTAAAGACGGTGGGGGGCGCAAGACTAGCAAGAATGACAACGACGGCGGCGGCAGTGTGGAAGACGACGACAACGATTACGAGGGCAACGACAGTGGGTGCGTATTTTATTCACCCAAAAAAAAAAAAAAAAAGAATGAATGAATGAGTTTTTTTTTTTTTTCAAAAGAAGAAAAAAATGTCATCTTTGTTGTTGTTTTTGTTGTTGGACGCAGTGAGGATCGATTGTGCATATTTTGATCGTGGATTCGACCGATGACGTGCGGAGAGGGGATGTAAAATGACATTCCTCGATGACTCCCGTCATCATCATCATCGTATTGCATGCAGGTGGTAACTCGACGACGACTCGACTGCAGCTCGAGGGCAAGGTGGTGCAGCGGGCCGAGTGTCGACCCGTGGCGGACCTGGCCTACATGCGGCACAAGGCGCAGATGATTCGCGACTCGTCCAAGCCCACGCGCACGGTCATCCAGCTCGAGAAGGCCATTCAGAACTACAAGCCAGTGGCGGATCATCGTCACAATGTAAGTACTGTACTGTACTGTGCAGTATTTTTTTTTTTTTAATTGAAAGATGAATTGATTGAATGAATGATGACGCAGATTGAATTTGAGAAGCTGAAAAAGGCCGAGGGCAAGAAGGCTCGTGGTGAGCGAGACAAGGTGCTCGAGAGCCTCTTTGCTGCCTTTGAGAAGCACCAGTACTACAACATCAAGGACCTGTGCACCATCACGCAGCAGCCAATTGTAAGTACATACAGTACAGCATAGTACCTAACCAACTTAATTGTACTTTATCTTTCTCTTTTTCGCTCTTGTAGACGTATCTCAAGGAACTGCTCAAAGAGTTTTGCATCTACAACCTCAAGGCCCCCCACAAGAACATGTGGGAGTTGAAGCCCGAGTATCGGCACTACAAGCCGGAAGAAGACGACGACGACGACGACGACGACACGGGCGGGGGAAAGGATAATAATACTGGTGGTGGTGGTAATAATGATAAAAAGAAGAAGGCAAAGCAGCAGCAACAAAAGCAGAAGCAGGCTGGAGGAGGAAACAACAAGAAGAAGAAGAAGCAACAGTCTTTGTCAAAGGATAAGGCCAGCGATTCGTCGTCATCGGATGACGACGATGGCGGTAATCGATAAAGACCTGCCTCGTCGTCGTCTTTGTTGTTGTTTTCGCCAGACACGGGGTGTTGTGTGTGGGTGTGTGTAGTCAGTCTGTATAGTGACATTTCCACATCATACACACACACACACACACAAACGGGCGAGAATCTTCAAATTGAGAGACTGACGCTGACTTGCGAGATTCCGCACGGACGAGTGAGTTGAGTTGAGTTGAGTGAGTGGATGAATGAATGAATGAATGTCGGTGGTTCATAATCGCCATTTGTCTTTCTTCAATTGTTTCATTGTCTCTTCTCGTCTGTCTAGACTGAGAACAGCGCCGTTTATTTCCTGTTACAGTATATGTATGGCTTGTTTTTTTTTTTTTTTTTTTTACCCCCTTCCGTTCCTTAATTTGTTACAGTATATTTATGGCTTTTTTTTTTTTTTTTTTTTTTCTTTCATTTTTTGACAGGAGGAGGAAAGTGCCGTTCGTCCTTTCGTTCAATGAATGGATGAATCTATCTGTTTGTGCATCCTCGTTTGTTTGATTCTTTTCTTTTCTTGTACTGTGTTCGACGACGGGATTTGGGGATGAACACGAAATCGTATATACAGTATCTACAATTGGGAAAATCTGACCATCATCCCCGTTTATTTGAGCGTGAATTGCCCCTTCTTTTTGCCTCGAATGAATAACGAGCTGCTTGTATATGCTGAATGAAGCAGGAATGTCGAGAGCGTGGTCGAGTGACGAGTCGACGGATGCGGCAGTCCAGTCTATCTTACCTTGTTCGTCCAACGACGACGACGAAGAAGATGATGATGATGATGAAGAAGACGACGACGACGAAAGTGACAGTGAGAGTGACAAGGAGGCGTCACCGGAGAACGGTGTGCAAGGAAAGATGAGAGCATCAGTGGGCAGAGGAGGAGGAAGAGGAAAAGAAGAAGAAGAAGAAGAAAGAACACGCGACCTGCCGCCGTTGTCGGATGTGACGGACTTGAGCCCGGAACAGACGGCGTACGTGCGGCAGTTGGAGGCCCGCTTCCGTCACCGATACGACGCGGCCAAGGACTCGGACTTCGGCGCCTTCCGCATCGATGAGCCCGTTGTGATGCATCCGTGGACACCATCAGCAGGTCGTGGATCTGGGGGTGGTGGTGGTGGTGGCAGAGGCAGAGGCAGACGATATTGAGGAGGATTACTGTATGATCGTCACTTGTCCCTAAATCTTTCTCTCTCATTCCCTCTCCTTCTGTTGTCCACATTTCCTGGTTAATTTGTCTGTCTGTCGGTAAGTGTGTACTGTATGTATGTATGCGTGGGAAGAATGAAATGCACCTGATACTGGTGTATCCGTGTGTAATTTGTTGTCTTGAAATGCCCACCCTTGTCTGGAATTTATATCCACCATAACTGAGAAGCTATTTGGTCTTCGCACAATATACGTTCATTATTCGTCACCTGTATCAGCGTTTCTCTGCGAAATTGATTAATTAGGCTGACACTCATTGATGCCGAATCTTGAGGCTAATATTAAGGAACGGAAGGGCGTGAAAAAAAAAAAAAAAAAAAACTATTCAGCATTTGCCCATGCTCGTTCCTGCCTCAATTTTCGGTGCGCAATGCATCCAGATGTAGTACGACATCATGCTTTGTTGAATCAAGTCCAGTGTACAAGCTTATGCTACAAATACAATGATGTCGCCAACATGAGACAGTGTGGATCATGTCGTCCTCATTCCTTGCTGCTGTTTGAACGGCATGTGCTATAGCCATGATCATGAGGTACAGTATATAGTCAGCACATCTTGGTCATGGGGAAAGTTCAAAATTCCATCAATTCTAGAATTTATTCACATTCAAATTTAAGACAATAACTTTTCATGAAATTGACTGACAAATAAAAACTGAGCAGGTACAAAAGACCACTTTCAACATAGACTTCATTGAAACTGAAATCACATAACAAGTCCACATCACTTTCATTTTGTTTGAGCCTTAAAGCAGATGGTCTTTTTTTAATTCTTCACAACCTTTTTAAATGCTATATAGGTCATGAAATAATTTCAATTTTTATGCACATAAGTGATGTATAAAAAGTTGAAGGAAAACGCACTTGAAGCTCCAACACATGAACAAAGGAAATCTCTTCAAAACTTAAAGGAGATTTGCGCTTTTAATATATTTTAAACCCTATAAAATGCCAATACGTAGAAGAAATTGTAAGATATCCTGTGCAAGTGATGAACACCATTCTTCTTATTGATGGAGTAGGAATCTTATCCTGTCCAGCATGGAGGTGAATTATTTCCTTATTCTGCAAAGCAGATGGAAACATGATGCAATTATGATTCGAGAAAAAAAGTTTAAAATAAATATTTAATTTTTCAAATGCTATTCAGTGAGTGAATTGATCTCTACCATGTTGTGCACTTTTGGGTTTACACTGCATTAAATTTGATCTGAGATCATATAGTTGCATTTTTTCAATTTGATTGCATGCTGATTTGGTTAAGCAACATTAGATATGTTCGTTCAGGTGGGAAAATATGCAGTAACCGCCTTCTTAGTGTTCGAAACTTTAAAAGATGGATAAAATAAATGTTTGAACATGAGCAGTATGAACAAATGTTCAAGTCCCCCGCATGATGGGTTTGCCCATGGAGAGATTAATAATGAAGTCACTTTGATGAAATGTATATAACAACAAGGTAATAAGTTAAATTGGTGCGGAGGGGCAAAGATTCAACTTATTTGATCAACTCATGAATTTTTTGGGAATGCTCATCAGCTATAGATCTTATATATATCAAATGAAATCATTATAATCATGGCAAATTCCTCCAATGCATAAAATGTTCAATTGCTGCGAATTTTCCAACACTGTTTTCCATATATAAGACTACGTCGTTACATCATCATTCACCAAGATTTCCAGAAATCTGTGTGGGGAGCTGCATATGAAGCGCAAAAAGCATAAATCGCTGTCAAATGAATAGCAGAAAGTGTTGAGATGTTCCTAAATTATTGCAAGTATTTTTTCAATTGACAAATAATTGAAAGAAGAAACAATTAGAAAAACTTGGAGTAGATATAGTTTCTGGAAAGTTTTTTGAACAAATTTGAGTATATATAGGAATCAAATGAAAACTATTACTGATGGCTTTCAAAAATGCTGGAAGAAATGTATAGAGCAGGAATTTCAGCCAAACATGAATACCGTACGTCATAAGTTTACAAAACATGCATTTGATATACTTGCAAGATACTGCTCGCAAATTATCCAGTAAATTTATTCTAATTCCATAATGTCTTGTAAATTTTCAGAATGTGTCTTGAATAATTAGTTCACATATAGTTTTTGCACTGCCGTTCTTTGGAATTTAAAATCATTTTAGAAGGCTAACTAATGTATTTAAAATCTGGTGCTGAGCGATGGCAAAGGCTCCATAAGTTTGTGGTTACACCAACAAAATACAAGGCGAACCAATAACCTATACAGTATACTGTTTGGGCAAGGGATTAATTACATTTCTGAAGTGGATGAGACAGGGCAATGAATTTGAAAACATAATTAATATACCAAACAGCTGCATTATTTCTTCATTATATTCAGCATTTCTTCATGCTTATTTATTGTTCCTGCCTCTATATATACTGTATATATTCTGGGTTCATCATGCTGTATCCAGATGTATATAGTACGACATATATATCATGCGTTATTGTTGAATCAATAAGTACGTCGTCCAGCAGTACGTGTATCGATCAATAATAATAAAGCTTATGCTATACATAAACAATATAATGACGCCGCCACCATCACACGGTGCATATATAGTATATGTGGATCATAATGCCGTCCTCATCATTCCCGCCTGCTGTGCATGCATGCATGCTGCTGCTGCTGTTTGAATGGCATGCATGCATGCAGCATATATATATACATGCATCATGCATGCAGCTAGCTCGATCCTTCTGATGATGAGTTATTATATGTCTGATGCATGATGAATTATATACTGCTGTATTAAAAAAATGAAGGGCTTATATGATGCTGAGTACACTATATTCGCCTCTTACTGTATTATATAGGGGAGAAGCATATCAGCATGCAGTCATTATTAATTTGATAAGATCGATGGATCTTGACTACATCAGTATAATATACAACATAAACTTGCTTATATTTACTGTATTAAAATTACTTAATTTCATTACCAGCACAGATTAGTTTGGTTCTTGATGGACTTTATTAATTATTTGCAACGTATATACTGTATATATATACATCAGTATATAAACAAATAGACTTCACAGCATGAATTGCAAATTGTGTACTGTAAATCCTGCTGGGTTTTATGGATTATTATATATATACAGTACAGTGTATTTATTCCCTTTCATCAACTACTGTATATATACACATTATTCGACGTAAGATATACATATGGAGCTGTTCCGTTTACAAAAAGTACATTTCCTATCTATTCCATTGTTCATTTTTATTATTCTTGGAATGAAGGATCCAATTATTTTGGTTTAAAAGTGGTATATTATACGTTCATTATTTATATAGGCATGCTGCGTACTCTTATTGTATTTTTCAGTGCCATATTATTGACGATGACATCCCCAATCCTCAATAATTTGAGCTTTTCCAGCAATTTGGTGATGTACACAAAACATAAATTCCTTCATTGAAGTACAGGATATGTTTCCCTATTCTCGGTTAGGCATCTGGGTTAATATACAATACTGGAGTAAAAACTATGTACAGTACAGTGCTGTATACATCAGTATACAGCAGTAACCTCTGCAGTCTGCTGCTCATGCATGCTGAACTATAATATGGACCGTAATGCTGGATCCCACGTTGTACAAAGAAATAAAGTGACACCTAGGATATGCAAGATGTCTGCCTTAGAGGAATTTTTAAGAATATTATAGATGTCACTGTTGACCTGATACGAAACTGGTTGATTTTGTTTCTCTTAGATGTCGCACGATTCCAGTAAGAATCGTAACGAATTGCTTCAAAAAACTTGAACTCGCGAGTGGGTCTTGGGCGTGACGCGACTTCATGGTACGAATACCACTCAACGCCGCTCGCTCCATTCAGGGCTGGGGAGCGAAAGGCGTGCGTCCAAGGATAGTTGTGAAGGCCCTCTGGTCAGCTCACTCGGAATCTCTCAGCAAACCGACCGGTCGGAGCGGAGCTAGATCCAATCGTGTTATTATGAGCCAATGCCCAGTCTGACCTTGTGACGCATCCGAAGGCTTCGACAGAAATTAGTTGGCGGAGCTCTGCTGCACTTCGTGCATGAGCGCAGCGCTCCTACTTTGCTTGCAATTTTCTTTATCGAAGAACAATTTGAAACATTTCTTGAATCTTGACGGGCTTTTGCAGGTGACTGTTATCCGGTCAAGTGTGAATAGGGGTGACATGGGTATTTCACGTTTACATGTCGAAGAACGCATGCAGGAGGAAGAGGAGGAGGAGGAAAAAGGGAAGAAGTTGGCAATGCAGATGCCTCTTCCGAATCAGAAATACCTAAATTCTCGAAGGTTTCGCACACCGCCCAACGTCACAAGGGAGGTGTGTGTCCCCCGCTTTTTTTTTTCTTCCAGAATCTCGTGATTAAATGAAGAATCGAACTCTCCTGATCTAATTTTTCGTAGTTTATAGATCGGCTCGGACGACCGCACATCCAGAGCTTTGATGACATGATCCGCATCGGACTGCGCGAGGCCGTCTTGTCCACCCCGCCGGTCGAGTTCAAGGTGCCGCCGAATGGACCCACGATTGGGTTGCACTTGGATGCAGCCTCTCTGGGCTACCCCGAGGTGGCAAATGGGAATGTGGGGGTCGGAACAGGAGCGGTGGCGAAGAAAAAAGTGCTGCCGGCAGAGTGTCGCATCAGTGGGAAAACCTACACGGCCCCGCTGCACGTGTCCCTGCGCGTCGTCATTGATGGCGAAGAAGCGGCCAGTCTGACCCAGGCGTGCGGCAACGTGCCTGTGATGGTGCGGTCCTCGCGATGCCACCTGGCCGGTCTGTCCCCTGCGCAACTGGTGCGCGTCGGCGAAGAGGAGAACGAGATCGGCGGATATTTCATCGTGAACGGGCATGAGAAGCTCATCCGCATGCTGGTGGCCACGCGACGCAACTATCCTCTGGCCCTGCGTCGGCCCACGTGGGCCTCTCGCGGCAAGGACTTTTCGGATATGGGCGTGCTCGTTCGGTCCGTCACCGAGGACCAATCGAGCTACAACAACGTGCTTCACTTCCTCAAGGACGGCAGTGCCAAGATGATGTTCGCTTTCCGAAGAGAGATGTTCTTCATCAAGGTCGGCGTGATCCTGAGAGCGTTGACGTCCCGTTCCGACCAGGCCATTCACGACGCTCTCGTTCGCGGCAAGCCAAAGTCCGGCTCGCTGCCCTTCAGCCGCCGGATGCTGGTCATGTTGCGCGAGCTGCACGGAAGCCAAGATGACGGCGTTCACACGCAATTGGATGCCCTCAAGATGCTCGGCAACCGACTTCGGCCCCGCGTGCAGCAACACCTGAGTCCCGACCTGGACGACGTGAGTCTGGCCAGGGCCCTTTTGCAACGCTCCCTCCTGCCCCACCTCCGCACCCCCGAACTCAAGTTCCGTATGGTCGTGCTCATGATGCAGAAGCTGTACGCGCTGGCGAGCAACGAGTCGAGTGTCGAGGACACGGACTCTGTGTACAGTTGGGAAGTGTTTTTGGGCGGCGATATTTACGTGCAAGTGCTCAAGGAGACGATGCACCGCATGCTGCGCGTCATCCGCACGACAGTGCTGACCAAGGCCGAACGGGGTGGTGGTCCCGTGGACAAGGCCGCCGTGTTGGCGGCTGTCAAGACTCGGCCACGCGTCGGCGACATGATGGAGCTCTTTCTGGCCACTGGCAATGCCCCGGCCGGAGGGGACATGCTCGTCTTGCCGCAAATGACCGGCCTCTCCGTCGTTGCCGAGAGCATCAGTTGGGCGCGGTACACGTCCCACTTTGAGGCCCTGCATCGTGGTTCGTTCTTTGTGAGCGTGCGGTCGACGGATGTGCGGAAGTTGACGCCGGATGCCTGGGGCTTCGTGTGTCCCGTGCACACCCCGGACGGGACCCCGTGCGGACTGCTGAACCACCTGGCCAAGGACTGCGTCGTCGTGTGCGACCGAGTGGACACGACGCACTACCCAGCGCTGCTGACTGGCCTCGGCATGATACCTTACGAGTCGAGCGTGCCATCATCATCATCATCATCTACAGCGACAGGAGATAGTCAGGGTCAAGTGGAGAACGACGACCGATTGCTTCCCGTCGTGCTCGACGGCAAGTGGTTGGGATTCGTGCGTGAAGCAAAGGCGCCCGACTTCGTGCACCAGCTGCGGGCCCATAAGGAACGGACGAGCAGCGGCGGACAGAAGACGTCATCGAACGCTGCGGTGAGTTGATTACCATCTAAGAGGAAAGAGGATATGGTCTGTTTTACAGTCGGTGGTGGTGCGGACGAAAGAATGAGTCCTTCCTTGTCTTTTTCTCCTCTCAGGGCTTAGTGATTAGCAAGTTTACCGAGATCGGGTTCATCCCGGACGTGGACCGGGACTCGAGTAACAGGGAAATGGCGGGCTACGTGGGTGGCCAGTTCCCGGGCGTATTTATCTTCACTGGCATGAACCGGCTGATGCGGAAAGTCGTCAACTTGTCCACGATGAGCGAGGAGCTCGTGGGGGCGCTGGAGCAAATGTACCTGCACATTGCGTGTTCCCCGCAAGAAGTTGTGCCCGGCATGACGACGCACGTGGAGGTGAGGGATATACTGTACACGAGTACAGCACTGTACAAACAGCGCGTGAAACCTTTGGTTCTGTCATCATCATCATCATCGTGTCCCATGATCCACTCGATCGTTGCAAGGTGTCGGCGACGAGTCTGATGAGCTCGCTAGCCTGCCTCATTCCGTTGCCGGACTGCAACCAGAGTCCCAGGAACATGTACCAGTGTCAGATGGCCAAGCAGACGATGGGCACGCCGTTCCACGACATTCGCCGGCGTCCGTCGTGCAAGTTGTACCGACTGGACACGCCCAACTCCCCGTTGTTCCGAACACGGGCCTACGACCAATGGCAGATGGACGATTACCCGGCGGGCACGAACGCCATTGTGGCTGTCATTGCTTATTCGGTGAGTGTCACAGACTTTTTACGCACAGTATACTGTGTACTGAACATGTACAGTACTGGTGAGCAATTCTATATGTATATATAGTGGTACTGTAGTGTGCACTACAGTCACTTTTTTTATTCATTCCTATTTATTTTCGTCGTCGTCGTCTCTGATGATGATGTCTCGACTTCGTATCCAGCTGTGATCATCATTAGCCTTAGGAAAAGAAACGAAGAAAGTTTTCTCAAGAAGAGCCTGGGCCTTTTTAAAAATGCCTAACTTTATTTCAGTTAATTCTGCTTGTTGTTGTGGCGTCTTTTCGGGAGCCGCGGGGTTGAAACCCAGAGCCCAGTTGTTTTGCTTCTCGTATGCTGTCAAGTACTTTATAGTACAGTCGATCGATCGATCGATCGATTGATTGATTGATTGATTGAATATTGATGGTGTGTCTGTGTGTCAGTCGTACGACATGGAAGATGCCATGATCATCAACAAGGCGTCCATGGAGCGAGGCCTGGCGCACGGGTCGCTGTTCAAGTCGGAGCTGGTGGACCTGTATGTCCTGGCTGGCATGACACGCTACCAGGGACGCGGCGACTGCGTTGGACTGCGGTTCGCACGCTGTCCGGATCTGGGGCCCGAGGATCCCGTGACCCGGGCACTGGACGTGGACGGCCTGCCCCGCGTGGGACTCCGACTCGACAAGAACACGCCCTACTTTAGCTACTACTCGCCGATCGGCGACAAGTACGTCGTGAAACTCTTTAGAAAGTGAGTGTGTTTCTCTTTCCTTCCTACCTCGCAATGAATGTGCAGATTCTCTCTCTTTTTTTTATTGGAAGGGCCGAAGAGGCGGTTGTTAACCGAGTGTGGATCCTGAGTGGAGGTGGAGGGGGAGCCGAGTGCGCCGTGACGCGCGTGCGCATTTCGGTCTCGATCAGACGTCGTCCCGTGGTCGGCGACAAGTTTGCCACGCGGTCGGGCCAAAAGGGCATCTGCTCCATGCTGTGGCCCACCGAGGACATTCCCTTCGCCGAGTCGGGCATGATGCCGGACATCCTGTTTAATCCGCACGGGCTGCCGTCGCGGATGACGATGGCGCAGATGATTGAAGTGATGGCGGGCAAGGCGGCGGCCCTGCACGGCACTGCGTTGGACGCCACTCCGTTTGAGTTTGACGAGGACCGGCCGGCACACGAGTACATGGGGAACCTGTTGGCCAAAGGTTAGTGTACTGTATTGTAGTGTTTGTGGAGTACAGAATAGGACAGGACAGGAAAGTGGTGCATTCATTGGACTCTAGAGTAGAGGTACAATACTCATACTGAACCGTATTTCTTATCACGCAGCTGGCTTCAACCGAATGGGCACGGAAGTGATGATGTGTCCCGTGACGGGCAAACCCTTTGAAAGTGTCATCTTCATGGGCGTCGTGCACTACCAGCGTTTGCGTCACATGGTGCTGGACAAGTGGCAGGTGCGCAGCACGGGGCCCATGAACCTGATGATGCGGCAGCCGATCAAGGGACGGAAGCGCGGCGGCGGCGTGCGAGTCGGCGAAATGGAGCGAGACGCCGTGCTCAGTGCGGGCTGCATGAGTCTCATGATGGACCGGCTGCTGGACAACTCGGACGGCTACCGGGAGTTTGTGTGTCTCACTTGCGGGTCGGTGGTGTCGCCGTGCGACGACCTGGCAGCGAGGATTGCGAGGGCGAGAACCCGTGCGAAGAAGAAGCAGAAGGACAAATTTGTTTCGTCTTCTCCTTCTCGTGATCATGGTCATGATCATGATGATGACGACGACGACGACGACAAGTCCTCCAACGAGAACCCCGACGTGACTGATGGCCCGAGTTTCCCCGTTTGTCGCGTGTGTGCATTCAAGAATCAAACCGTGACCCTCATGCGCATGCCTTACACGCTCAAGCTACTTGCAGGCGAGTTGGCCTGTGTCAACATCCGCATGCGGTTTGACTTCACCGACCGGCACTGAAGAGCAACAACGTCGCAGAAGAAGAAGAATAAGTGTTTTTTTTTCTTCTCTCACTGTCGGCTTACCGTACAGTGTGTGTGTGTGTGTGTGTGTGTGTGATGCGCGCAGCATTTTGTTGCTACATGTCATCCGTGTTTGGTCTATGCAGTGATTCAAGTGCCGAAGTTTGAGTCTTTGTATTTTTTGCATTGTTGCAGGACTCTTGTTGTTTTTAAAAAGGGGGTTGGTTTGTCGTCATCATCGTCGTTTGACGGTGATATTTGATTCTTTAAACTAATTGAATAACCGAGTGCGTGCGCCTGTGTGTGACGATGGCCGGGGTGAATGACGGCGGAGGCGGCGGCGAGGACGACTTGGGAGAAAAGGGAGCAGCAGGAGGTTTTGTGTGCGGGAACGCGTTGTATCGGACCCCGCTGGTGACTCGTTACGCGTCCGAGGACATGAGCTACAATTTCGGCGAGGTGAAGCGCATTTCCACGTGGCGGAGGCTCTGGCTCTACTTGGCCATGGCCGAGAAGGTTGTTTCTTTGCTCGGATTCCTCGTTTAATGCAACAGTAGAGTAGAGTAGAGTACAATATTGATGATGATGATTATTTTTTATTTATTTTTTTTGGGGGTGGGTAAAGGAACTCGGATTGGACATTACGGACGAGCAGGTGGCCGAGTTGCGAGCTGCCATACACAACATCGACTTCGCCCGTGCTGCCCGGGAAGAGCGGGCCACCCGCCACGACGTAATGGCCCACGTGCGCACGCTGGCCGTCGTGTGTCCCAAGGCTGCCCCCGTCATCCACCTGGGGGCCACGTCGTGCTTCGTGGGCGACAATGCGGACCTCATACTCATGCGCGATGCCTTCAACATACTCCTACCCAAGGTGGCCAAGTGCTTGGCCCTGCTTGCCAAGTTTGCAGCCGAGTACAAGGACATGCCGACTTTGGGCTATACTCATTTCCAGTGAGTACAGTACTGTACACTGAATTTAATGGATAGAACTCGCACTCACTCATTGTCGAAACAAACCAACAAACAGGAGTGCCCAACCAACGACTGTCGGGAAACGGGCTTGTCTCTGGCTCCAGGACCTGTGCTTTGACGAGAGGGCGTTGCGGCGAGCAAGGGACGACCTGTGTTTCCGCGGAGTCAAGGGCACGACGGGCACGCAGGCCTCGTTCCTCGAGTTGTTCCACGGCGACCACGACAAGGTGAAGGACTTGGACAAGTTGGTGGGCAAGTTGGCGGGCTTTGACCGGGTTTATCCCGTCTGCGGCCAGACCTACCCACGCAAGGTGGACATTGAGTGTCTGGCACCACTCGCGTCTCTAGGAGCATCGGCGCACAAGGTAAAATATAAAAGAAATATATATATATATATATATATTTCTTTTATATTTTCACGCAAAAACGAATGTATGTGTATGACGACGAGCAGATTTGCACAGACATTCGACTGCTGGCGAGTCTGAAGGAGATGGAGGAGCCGTTTTCCGAGTCGCAGATCGGCTCGAGTGCCATGCCGTACAAGCGGAACCCGATGCGGAGCGAACGATGCTGCGCCCTCGCGCGCCACCTCATGACGCTCGTCTCGGACCCACTGCACACGGCGTCGGTCCAGTGGATGGAGCGAACACTGGACGACAGTGCCAATAGGTGCGTTTGCGCCAAATGAAAAAAAAAGGAAGAGTGAAACAGTCACTTATATATGTACTTGTTACTCATCCTCAGACGAATGGCCATTTCTGAAGCATTCCTGACTGCAGACGCAGTGTTGCAGCTTCTGCAAAACATCTTCAACGGTCTGGTCGTGTATCCGCAAGTGATACGGAAGCACCTGCTGGAGGAAATGCCGTTTCTCGTTTCGGAGAACATCATTATTGCCATGGTCTCCAAGGGTGGCAACAGACAGGTGAGTTGCCTGTGTGTGTGTGTTTGTTCCTTCTTTATTCAAATTATGACTTCCGATCGACCAATCAGGAATGTCACGAGAAAATCAGACAGCATGCTTGGGCCGCAGCGGAAGAGACCAAAAATGGCAACGACAACGATTTTCAGCGTCGCGTCATGCTGGACACCTATTTTGCGCCTATCCACGCGGAATTGGACCACGTGATGAGTAACACGGCGTCCCTGTGTGGCCGAGCCCCGGAACAAGTGCAAGAGTTCCTCACGGATCACGTGGGTCCCGTTTTGGCAGTCTACGAGGCGGAGGAGAATGTGGAAATTGTGGATCTGGAGCTGTGAGAAGCAGTCAGCAAAAAGAAAAAAAAAACGTACATATAGTTTTCTGAATTTGTAGTACAGTAGTGGGCTTGGTTGGCTTCTTTTGGTGCTGAGCTTGTATGCTCTGTGTTGTTGTCTTTTGAAGAGGGAAGGGATTATGATGGCGCCGTTGTGTGGGGTTGGGCAGAAACCTTTTCTCTTTTCCCCCTCCCCTTCACTTTATACCATCCGCTTCAACTGTTTACATTCGTGATTGTGAGCACGTGTCGAGCGATGGAAGAAAAAAAAGGGTGCATTGTGCAATTTCAAAACACTGTGATTATTTATTTCTGTGTTCTGGGATCAAAGAGAGTGAGAAAGAAGAAAATTAGTTGTTGAGCAAAATTGAGATTTATTATTTAATCTCTTTTTTTTCTTCAGATTTTTCTTGTTCGTCGCTGCCAGGGGCTTCTTGTTCGGTGGTATGTCGTCCGTGCTATTCGAGGACATTTTTGACGTGAAAGATATCGATGCGGAAGGCAAAAAATTCGATCGTGTCAGCCGTCTGCATTGTGAAAGCGAATCCTTCAAGATGGACCTTATTTTGGATGTAAACTCTCAGGTTTACCCGGTTGACCTGGGTGAGAAATTCCGGCTCGTCCTCGCGACTACTCTGCGAGAAGATGGCTATGCAGATGCCGAAGATTGGAATCCAAGGATGCCAGAAGACGGAATGACGAAAGCGGATGCGTTCGAGTATGTGATGTACGGCAAGATCTATAGGATTGAAGGCGACGAGGGTGGAGATCGAGTGGGAGACCCTACGGGGCGCCTTTCGGCTTATGTTTCTTTCGGTGGGCTCTTAATGCGGCTTCAGGGTGACGCGAATAATTTGCATGGCTTTGAAGTGGACCATCATCTGTACCTCCTCATGAAGAAACTAGCTTTCTGAAAAATCGTGTCCCATGTTCTTGGCTGAAAAGAAATTTTTTTTTTTTGCACACACTCCTTATTTGGACGCTCTTCGTTTCATTCCTTCATTCTCATTGACTTGCAACAAGGGGACTTGTTGAATTTTTCTATTCAGACCTTATATTTCGGTTGAGAGTGATTGAATTTGACTTTTCGAGTCAAGGCGTGAGTGAACCATGGCTATGGCAGCGATATCCTCGTCAATAATGGAAGTGATCGGGGGCAACCCGTTCGGTACGATCATCGGTCAGAAAGTAGGTGAGGGACTCGGTCACTGCATGCACACTCGTCGCTCGTCTTGTCCCTTCTTGTGGCACTGAAAGCATTCCGACTTTTCAGAGCAAGCAACTGACCCTAGTCTTGCGTCGGAGAACTGGGGCATGTTTATGGAGATTTGTGACTTGGTGAATTCCTCAGAGGATGGTCCCCGTGACGCTATGCGTGCGATTCGAAAACGGCTGCAGAGCTTTGTTGGGAGGAACTATTCGTCCATCATTTATGCACTCACGGTAGGAGCAGCAGCGGCAACAAGTCCATCAGTGTTACATTTAATGCCTGATTACAATTTTTTTTTTCTCTCTCGAAAGCTATTGGAAACGTGCGTTAAAAACTGCGGACATCGGTTTCATGTTGTGGCTTGCTCCAGAGACAGCGTTCAAGACTTGGTGAAGATCATTGGTAAGGTGTACAGTTTATCACGACAGCCTTCTTTGGTGGATGTTAATGATGTTTTGTGTTTTTTTGGTAATTTAAACGTGATTTATCTTCCTGTACAGGCCCAAAGTACGACCCTCCGCAGGTGGTGCAAGAAAAGGTTCTTGGACTGATTCAAGCCTGGGCTGAGGCATTTCGAACGCAGCCGGATTTGCAAGGCGTCGTGCAAATGTATAACGATCTGCGCGCCAAGGGTGTTCAGTTCCCCCCAACGGACTTGGACAGTATGGCTCCGATCCGGACGCCGCCGCGGGTGCGTACTGAAGGACTAAAAGGAGAGAGTTGCTGTTGTGTTCCCTTGACCCCTCTTTTTTAATATGAGCCAATCTTCTATTCCGGCCTGAAAGTCAGTGGAAGCCTCCTCCACGAGGACTTCGACGACGGAAACTTGTGGGCCGCAGCATTCGTCATCGTCGTCGCCGCCATTGCAGCAGCAACAGCAACATCATCATCAAGAACAGCAACAAAGGCGGCAGCATCCGTTGATGCACGAGATGACGGCCTTCAAGCTGACGGAGGAACAAGTGGCCAAGCTACGCAGCGAGCTAGACATTGTCGAGTGCAACGTGAAGGTGATGCGGGAAATGCTCGGCGACCTGGTGCCGGGAGAGGAGCATCCCGAAGACGCAGAGCTGTTGCAAGACCTGTTCGTGACGGTCCGTGAGATGCAGCAGCGGGTCGTGGCGCTCATCAGTAACGTGAGCCACGACGACCTCGTCGCCGACCTCCTGCGCATCAACGACGACCTCAACACCGTGTTCCTCGCCTACGGCAAGTACAAGCGAGCGAGGGCGAGCAAGTCGAATAATGATGGCAACAACCACCACCAGCAGCAGCAGAAGAAGCAAGCGATTGGCGGCGGCGAGTCCCTGATTGAGTTTGACGAGCAGAAACTTGCGAGTGATGTTGGAGCCCTGGGTGAGTGTGGGGCATCTCTCTCTCTCTCTCTCTCACTATAGTCCAGTGCATGTGGAAAGAAATCTCTCTCTCGCCTTGATGCAAAGAATTACTGTTGGGAATTTCCCTTAATTTTTCAAGTTTTTTCCTCTTTTCGTTTCCCTCGTGTTATTGGCATTGCGAAAGGTGTTGGAGGGCATGACGCGCCTTCGGAGACAGCGGGTGATTCTGTGGAGGATTCCGAGTTCGACATGTTTGCCCAATCGAGATCGTCTTCGTCTAAAAACCGAGGGTGGGTCTCTCAAAGTCCGAGTTTTGCTGTGTGACAATCAATGTGCTGTGCAGTAATCTGGGTTGGGTTACTAAGTTTACATTCTCTCAAATGATATCAAATGCCGACGGGGCGCTGTGAGTAACGATAGTAACGTCGAGTGCGTGCACCGAGGGGAAGAGTTTTTTTTGAATGCTCTTTCGACGCCTCATAGTGGACTCGAAATTCCCGTGGATGAGGGATCAGATTCTTTTTACAACGGGAAGCCGAATTTATTCACAGTACTGTATCACATTTCGGCAGGGCATCGTACGAGGATAATATCAACATTGAAACGGCGCCGAGAAGTCTTGGCGAAACGGCGCAGACGCGGCTACTTCCTAGAGATGATCACGTGAGTCGCCCCGTTTTGAGCTTCGTCCAGCGTGCATCGCTTCTTTTTGTAATGTGGATTACCTGCCCGAGTGGGGAGCTATTTTTGCTGTGACCCCACAACTGGTGCACACCAGGGTCACAACTTGTGCATATGGGATATTCTGGGGGTTACAAGTGTGCACTCCTGTAGAGGACATTTTGCTACCATTCCAGGGCTACACTTGGTGCGCAAATGTGACATAACAGGAGTATCACACAAATGCACCAACTGTAGCCTTGGTGTAACTTATTTGTTTACAAATGTGACCCTGAGTAATCCTGGTGTGAACACAGCACAATTGGTGCACATTGGGGATATGCATGTGCAACAGAAGAACTTTGGTACACTTAGGGTGCACAACAGGGTAACTGATTAGAATTACAAACATATCCCCAGTTGTGCACCAATTTCCCCACTTGGGTGTGTAATACGGCATGGTACAGTACTCTGATGAGAGAATACCAATGCAAAATACTGAATTGCATGTGTACATAGAGTACCGCACTATTGTACAAGACTGTACTGTACAAGAAGTGTGTAGGGAGAGGGAATGGGATCCAGGTTGTTGCTGTTGTTGTTGTTTAACTCTCTTGCTCACTCACTCTTACTCTTCTACTCACGCAAAGCAAGTACAACACTGTACTGTAGAGGCACACTACTGTACAGTACAGTATATGGTATACTGTATTGTTGTTGTTTTTGGGCGCCACCCTAGCCTTTGTCAGACAGTATAGCAGTCTGTATGTGTCTGTCCTTTTGTATGCATATCTATCTAACTATCTATCCATCCACCCACCCATCGACACCCAGTCCAACCCGAGTTGATGCTTGCAAAGAAGGCTTTAACAATACGATTTACAGTACTGTATGTTCTTTCCTGTGTGCTTCTTCCGTCCACCCGTTCGTTGGTTGCTTCTTTATCCCGCGTGCTTGGCTTCTTTGTTGTGGATAATACTATAATCAGTCTCGAGGGGGGCTCGTCGTCGCTGAACCCGCCCGCTGGTACATCTTTTTTTCGTCTCATGCCCCTTGATTTCTTCTCTCTATCTCACTAAATTTTCCTCCTGCAAATGTTGTACAGTACAGTACTCCCTGCTCGTGTAGCAAGAATTGCTTTTCCTTTTGCGTCGTGGTGCGCCGTCTTGATTGATTGGTCTTTTGTAGCTCCAGAGGGAAAGTGATTTCGCTGAGATGGAGTCGTGGTTGAGAACACAGGTGTGTATATCACTGGTTTCCTTTTCCTCTTCCTTTCTTTTTCCTCATTTTTTTTTTCTTCTTTTAAATTCATTTTACACTACTGTATATTTATTTAATTTTTTATGTTTCGGAAGTGGGGAATGGCCTGTTGTCTTGTTTTTTTTATTTTATCGCAGAGACAATTTTCTCGTAAAATTTTCCAAAACTTCTTTTATTGGGGGTGGATTGATTGATTGATTGATTGATTGATTGGCTGGCTGGCTAGTTGCTTGTTAGCTTGCTTGGTTGGTTGGTTCTGAGCTCTGGCCTTGTGGGATGAGCTTGAACTGGTGCTGGAGATGCGTTACATTGATGCGTTAT
Source organism: Notodromas monacha (assembly GCA_905338405.1). NCBI lineage: Eukaryota > Metazoa > Arthropoda > Ostracoda > Podocopida > Cyprididae > Notodromas > Notodromas monacha. Next base: position 281,852 of record CAJPEX010000016.1, on the reverse strand, counting down.
ATTCTTTGTATCTCTGACTCTGTAATGAACAACGACGACGACGAGCAGCCGGGACACGAAGGGATGACCAGCTCTGAATTTGACGAGTTCCTCGCCGAACGGGCATCTGCAGGCCCCGGCTCCACCGCCTCCGCTACCAACAGGACGAGGCTCGCTGCCGATAAGCGCCACGAGGAGGACGGCATGTTTGGCCTGTGACGATTTCATCGCGGAGATCGGAAGGGAAACGTGAAACTCCAGCAACAGGGGGGTGGTTGAAAAGAAAAAAGAATAATAATTATGAATATAAAACGAGCTATTTTCGTCGTGGCAATTCGCACCCGCGCATAGAAAATGGGCAAATATTGCAATTATGGCTTCGAGGTAATGCATTTTGGTTTTTGTTGTGCTTCGAATCATCACCTCCTACATCCTCTTCGTGTTGCCTCGTTAATATTGAAGGGGAGAGAGAAAAGCAGGGAAAGGAAGGGACGTTGCTTTCTCGTCTCGTGGTCCACATCTCCCCGACTGTTGCATGTTTTGTGAGAAAGGATGAACAGATGGATAGATAGAGGGAGGGAGGGAGGGACCTGTCAAACATTCGAAGCAAGAAAAACGATGAAGTCAACAAAAAAAAAAAAAAAAGAAAGGAAAAGGAAATGTCGTACATTCCATTACTGTACTCTGCTCTGTGTTTCTGCCAATTCAGTTGTGATTGTGAGACAGAGATACAGGCGGCTTTTTCTGTTTCGCGGTTTGGTGCTACGGATTTCACGAGGGATAGGGGCAGACCCACTCACGTTGCGGTCGATTCTGCTGTGCTGTAGTACAGTACTTTATTGAGTTGACGCACCAGCGGGACTCTCGTCGGTTGCGGGATAACTTGTTTTTCTTTCTCAACTCTGTCGTCTTTTTTGATTAGTGATGTACGTGCGGAACAGAGCGGCCCTCGATTCTTTCAGAGAAGCGATGGCGGCTGTGGTGTTGGTGGAACGAATAAGAGCCAGAGGGAGAGGGCTCTTCCACACATGCTGTGTTTAATTCCGGAAGCGTTTCTTCTTTCTTTTTTATTTTATCCTTGTTCCGTTTCCAAATTGCCTGTGGGACAGAGTGTGTGTGTGTGTGAGAGAGAGAGTGAATAATGAATTTGGCGGAACCCGGAGGCCGTGATGACGTCGTGTTTGCTCATTCAGGATTGGCCATTATTCCTTCTCATTGGAAAGTGCTGTTGTTGGTCCTTTTACTTTTATTTCTTCCTTGTTTGCTTGCCAAGATGCGTGAATTTGGTTGGTGAGTATAGTAGTCGAGCGAGGATTGACACAGTATGAAGGAGGTGCGGGATCGAAAGTCCGCGGGCGAGCAGCAGAACCATCACCCGCACCGCGAAGAGGCTGCGTCTTCTTCTTCTTTGTCGTCGTCCTTGTCTTCTGTGGCGCAGGGAATGACCATAGGGGACGGAGCGACGACTTCGCCATCCGAGTCATCATCACCTTCTTCTTTGTTGCTGTGTGAACCCGGTGGACTCGAGAGGAAATGCCCGACTTTGCCGTCTCCGTCGGGCAACGTGACTCGTGAGTTGACTCGTCGCTACACCGTATACAGTACAATATCTCGTGATGGTCGTGGTTCCCTATCGTCTGTTGATCCAATTCAATCAAGTGCAGTGTATGCCTTTGGCAGATGTGGTGATTGGGACGCAGGGTGCAGCCGTGCACGTGCAGCACGTGGGCGCCGAGTACGGCTCGTTCACGCAGCACCAGTACTCGGGCGACGTGCAGGTGATGCAGCCGGGCTCGAACCCCAGCAGTCCCGTCAGCACTCCGCGTCCCCTGTCATTCCCGGGCCTGCCTGACACGAGTCGCATTATCCTGCCCCACGGTGGTGGTGGTGGTGGTAGTAACATGAGCAGCAGTAATCTTCATCATCATCATCTCCTTCATCAACATCATCATCATTGCCGTCAACACCTGCAGCAGCAGCAGAAAGGGGAATTGTCCTCATCCTTGTTGAATCTGTCAATGGATGCCATGTGTGCAACTTCGACGACGACAGCAACGACGACGACCAACAACAATGTGACCACCAACACGGCGGACCCGAATTGGCAGTCACTGAAGCCCACCCTGCGTGAACGGAACGCAGCCATGTTCGATAATGAGCTCATGTCGGATGTGGTTTTCGTCGTCGGGCCTCCGAGTGAGTCCTCCTCCTCCTCCTCCTCTAGTGGAATTTCTTTGTCGTGTTTGAGAACTTGTAAATTTCCAATCTTTGATTCCATCCATTTTGTGGATCAAAGGTGCGTGCCAAAGGATCTTCGCCCACAAGTACGTGCTGGCCACGGGCAGTGCCGTGTTCTTTGCCATGTTCCATGGCGGATTGGCCGAGACGAAGCTGGAGATTGCCGTGCCGGACGTGGACCCTCTGGCCTTCCGCACGCTGCTCAGGTGATTTGATTGATGCGGAGGATGTTATTTAATGTACAGTACAGTACAGTACATTACAGACTGGCTGATTTGATACTCTATACTGTACTGTACTGCAGATACCTGTACATGGACGACACCCAGATGAAGGCGGACGTGGTGTTGTCGACGCTGTACGCGGCCAAAAAGTACATGGTGCCGTTTCTAGCCCGGGCCTGCGTCGCGTTCCTCGAGCGGAGTCTGACGGCTGAGAATGCCTGCGTGTTGCTGAGCCAGGCCCGACTGCTGGACGAGCCGGACTTGACGCAGCGGTGTTGGGAAGTGGTGGACGCGCAGGCGGAGATGGCCCTGACGGCGGACGGACTGGCCGACGTGGACCATGCCACACTCGTCGCACTGCTCTCGCGTCCCACGCTCAATTGCCGCGAGTCGGTTGTGTTGAAGGCGGCAGTGGCCTGGGCCTCGGCGCAAATGATGACGACATCTTTGCATGGTGATGGTGATGATGAACGAGAAGAAGAAGAAGAAGAAGATGATGATGATGATGATGATGATCATCATCATTGTTGTTCTGGGGATCAACAACAAGAAAAAGAAGGCTGCAGCAACGTTGTTGTCGTCGTCAACAACAACAACAAGGCTACTACCACGACTACTAAGAATACTGCAACCAAAAAATATGAAAATAATGACGATGCTGTTGCCCAAAGACTGAGACGTGTCCTGGGCGACGCCGTGTTCCTCATTCGGTTCCCAGCCATGAGTCTGGACGAGTTTGCCAATGAGGCGGCGCAGTCGGGCGTGTTGACGCTGCAGGAGACCAAGGACGTGTTCCTGCACTTGACGGCGACGCAGAAGCCGGCGTTGCGGTTCTGCGCCGTGCCAAGACGCGGGCTGCAGGCCCAGGTCTGCCACCGCTTTGGCTCGTGTGCCTATCGTAGCAATCAGTGGCGCTACCGCGGCCGTTGCGACAGCATCCAGTTCTGCGTGGACAAGCGCGTCTTCGTCGTCGGCTTTGGTCTCTACGGCTCGTCCAACGGCGCCGCCGAGTACTCGGTGCGCATGGAGCTCAAGCGAGGCGGCTCGAACGGTGACGGATGTAGTGGTGCTTCGTCTTCTTCTTCTTCTTCCTCGCCACCACCACTCTTGGGCGAGTGTGTTACCAAACTTGTTTCGGACGGCTCGTCCAACACGTTCCACGTTCACTTTCCACACCCGATTCAGGTGAGCAACACATTCGAATTGAAGAGGGTGAAAAAAATCCTTCGCCCCTACCAATTAACGAGTACTGTAACGCTTGTTTTGATGATGATCAGATCGAGGCGGATCAGTATTACACGGCGTCGTGTGTGCTGGATGGCGGAGAGCTGTCCTACTTTGGCCAGGAAGGCATGAGTGAGGTGCAGGCGGGTTGCGTCACGTTCCAGTTCCAGTGCTCGGTGGACTCGACCAACGGCACGGGCGTCCAAGGCGGTCAAATTCCGGAAATCATTTTCTACGGCCCGTCTTCGTCAGCATCTCCCCCTTTGCCTTGATGTTGTTGCATACTGAAGATTTGGAAGGATGCAGCTTATTTATTTTATTTTTTTCAAAGGGATGAAGAGTGTTTATACATAGTACAGTATATATGCAGTATGTGTTTGTGCATTTACAAGTGTCTTGTTTGATTTAAGAAAAAAAGGAAAAAAAATAGAGAGAGAGAGAGGCCCACGCTCTCTGTCGCAGACGAGTTGTCGGGTTTTCATGTTGTTTGATTTGGCTTCTTCAGACAGAGAGGGGTGCAATAGAAAGAAAGAAAGAAAGAAAGAAAGAAACGGTATGTCGAGGTCGAAGAAGTTGTTCGACTGTCCGGGTTTGCCCCGTGGCTGGAAGCGCGAAGAATGCATCATGACGACGGGCTTATCCACTGGCAAAGTCGCCTTCCGATACTACAGGTACAGTACTGTACTGTATATGCCGACGAGAATGAAGGAATGATTGATTGAATGAACGAATGCACTTTTGTGTGCTAATCAATGCTACATCTATTCATTATAGCCCGATGGGGAAGCGGGTGACGTCGAAGGCAGACTTGCAGCGCGTGCTGGGCGATGCGTTCGACTTGAGTACGTTCGACTTCAACACGGGCAAGTTCCAGCCGGCGGCGCGGACGAGGGGCCGTCCTCCAGCTGGCAGTAGTAACAGTAACAGCGGCGGCGGCGGCGCCTCACCGGCACCGTCGCAACAGCAACAGCAAGCCACGGCGGCCGCGGTGGCCCTGGCTGCGCAGCAGGAAGAAGCCCTCCGTCGCAAGCGAGACTTTCCGCTGGGCACGCCTTTTCAGCGGGACACGACACCAGCAGTGGCGGCGACGAGCACGACGGCATCATCATCATCATCATCCGCACTACCGACCAGCGTCGTGGTCGTGCGGAACTTGGCCTCTGACGGCGGCAAAGACAATGACAGCGACAAGAGCAACCTCCCGTCCTCGGTGACGTCGTCGTCCAACAACCACCACAAAGTGAAGCCTGCGCAAGTGAGTCGCTTTATTTGTTTCATCCCCCTCTTCCCCTTTGCTCTCTGTACAATATTCCTCTCTCGTGTATTGTTCCGCCGCCACCAGGTTTACTGGGAGAAACGCTTGGAGAACGTGAAGCCCAAGTACACATACGACAGAGTGTGGATTGCGTCATTGGGCGGCGAGGGAAATGATAATGCTAATGATGATGATGTGGACGACGACGACGACGACGACGACGGCGGCGGCGGCGGCAACAACAAGAAAGAGAGTGGCGACGAGGAATTGCTGCCGGCAGGACTGACGCCATTCCCGGGCCTAGTAGACGCTCGCACTGCCGTCCTGAGTCTGGCTGCGCATCTCACGGCGTCCCGGAAACGGGCCTTTGTCGGACAACGCGACCATCGTGGCAAGGTGGACAAGCTCCCCGGTGTGTTTGTGGATCCGTCCGAGCCACTGGTGAAGGTGAGACGCCATTTGCCTTTCTTTCTCTCCTTTGTTTGTTTGTTTGTTTGTTCGTTCGTTCGTTCGTTTGCTGCTGCTAATATCACTTATCTCGTTGGCTTTCCATCTCCAGAGCTTCAAAATCTCCGACAAGGACCTGGCTGCGCAAGAGGCGAAAGTGAACGCGCTGAGAAACAAGTTGGCCGAGTTACAGCGACAGCTGATGGCGCCCTGACTCTCGCCATCCTTGACCTCGACGTGTGCATGTTTGTTGTAGTTTTTTTTTTTTTTTCTTTTCCTATTTTACATAATATATACTTTATATGTATTGGCTCGTTTGTGTACGCGCGACTGTCTCGATTCGATTCCTCCTCTCGTGACGACGGGATTGAAACAACAGCGTGTATTTTTTCCTGTTCTTCTTTTTTCTCCCTGGATTGATTTTATTTTGAGTTTCTGTGCATCGCACATCGTAGTTAGTCAGGAATTAATCTCACTTTATGCTTACTCCTTGTGTACTCGCCGGCAAACGTGGAGGAGGATGTATTTTCGGATGGCCAGGACGTTGGCGTCGCTGGCGGCGCGAAGAGCCCGCGTCGTAGACGACGACGTTGCTCGAATGTGTCCGTGGGACCGGCGTAGTGTTTTGCGGCGATTCCCTGCGTCGCGAGCCATGTCTGTGGGTGATGGAATCAGTAGCAGCAGCAGCAGCAGGAATATCAGCAGCAGTAATAGTAGTAGTGGTGGTGCTGGTGGTGGCCAGAAAGCCATGTAAGTACCGTGTACAGTGCATGAATGAAAATGTAAAAAAGGAATTTGATGGTTTCATCTTTGTTTCCAAGGATCACCGTCACCTTCATCAAGGACGACGGACGGAAGCTGACGGTGCAGGGCAAGGAAGGCGACAATTTGCTCGACGTGGTCATCAACAATGACCTGGACTTGGACGGGTTCGGTGCATGCGAAGGCACATTGGCCTGCTCCACGTGCCACCTCATCTTCAAGAAGGAGGACTATGACCGGCTGCCGGACAAGCCAAGCGACGAGGAGCTGGACATGCTGGACCTGGCCTATGGGCTGTGCGATACGTAAGGAGGAGGAAGAAGACGTGGAGACTCTCTCTCTCTCTCTCTCTCTCTGTCTCTCTCTCTTGATGCTATTATTATCAACATTTCATGTTTTATCCAACTGATTGATTGATTGATTGATGAACGTCGTTTGCAGGTCGAGATTGGGCTGTCAAGTGGTGCTAGAGAAGCATATGGAAGGACTCGAGGTGAAGGTGCCCAGTGGCACGATGGACGCGCGAGAGCGGTGACATCCACCGCTTGTGAATGCGACGATATGCTGCACTTGTGTCTGTCTGTACGTGTGAATGAATGAATGAATGAATGGTTGGGGTCGTCTAATTGAATTGTCACGTGAAAACCGTCTTGTGTTGTACTGTACTCTATGTAATGAATGCCTTGCTGGGACAGCGATGCAAAAGTGAGAGAGTTGGACGGCGGAAAGAAGGGAAGAAAGAAAGCAGTGCTATTTAGATGAGAGGGACTGAAAACCGGTTCTTTGTTTCTTGTGTTCTTTCCTACTTACTTTCTGCTCGTTGTCTTTCTTTTTCATCGTGTGTCTTTTGAAACTTTTTGTGCCCACGTCACGTCACATTGATATTTATGGAGCAAGAAAGAAAGCGACGAAAAAGAAAAGAAAAGAAAACGAGGAACGTTGGAATAAATGAAATGAAATAAAGTTAAGAAATAAAATAAAATAAGAACAGGCGAGAGCGTAGACCGATGGCAGTGATCGCGGGGCTCGTGGACCAGGCCCTGCTGGCCCTGGTCGGTCGGGAGCGTGTGTTGTGGCGCGAAGCCCGACGCCGCGTGTTGGACGGAACTGTGTCGGACGGCGCCGGGGATCCGGAGTCGGCGACTGGACATTACCTGGCCGGCTTGCTGGCACTGGCCACGCTGGCGCAGGATGAACGACCCGCCGGCGACTCCCACCGTCGCGCCGTCGTTGCGTTGCTCGCGTCCACGGCCGAACGTTTGCACGTGCTCTTGGAATCCGACTTGGCTGCTGGAGAGGATCAGGACAACGAGGGAAGTGGTGGTGGTGTTGGTGAGAAGAAAAAGAAGGAGGAACAGCAGCAGAGGCAAGAAACGGCTGCCAAGAGCTTCACACGACTGGTGCAGCAAACAACAACCGACAAGGTTTGTGTCCAGTGCAGTAACTGTAGTTGGGTTATACGTACTCCAGGTGTACCTCGCACTACGAACGTAATTCGTTCCAGAGCTACGTTCGTAGTGCAATTACGTTTGTGATACGAGTCACGATTTCCCATGGAATTGTATGGGAAATGGTTCAATTGGTTCCCAGAGATGATGAAAAAAATAATAATTTCAAGTAACAGTTCAGTACTGTTTTTCTTTGACCATGGTCAAATGCGTTGACAGTTATTTAACCGTCTTCACATGTGACAACAGTAAAATAACTGTTGTCACATGTGACAAATGCCGCAAAAATTTCCGTGCCATTAAAAACGTCGTTTGTGTTCTGAGACATTTGTCTCAGAACACATTTCTGTGTTCACAGAAATTTCTGTGTTCAATTTTTTTGTTCTTTGTTCTGAGACAATTGTCTAAGAACACACTTTTTTTTTTACTACAAACGAAACAACACCTTGTTTGTAATACAAAATTCCTACTAAAAATAAGGGTGAACATTCACCCTTTTTGTAGTACAAAATTTGTTCCTTCTGTGGGGTGAAAATGGCAGATTCTCCCCCCCCCAAAAATATTTGTTCAGTGGAACGTTTGTACTACGTGTGGTGGGTCTCAAAGACCTCACCAACAAAGAGTTGCTTTTGATTTGCAAAATAAGTGGGGAATGCCCTGTTGGCCATCTGCTGCCTCAGATGTTGATACACCTGACTCTCAGTTGTATATTTCAATGTAAGTTCACACACAAATTGAAGGTCCTGATCTGAGCAGAGTTCAGCTTGGAATGATGATTCATGGGTCTGGTCCTTCTTTGGTGGAAGATTCCACCAAGGTTGTCTTCAAAGAATCTATTCCTGCTTCTGGTTGTAATTCATAATTCTTTTCATCATGTGATGATTCAATGATCAGTGGAATTGTTGGTAAATATTTTTATGTAATTGATGGTTTAGACTTTTTTTTTTTTTTTTTTTTCCACAGTTTTTTTTTTTTTGTGTTTGCTGTGCTATTTTTTTTATATTTTTTTTTGTAATTGATGTTTTTGTTTTTTTTTTTTTTTGGTCCACAGTTATTTTTATTTTGTGTGTGCTGTGCTTTTTCCGCAGTACGCAGCGGGTGACATCTAGTTGGCCCACAACACTACAGGGGGGTTTGTAGTGCAGGGTACCATTCTAATCTACTATTGTAGTGTAAAATGGACGTGTGTGTATATGTCAATGTTGTCATAGGAGATGGACTTGGACAAGGAGCTGGAGTTGGCCCGACGACAAGCGGATGAGCTGAACATGCTGGGTTGGGAGACCAAGAGTGGTGCTGTTGACCTGCTCACTCCTGCCGCAGGAAATAATGCTGACGTGTGTGTGGATGTTGTTCCCATGGATCCCGGCTTGGCTGACATCCACTCTGCTACTGTGGCCCAAGTCAAGGCACATGACCTCAGTTGGCCAAGAGATGGTATCGGAGCCTTTTGTGCCTCGCTTCAACAACAACAAGGACTGAAAAGGGAAGGAGATGGACATGACCAAGGCAAGCAAAATGATGATGAAGATGATGCTGCCGTGGATTGGCTCGTGTATGCAGCTCTGCGGGACACGCGACACCCCATCATGCTGCAAGTTTTGAGTGTGCACGAGTTCCTCTTGTTTCGACTTGGAGCGCTGGCCCAAACACCCAAAGACAGGCGCGGGCCTGACTGGGACGCCCAACGCATCCGTTTATTGTGCCTCACTGCCCCTGGTCAGTCAGTGGCTTGATTTTATGTTCCTTCTCCTCCTCCTCCTCCTCCTCCTTGCAATGATTTACAGCGTTATTATTATTATTATTATTATTATTATTATTTAGTAATCAAGAGCAGCATGGAGAATGTATCAAGCGTGTTGGCCCAGGCCTACGGACTCTGTGGGAACAAGTCGTGGGTCTCATCTGCATCTCTGAATGCCCTGGCCCTGAGGCTCCTGCTGCAGCCCCTTGGCCAGTCCCTGGTGCAAGTCCTTTACAAGGACCAATGCAAAGAGGATAGCTTCCAACAGGCTGTGCATCGGTTCTCGTCATCCAACTCATTGGTTCCTCTTGCAACAACAAGTGATCCACAGTGTGCAGGCATGGTGGCCCGCCGACTTGAAGCTGCCCTTGAGATGCCGTTTGCCAGTCCACTTGACACAGTGCGCGCCTTGAGACACGTGTGTCAGTTGGCATTGTGAGTTTTGATTGTTTATGAACAACAACTGCTGCTGCTGCTGCAAAGAACAGAATTGATGGATGGATGGATGGATGGATGGGGGTATCCATTTGATGGTTGTTGTTCTTGTTTTCCTTTGTTACATGTGTGCATCAAGGAACTGCTGGACAGACACAAGTGCCGATGGGCTTCTGGACATCCTGGTGCTGGCTGTGATGCAGTGTGGTCTTGCATCAAGGCTCCCATCCGAATTGGGTTGGATTGAGTGGTTTGTGTCTGTTGACAATGGTGGACAGGACTCATACATCCTGGCCACTTTCCAGGCTGTGCTTGACCACATTCTCTCCTCGTCTGCATCTTCCACTTCTTCTTCATCCCTTCTTCCCAAAGGCAGCATATGATGAAGAAGGAAGGACAAAAAAGAAAGAAAGAATGCTTTACTGTATGGACTCTGTTCCTGATGTAACTGTAATTGTTTCTGATGATGAATGCGCTCATAATGTGGAGATGTGCTTATCTTCTCCTTTTTCACACGCACAACAGTCTTTTTTTGCATTCATACTCTTCTCATATGTGCCAAGAACAGATGGACATTAAACTGCTGTCTCTTTTTTTTTTTTTTTTACCCACACCCATTTTTTTCCTCTTTTTTGTGGTGTTGCTGCTTCTCCTCTTGCCACCATTTTCCTGCTGGATGTGTCCTGCAGTAACAGGACATTTAAATAAATTTATTAGTTCATGAATTTTGGGAACTGAAATACGGTGTGTGTCTCATGTGGAGAAGCATTTTCCTCTCAAAAATTACAGCTTAAAAATTAAAGGTGCGCATGGCATTTGAGTCAAATGTGGTATAATATAATTGTTCTAAAAGACACACACATTTCATTAGGAGATCTTCAGCATTGCCCTTTATTTTGATGAAGGAGGATGGATGGTGGTTTGGACTTGGGTCTGGCACAATTTGGCAAGGTAAGTCCAACATTTGGCTTTATTTGTTTGGCTTACTGGTGTAAAATGAAGAACTAATAATCCATTGGGTTATTTTGACACAGCGTTGAGTTGCTGGGAAATTGATGTGCTGAAAGGCGCGGGGTTTCCTTTGCATTCGTTACCCAAAGGGGAGGAACCCAGGTTTAAGGCTGGGAAATTGAAGGAGATGTGGTGTGGATGTGGATGTGGATGTGGAGTACCTGTTGGTACTAGTGTGGGTGCGGCGTTTGGAGACTTGCAATGCGCTGTGCAATTGTGCATTCACGACAAGAATGCTGTGCTGAATATCTCAACCAGCGCACAACTTGGCTTTTTCATGAAGCCAGACTTCAAACCAAGTGTGAGTTTCTTTTTTTTTGTGTGCAACAAATGGAATATTTTGTAATAAATGAGTTTTTTAAATTCCCAGAAATAGGTGCCTGAATTGCTGTCAATGATGAACCAAGTTGATATCTCCTGAATACTCCAGAAAAACCCTGTTGACCTTGAGAATCTATTTGATTTTTTTTAATTCGAACATCTTTTGTTAATAATTTCATCTGTTTTTACAAGGTTTGCCTTTTCTTGGAAAACAATTCCGAAAGTGTATGCACAAAACTTGATGCATTTTGATCCCTAAATTGGATTTAATTGTGTCCTAAAAATTTGTATCTGTGGATAAAAAATATTCCATTTTGTAAACTGAGGTTTCTATGGAGTGGTGACCCATTGATCTTGTTGTTTTTATTTTCCAAGAGGTGGAAGGAGATGGGTTTCAGCCAATTCAGTACTGGCAATATTTAGGAAAAACATTTTTGGCTGTAGCTGCTGGTCTCAATGGTGGGAATGTTCTTGCCAAATGGATTGCCATGTTCAGTGAAGTGTTCAAGTTGGTTGGGGTCCCAGCAGTGGCTGATGACATCCTTTGGCAGGTTGGTTGTCGACTTTGTCTCTTTTTTTTTTTTTTTTTTTAATTAGGAGTCTTCTGATTGTGTGCTTGTTTTTTTTTTTTTTTTTTTTTTTATGAGGAGTCTTCTGATTGTGTGCTTGTTTTTTTTTTTTTTTTTCATTCTCCAATGAATGTTGTGCATAAAAACAATTTTGTCTTCCCTTGAAAGCTTATATCTCTTTAAAAATCTATTGTATTCTTGCATTTCTCAAGCAAATGTCATAGAGGCTCAAATTTCAGTAACATGTCTGGAAATTGTGTGAAAAACCAAGAATTCATCAGATGCATCCACATTCAGGAATACTTTTGAATTGTCATGAGAAAATGCAACGTAATTTTCTTCAAATGACCTAGAAAATGAATCTAAACTAATTCTCAATGAATTTCTGTTGGAGGCTGAGGTAAATACTGAGTTGAGCACGTAAAATATTGTTCCAACCCAATTTTTAGTTCAGTATAACAAACTTTTTCTCAAGTCCTGGCAGAAAGGGGTTTGCAAGAATTTGGAAATCCCCAACATAATTGTTAACTCTATTTAATATTTAAAAAATAATTTTTACATTTATTTATTCTAATATTTATTTTTATACTGTCTAGTGAAAAAAAAAAAAAAGTCTCAAGTCACCAGAAGTTGTTTGTGACTAGATTTCACTGTGCAATATTTCAAAACCAACATGATATTTTTTTTTATTCAATTTATTATGCAGTTTTTATTTTGGTCGAGTGTCTTCTAATTCCATCTGGAACAATTGCAGGTGTTGACACGTGCAGCAGCTGGCGATGATGCCCTCAACACCAACATTACAGCGTCTCCATTGTTGGTTGGCGAGCGTCATCTTCCTGCCAGTCGGGGAAGCATTTCCAATGTGGGACCGGATGGGTTCAGTGCTTCCGGAATAACCCATGCCCTGTGCCACGGAAGTTTATAATTGTGAGCAACTTGTTGCTTGCCAGTCAAGATCCTCCGGGCATCTGGGGTTCAGGGCATTCTGGGCACGGGGTCTGCGTTGATCAAGAGTCGGGCATTGAGGGATGAAGTTGGTCTGCACTTTGAGTTGCCTTTTGTGCTCAGGCAGTCTGGAGACGTGGCTGTGATGGCGGGTGCTGCTAAAGAAGCCGTATTTGAACATCCCGGAAGGAAATTGACAATCCTTTTGGGAACCTTTTTGTGTGGATTTGCTGTATTTTGTGAATTTCGCAATGCCTTTCTGTTGTTGTTTTCAAGTGGTGGCTTTGAAAGGTAGTTTGTTGGTTGGTTCTGGACTGAACCAAGTGGGGAAATTAGTTTTGTTAAATCGGCGTCCGTCCAGTGTGAAGTCTGCTGTGAATGGAAATGAACAAGGGTGTTGAGCTATTTCTGCGGTTGGCATTTGAACGAAAATAATATTCCTGAAGTGCCCCTAGTGAAGGAGAATACAGTACTGTACCTATTTACTTTTGTGTATTTCAGACAAAAGTGTTTTGACGAGGCATGAAGAGAGCAGCAGGGGACTATAGTGGTGTATACAGCAGACATTTGAATGGAGTGACATTTGAATACCTCATGATGCAGACTCCCTATGATGGTACTTTCCATTGGACACCTCGAAAAGGTTCGAATCACGTACTGTTGTGAATTGATGAAATGGATTCGTGCTGAGCTTTGAATCCATTCTTCCAGGACATGCGGACCCTGGTGAGAATGACATGATGCAAACTGCACTCGGACAAACTGAGGAAGAAGCTGGACTCAGAGCAGCTGATTTAGAAGTTGACTCCAATTTCAGGAGGACTTTGGAAGTGAGATTTAAAAAAAAGAATTTTTTAAACTTGGAATGCAAGTATTTATATACCCAATGTTTTTTTTTTTTTTTTTCTGTCAACAGTATTTATAGTGAAGGGTGAGCCAAAAAGTGTGATTTATTGGCTGGCAAAGCTGAGGAACCCCACAACTCCAGTGATTTTGTCTGAAGAGCGTCGGGCCTTTCAGTGGCTGGGATTGATGACTGCTTAACCCTTCCGCGGCGACAGGCTCTTTCCCATTGCGGGACGAGATACGGATTTTCTCGGGTGGGCCCAGGTTTAAATTTTGTTGAAGGCCATGAAAGCCCAGCCAGGTGGCCTAGGGCGAAGTCGGACTTTATCCGGCAAAAATGTGTTGTTGTGATTTCCCGAAGTCGGACTTTTTCCGCTAATCTTTTGTGGCCTCTAAATGGGAACCCTTCTTCTGGTGACCAAAATGAAAGGGCCAAGAAGCTGAAAATAATATAACTAATCCAGGGATGAGATGAAAAAAAGCTCAGCCTTGGAGATGGCTTTTTTTCATTTTTGGGCAAAATTTTTCTGCAGTATTTAAAAAATACGCCAGGATTTTTCCCGACTTCGCCCTGGATGCACTGTTGTGATTTTTTTTAAAAGCTTCTCTCACTGACAGGAAAAAGTCCGACTTCGCCGCCCAAGGGCTAAGAACTGGGTCGTTTTGGTGAAATAATGAAGCAGTTGCCGGGGGAAGCTGACATCTAATTGCGGGAGAATAAGCTGTGATGACAATGTATTTGAGTGAGTTAATGTACATATCTTGCATTTACGAGGCCTGGGCTACCGACGAGCCGAACAAATGATGCAGGATGTTGGACGCCATTTTTATTATGGCCTTTGTGCCAAGTTTTGCCTGACCTTTTGAGTCTACCGCCGTGGTCCCTTTTAAAATAGAGTGGGTTAAAAAAAGGGCAATACTGTACTGGAGATCAGTAATGCATTTTCACCGTCATCATGCTTGAGTACTGTATGTACCATGCTTATTGAGCACAGTACTACTTGTTGTTGTTCTTCTTTCATGATTGCTTCGTTATTCATTACTCAAGACGAAACATGGACCTTCAGATTTTCACCCATTGCATCCTATGAGTTTAAAACGCACTGCGTCTTTCTAAGAAGAATTTTAATTCCAACTTTTCCCTCCACTTTTAAATGTTTTCAAGGTTTCTTTTATCATGATTCTTCGTAATTGTTTGCATGGATCAGGTAAAAGTTGGTTGGTGTTCATGTAGCGCGTAAAATACAATTGTTACAGTATATTTCCTGAACTCTTGATTCCCCCGTTTCCGAATGTCTTTTAAGGTTTCTTCTTTTATGATGTTATTTTTCTATTATGCGCAAAATGATGAAGCATCAGAAATTGGAGTAAATACTGTACTGTAGTTAGTTGATGAATTTTGGGAACTGAAACACTGTATGGAGCGTGTCTCATGCAGGGAAGCATTTTCCTCTCCAAAATTATAGCTTAAAAATTGAAGGTACTTGAGTAAAATGCGGGATATGATAATACATATACGGGTTGTGAACGATACATGGAGTATTTCATGTTGGGAGATCTTGAGCATTGCCCTTTATTTTGATGAAGGAGGATGGACTCAGGTCTGGCACGGTCGGAAAGGCGCCAGCCCTGCGAGAAAATCCGGATATGTGGCATCAGCAATCGAAACACCGGGAGCCAAACGAGAGAAACAACAATACTGTATGTAACTTGACGTAGAGTGATTCCGGGTCTGCTTCGTTTATTGATGCCGAGGACGACGTTTAATAAGTGCTGGTGAGTTCCTTTTTTTTCATTTGGTCATTGATGTTTTTATTTGGTCTGTATTCAACTGACTGATAAGGTTTGTGAGAAAGATTCTTACTGTGCTTATGAATCTCCATATCTTCCTTCAGATATACTACACTATATATGGAGATAAACTTATCTCCATGATTTGTAAATAACGATTGCTGATGAAGGGATTAATTGTGAGATGAATTAGCGATTTTTCATCGTTTTTTTTTTTCCAAAGTAAAGTTGCAAAGGTTATTCTCTCCCTCATTTGATAATTAATGAAAGTTCGAAGGCAGTTTACTGATTTTCGCGTATAAAGTCATTATTGTGAATGATTGTTGATTAATTCATGCGTGTATGTGAAATTTTTGCATCGAAAAGTTATCTTTTACATAAGGGACTTAGTAGATACTGCCCCTAAATAAACTGAATAAATTAGTTTAATTTACCTCTACCTTTCAATGTTGAGGAGTGTTCGCTGATGTTGATTTTTTTTAGGCAATAAATGACTCATTCAGTCAGAATAAGTGAGGGTAATTTTTCTCTTTTTAACGCCCAGTGTCGCATTCTTTTTTTTTAAAAGTGTATTCTCTATTTTTGGTGATGCAAAATTTGATTCCATAAACGACAATATATATATATATATTTTTGAAGGGCCTGGGAGATTTCATGTTACCTGATGCTGCTGCAGCGGAAAACGTGACAGTCCATGCAGCTGAGAAAAATTGAAAGCTGAAGGAAAAGTGCAACAAGACGGGGACAATACGTGACAAGTGGAAACTCATTGCATAGTGAGTTTTTATGTTGTACAGCAGTACGAGCATTTGTTTTTTTTTTTTATATTTTCACCAGCTTGTGTAAGCTGCTGTTTTTGAATCAGTATATTAATTGCGAAAGTGTAATTGCAATTCCTGCTCGACTTATTGGTGTGTTCGACTTGGTGCGAAAACGTAGTTTGTTTTTGTTTGTTTTCTTGCGGTAATCCACGGTTATGATGTATTTTCGTGGCGATTCTAATAAGTTACCGGAACTTCGGAGAGTTTTTCCTCTTGAGGGGCGAATTCGAGTTGCTCAATATTGGTCAATTTAATTTCATCATCTGAAAGGGTAATTGCAATTCCTGCTCGACTTGTTCGTGTTCGACTTGGTGCGAAAACGTAGTTTGTTTTTGTTGCGGATGTTGTTTTCGTCACCCGGATTTTTTTTCTGTTGGTCAGGCTTGTCTCTGTTTGAAAAAAAAAAGACGCAGGATTTAAAATTGTGCGAAGAAGTATCTTAAAGAGGCTTTCCCCCGACTTAATTATGCTGATTCACCGTACTTTTGAATTACAGTACAGTAGTATTTGCAAAAATTTGGCATAAAATTGTTTTAATTTTTTTGGTGATTCAACATTTTCTTAGTTGTACAAGTGCTGCCCGATTCTTCAGATTTTTCTTACTGGGAAGAAGAATTCGTTACGCATGCCTTGAAAAAGTAATAACTAATAAGGATTAAATTTTCAGTCTTTTCCTGTAAGTTTTTAAGTTTGTTTTTTATTATTAGCGTATTAGTTTCCTTTTATTGCTGGAAAATGGCTTCTTGGATTTTTCATTTGCAACATTTTTACAGATTTTTTTTCAGCGTCTTGATTTTAGTTTTTCAAAATACTATCTTTTTTAATTTACGAAGAAAATACTGTACTTGGTGCTTCGCGCTTTTATTTTTGTTTGAAATTGCGCGAACCGATAATTTACGTTGAAGGATTGAGTCATTATGGGAATTATAATTGAGCGAGGGAGTTGGACCCCCCCCCCCCCTTCACCAGTTAAAACAAAAACGCACTACACAGAGTCAAGCCCCCTAAGTAAAAACTACCAACCTTGAAGCATCTAAGGACCTTTTATAAAGAACTATGTCATGTAATTTTACACTTTGTTTCCCGACTCTATTTCTCAATTTATTAATATCAGAATTATTGAGTTTCTTGAAGAATAACTGGACAGCATAATTTAAAGTTATGCTGTTGAAAAGGGAACAAAAAAGCAAGTTAAAAAAAATACTATCAGTTTTCTACTTTTTTAAATACAGCTCGAACCTATGTATTTAATGTATCTGAATTGCCTTTTTCTATCAAAAAAGCAAGTTGAAAAAAATTCTATCAGTTTTCTGTTTTTTTTTTCTCAATATAGCCTAAAGCTATGTATTTATCTGAGTTAAATTTTGCCTTTCAATTTCACCAGCTTTCCTTTAAAGTTGATAGTTTTTACTTAAGGGGCAAAAAAAACCCTCTTCGCCGAAGCGCTACTTTAACACAAAAATGTCCCTGCATTGTGCTTAAAAAATCACAACCTGAATCCCGCAAAAAAATAAATGATTTTTCGCCAAAAATTGGAAAAAAGGAATGAGAAGAGAGATTTTCAAAAATTTTATTTGTTTTCTTTATAAATTTTTCAAATTCTTATTTCAAGTTTTAGAAATTAACATTTATAAATTTAAAATTTTCATTTCAAAATTTCAACCATTTTTGGCATTTTGTATTCAGCGGTCAGTTTAAAACTTTGGACACAGGTGTCGCTTCTCGAATGGTGTAATAAATTTGAACCATGTGTTTTATCGATAGCGGTTCTTTATTTTCAGTGCCAGATTATAATATTTTCATAATTCTAAATCGTACACTTATTGAAAGCAATGAGTATCAGGCCAATGATCAAACAGAAGACAGTGCCAAATTCGCGCAATTGTGTTCTCCAGGGTTTTCCTCAGATGAATTTCTTGCATGCCTTGGCAGCGTCGTGGACGGAAGTTTCAGCAGAATAAGTTGGTCCATGTGCTTCGGGTTCAATTTTGGTTCCATCCCAATTCATGCTTGGTCCCCTGGTATTGCACAATGTCGACGTAGTAAGGCGTTTGTTGCGTGGTTGTCGGTTGAGATTCAGATTTCGCCTGCATTTCCATCAGTTCCTTGAGCGCAGTACCACGGGCTTCCGGGGTTTGGTCCTGGTTGCAGTCATCCTCGAACTTGGCGAGAATGCCTTCTCTCGGCAATTCGAACTGTTAGAGTGGGAAAAGTAAACGAACAGCTGATTCAGAAACCTGTAGTCAGGAATCATTGTAGATGGCAGCAGGGGTTCGTAAAAGTCGAAAATACAGCTAAAGTCGAAAATTGCTTTCCTTGACAAAAACAAACATCTTGCTCTCCGCGAAACAAATAATTAGTGCTAATTTGGAAGGAATTTAAAATGTGTAGAAGATCGAGTGAGTTGACCAAATTTTAAATTACGTTCATTACGTTAAATTACGTATCGGACATCTTGTTCGACGTGACACGTGCAAAAGCAATGATTGATGCAATTAATGGTCAATTTTACGAGAACATACCCATCACAGGGCTACAAGGACATTTTCAGTGTGAATTGCAGAAATTCAGATTCTTTCGTTACACTGTACATCGATCACCACCTTGGGGATTTGTAAATTCCAAGAGACGAAAAACGAGAGATTCTAAGAAAATTAATTACCTCAAACCTTATTCACACACCATCGCTATGCCACGGCATGGATCATTGCAATCGGTCCGCTCGCATTCGGGAAATTCTCCTTGACGAAGTAAATCTCTTTCGGCTCCTCACTTTCTCTTGTCCTGAAAATTAGGTCACTTGTACATATTTATGCGAGTTATTTATTATGAGTAACGTTCTACGCTGAGTGTCACCGAACTTTCGACAAAGCCTTTATCGTTCTCTATGCGCACTTACAAGCCGCCAAAGCCTCTATACGTCTCGCAAATGCGATCCACGTCGAGATCCGGAAAATCCACCATCTCGAAGTTCTCAGGCACGCCAGCTTCTTTCAAGAATTTGTTGATCACAGCCATTGGGTTGGCTTCCATCGGCATACCCATTGTGTTTTTTTAAGTTTTTTTTTATAATTCAAATTAAAAGCCCTGCCTTTCTCCTGTGAAAAGGATAAATGACGGCGGGATGAATGACCTCAAAAAAATATTACGAAGACCAAGAAGGGATTGCGCAATATTCTATTTTTATCACGTCACTCGTATGAGAAGGAATATTCCTGCCTTTCTCCTGTGAAAAGGATGAATGACGGCGGGATGAATGACCTCAAAAAAATATTACGAAGACCAAGAAGGGATTGCGCAATATTCTATTTTTATCACGTCACTCGTATGAGAAGGAATATTAGAAGTTGGCAAACTCTTTCAGATAATATTCGTAAAAAAGGTCTTCCATTCATTTATTTGCATTTAGTTCTTCAATCTGACAATCGTCTATAGGAATTTAAAGTTGATTTAAAATTGAGAGTAATTATGTCCTTGACACCATCACTTGCAAAATTATCCATTTCTGTACGCGGAGAAAATCTAATATCCGATGCTTCCTCGGTCCGTCTTCGTGAGAACTCAATAAAACAATTTTAAATTTGCGCATCACTTGAAACACTTGCATTTTTTTCAAGTATAGTCCTATATACTGTAATTGAGCATTGATGATGAGATTAACTAATATTGAGCAACTCGAATTCGCCCCCTCAAGAGGAATAACTATCATCGCCGCCGAAGTTCCTTCCGGTAACTTGGAATCGCCTAGAAAATCCTTCATAACCGTGATATTCGTGATCTTGAACTGCAAGATTTAGCAAGGGATAATAACTTTCTAGTCGGAAGGATTCCTTATAAACATTACCCAATTCTGATGGAACTTTCACTTAGAATCTCTGCAGGATTGTGGAAGAAACCATTTTCTCGGATAAACGCTACGTTCTTTCGAAATGACGACTTCTACAAGTGCAGTAAGACTTGAGAGCTTTTTGTACTGTACATAATCAGCACAAAGCGAAACTTGGAAATCTACTGAGCGAACTTCGGTAACCGACTCAACACATCAGTAATTTAATGGAGAAAAAGGTCATACAGTAGTCGAATGATGTAAAATCCACGATAAATCTCTGTCTACGAAAAAATCACCCAAGAATACTAACAGGCACTCGCACAAGAAATTCGCGCATAGCGATCCACCGAAGCACTGAGCGAAACGTCACTGACTAGCTCGCCTTTTTGAAAACATTCATGAGCCACCAGCATCAGGTCGTGAGATCTGCTGCTAATATCCACACCCTCGTATCGATCGTCCAGTTTCTATATGTGCGAAACTCGTTCTGCACGAGGTCGACGAGCGAAGAAAGGAATCAGGAATATTAACGGAAACTTATCTGGTCGGGAATGAAATGCGCACTCGCTTCCAGGTTTTGTCACGATAGCAGTGGAACAGGTTCTGACAATTTCACAAAATTACGCCACGACCCACGAGTGTAAACGCTAATACTGAAATTAAATTTACACACGAATTGAAAACAGGCTCATCCAGCATACGGAATTCGATCTTTCCCTCAGGCATTAATATATCCCTTCTCGAATTGTTCGTCGTATAGGACTTTTAGAATACTCACGGATAATTAAATTTGCTTCGCAAGTTATGGCGTTCGTAGCAGCCATTTTGTCGTGATTCGGCGAGTTATTGCTTCGCACTCGGAACCAGTTCCGCAAGCTTCAATGGAAGCACGTGGAGAAGGACCAGAAAGTTCTAGAACTACTAATTGCAATAATAAATTATGCAATTACATCATCTATTAAAACACATGCATATAGACATTTCATCAAACAAACACGAGAATTATTGAATGACCATCGTCTTATTGTTCGTTACATTATTCTGAGGTTTTCAGGAGAACCAACAAGAAAAAAACCGTATTGATTGCGACATTTTTTTCCCGTGTGAGTGTCCATTGATGATGATGAGTTCATAGCGTATACTGTATTACATACCGAAATCATTGCAAACGGTTGGGTCCTGCGAGTCTGTGGATACCAGGAACAGTCGAACATGGCTGTGACATTTGCAGCACCCGCAGCTGCCTGCAAATAAGGTTCGCAACCTCTGGCAGCTCCTTTTCATTCCGGCATCACGAGAAGAAGAAAATAAAAATAAGATATGAGATGAAAAATGTAGATATACATGGTGTAACTCGTCAGCGGGTATACGGCAGGGCTTCTCTGCAGAACGGCAGGCTTCGTCGCATGCACTGCTGCTGTTGATGGTCTCGGCGACGGTTGTTTTGCTGCTGAGCGAATGGGTGCGAGAGGAAGCCAGCTGCACAATATACATCTGAGTAATCAATGAATGATGGACGAGTGTCATTTACACACATTCAGCACAAACCCCGACCCGTATCCAAAATCATGTTTAAAAAAAAAAAACCCGGTTTTCGGCAAGGGGGTTAAGTGTTGGGCCTGCGCGTCCGGGGTTTATGAACGTCTTGCTCTAGAAAATTTCGGCCAACATGCGAGCTGTCCTGGTGGGCACACAGCCGCGTACGTTGAAGCATCCTGACAAAGCATCTGTCGTACTTGCATGTAAAGTTTTGAGTTTTTGTGGTAGGTGTCGCACTCTAGCTAATCCTGTACTACAGTATTGTCTTACACGGACGCGAAAGAGTTCCAAATTACCGTAACGGCATTCTCGAAATGTATAGTCACACAAGATCCTATCTGCTACTTGGTATATCAAGACTATGCTGGCATTTTCTAAAGTCTGAAGTGGATGTGATGCAATATAATGCTGGTTTTCACTGTTCAGGGAGTATAATACTGCTGATGTGCATTTTTCATTACTTTACTTGTGTTTTCTGCATACTTTAGGCGAAATATAATAATTAATGACAGAATGCTTCAATATATTTGCGAAGAACTGATGGATGGATTTTCTGTGCACAGGGAAAATACAGGATCATGGACTTGATCATCTTTGTTCATGCCTGGACAGAAAATTTCCACATTTGTTTTGTTCCTCTAAATTCATTTCAAAATTTTCACTGTCCATAATGTTGTATTATATTCATTATACTTGAAAGGTGAGCCATTTTCCCTTCTTTCAATGTTTGTGCATCTGACTCAATTAAATTGGCTCTCAAGATTTGCGAAGTATGGTGTAAAAAAAAAGCTATCAATGGCAATATGACCTAATTTTCAAAAATGAACACAATTGTTTGAAAGCATATCACACTTATATTTGGTCTGCAGCAAATGTCTCTTTTCTTCAGAAAAAAAAACACTTTATGTATTTGTCCACACATAGATGCACACAGAACAACAAAAAATATGGAAAAATTGACAAAAGAAATGAACAATTGACAAATTGGGGTTGACTCTTTTTTTTTCAAGGTGGGATATGAAGTATGCATTAGGAATGTTTAGGATGTTCTTTCCAACTTTTTTTTGTTGCTGATGTGATAACCAAGAATCAAATAATTTATTGATTCACTGACTGCCTGACTGTGACAGACAGATGGGGTGGAAAGGCTGTGGCATTTTTGGAGAGCAAAACTGTGGAAGGGAAAAAAAACATCATGGTAAAGGAAGCATTTACTTTCTGCCTGTGTGCTGTGTGTATATTAATTACTTTGTTGATGTTTATGCTTGCTTGAATGAATGATTTGCTTGACATACCCCAGTGAATTTGTGTGCTTTATTGATTTACACCTTTTGTAACATGCTTCATGAATTTAAACAGAATGCAATCTACTAACCAAAATCAGGGTTATATCCTTTTCACAGCCCCAAGGGAGCAAATTAAGGAACAATAATAGGCAGAGTGGATCAGGCAGTTCTCTCATTTCTTTTCTTTCTTTGGCTGGTTGGTTACAAATGAGAAATGTTCATTTGGGATGGAGGTACTACAACACCTGCTGCTACTTTCACCTAATTGCTATTACCTACGTACCTAATTGGTCAATTACTGTCTGTCTGACTGACTATTGAAAAAAAAAAAATTGAAGAGAGAAACAGACAGACAGCATAATTCACACCTCTTTTGCTTGGTCCATCAAATTCACTCTTCCTGTTGAGACCTAGTTGATTGGAGAATGAGACAACAGAGAAAAATCAGCGTGAGTGAGTGTCAAAGAAACACACGGATTCATTTGTCATGTCTGTTTCATCACAAAAAAAAAAAAAAAAGAACCGGAGATTAACCAACAGAACAAACATTGCTACTGCCCCTGTTGTTCTCATCACTGCCGTCTTCCTATTGGTTCTTGTTGTCCTCCATTGTCTGCAGGCGGTGCCACAAGTCCTGGCGACACGTGGGACAAGATGCATCCTGCACCAGCCATGACAAGAGGCAACACCTGCAACAAACACCAACACAACAGACATCAACACACCCACCTCAAGTGACAGGGCTGAAGAGAGAGAGCAAGGACTGACGTGTGGAAGGGATGGCCACACGGCAAGACTCGGCCCGTGTCTAGTGGCTCCCAGCACACGGCGCACTTTTCCTGCTCACACTCAAACTTGCAATGATTGATGGGAGGCATCTTTCCTCCTCCTTTGGATTCTTCAAAATGATCTCTTGGCATTTGTTTTTCTTGATGTTCCAACACCACATCAAACCTGCAAGCAGCAGACAGACAGACCACCCCACAAATATACTTGGGCATTACAATTGGAGCCCATGATGCATCATGGGTGAAACAGTTCCATAATGCCCTGCAGGAGAAAGGGGTAAAATCCCAGTTAATTTGGCATCAAAAGAGAACCCTACACTGAATTTTGAATATTCCAACCCTTCAGGAAACCTCACCCATTATAAATGCATTACTAAGGCATCACAGCACGGATTTCTTCGAGATAAACATGGAGAAATTTTGAAGCTGTAAAAATCAGATCAAGGCCATCCATCAGGCCACCCCCATCCATGTGGAAACTTATCAAGGCCAACCTTCTCAGACAGCAAGAAAAATTGTCACTTGGCTGCCAGATTGGTTGTGCTTGTCATTTGGTCTGTGACATGGAGAGAAAATGCTTGAGAAATCTCTTCAAGAGCCTGGACTCTGGCAGCTGTGTGTCCCTGATGGTGAGTTGAAGTACAGTATTTCCAGAGAAATTAGATGGATATGTATAAAAATACTTACTTACTACACCTGTAATATACTGTGTGTGGCTTGGCTGCATTGGTTATCCACATTTGTTGTTGCATGCCATGGCTGTGAAATTGTGCAGCCACACTACGCAAAAACTTGTGCAAAATCAGTTCAATTGATTTTATAAAAGTTTTTGCATGGTGTGGCTGCACAACTGTTCAGCCATGCCATGCAAAAACAAATGTGGATAACCAATACAGCCAAGCCACACCCAGTATACATTACAGATGTAGGTTATTATCATTACATATTCATCTATATTCACCTGAATATGTAATTATTATTACATATTCTGATGGTGAGCTGAATACTTCAGTTCACCATCAGGGATGCACAGCTCCTGAGTTCAGGCTGTGATAAGCATGGCACCATAAACTGTGATAAAACTGACTGGGGTACATGAACTCCAGGAATGATTGCATATTGTAATCATGTTGAATCATGTTGTACAGTATAGGTGAAAAATTCTGTCTGTAGAAAAATATTTTCAGCCACATGTACAACATGTGGAGCAATATTTTTCTACAGACAGCATTCTTCAAGTTCATTTTGATGATCAATCCGAGACTGATTTTATAAATGGAAAAAGTGTTGTACTGGCAGGATTTTTTCTGGAGCACCAACAGATTCTTGTGACCAGGGGATTTTCCAATGGAGCCTTGTGTTTATAAACCTATGTCCAACATTATGCACATTCTTAGACACAGTTTTCAGCACAGGGCTCCATCAGCAAATCCCACAGGTAGAAAAAAATTCCATACCAGTTCGAGAGACCATCAACGTGTGATGGTTACAGATGACAGTTTTTCACGGTTTTTGTTTTTTTGTTTTTTACCCATGAAAAACTGAAAAATTATTTGCTGGGCATTCACACAAATAAATCAACAAGTCCATGGAATATAAACACGCACTTGTGCACCAGTGTCTGGACTCGACAGTGGTTGCGGTGTCGACAGAACACCTGCTGCAGCTCATTCACCAGATAACGCAACTGCATAAAGATGATGAGTGAGGCCATGGACAGGATCATCTGCGTCCACACGACCATGTGCAGGTGGTGCACCAGGTCCACTGACAGAATGAGCAGTTCAAAGCCCAGCTCGGCCCAGTACACCATTGCTGCTCGCTGCTCCTCACTTGCCACCGGGCTCCGACAATGACTACTCTTACTCCCACTCCTCCTCCTCCTCCTCCACCAATGCTTGGAGTCAGCCATCAAGTACAGGGCGTAGCGCATCAACACGTGGACCGAAGTCACAAGCACGAGTACACACTGATTGAAAAGAAGAATGAATGATTGCAGGAAGGAAGGAAGGAAATTGCACAGCATCTACTGTGCCTCATCATTCTCTCACCTCGGCTGCCATAAAGGCAAACGTGTTGGTCTCCATGTAGCGATAGAGGAGGAAGCAGACCACCAGCAGGGCCTGCGTGCACACCACGTTGAAGCTCAGCAGACACAAGAGTCTCACGTGCACCCGCCTTGGCGTGTTTGGAGACAAGCTCAACTGGGGAGGGAAACACCAGAGATGTAAAAAGAAAAAAAAAAAAAAGGAATTGCAGTATTGTACTGTACTATACAATGACGCTTGCTCTACTCGTACTCATACACCCACACTCATACAAATACTGTACTGTACCCACGTATTCAAAACGGTCCTTGCACAACTGGGCCAGCAAGAGGAGGAAGCCAATGACGGAGAACCACGAGCACCACAAGACCACCTCGTCCAGACGCTGGACATTCACAACGCCAAACATGAAGATGAACTTGTAAAAGACAAAGTTCCAAAACTTCTCCTTCAACTGCTGCGCCTCGGACACGCGCAACTCGCCAAACACAAGTTGCTGGATCAAGTGGCCAAACAGGATGAGGCAGCAGTAGGCCATGTTGATGAGGGTCTGCAAGCAAGCAAGCAAGCGAGCAAACAAATTTATTTATTCATTCAATTATTTATTGACTGACTGACGCATGGAAAACAATCAATCAATCAATCAATCTTGATAGTCTCTCTCTCACTCTCTCTTACCCAGATGCAACGAATGTCCGTCACCATAAAGAGCAAGACCTGCTTGGCCCGGCCCGCGTCTCGAAGCAGCCAACTGGTCTCCACATAGTCCCGAATGTGGGTTGCCATGTGCCAGGGCTCAGCAGTCAGGTTGGCCTGCCAGTCCTCGGCCTTCATCGTCGTGTCGGCCGCGTAGAACACAGACCAGGCCAGCAGCACGGCACTGAGGCCCGCATAGGCCTTGAGGCTTGGCAGCGGCAGTTGGTCCAGTCCAATCACCCGCATGATGACAACCACCACACGTTGCTTGCTCACACTCACTCACTCACTCAGTCACACACACACACACACACACACTGGACATCAGTCACTCATGGATCCCTTCCCGCGTCCTCATCGCCACTAATTGGCAACACTCTCCCGCGCTCTATCCAACTTCTTTCATCGATCCATCAACCATCAGTTGCCCACGACACTCAACTTTGTTTCAACAGATCACCAATATGCCGCAACGCGTTTTCTCTTTCTTCCTTTGTTTCAAAGCACAAGAAAAGAAAAAAAGTCGATGAGAGGCAAGCAAACAAGCAAAGAAGGGAAAAGAAAAAATAAATGAAAAAAAAAAAAATACAGTAGGTGAAGGAAGACACGCCCTGTGAATCGCCTCTTTCCCATGGATTGGTCAAGTTCTCATTCCACCTCCATGGACTTCAACTTTCGCTTCTATAGTGGGGAAATCGGTGGGAATTCTTCTTTCGAAGAACACACAGTCAGCCAGTTATTCAATCAATAATCTTGAAAAAAAAAAAAAACAGTTGAAGCGCTGCGTGTCACACATCAAAGACAAAGTTGAATGGAAGAGCCTTTTTTTCATTTCTTTCTTACTATTCTACTCGTAGAGAGCAATAGAATAAGGTAAGAGAATAATTCCCACCAAGGGAGAAAAAGGAAGCAAGATACAGCATTGTACTGTAGATTACAAGCGCACGAGTGGCAATCCCGTGAGGGACAAGTCAAACTCGGCGCACAGCGAGTCCGCACTCGGGATGCGGTCAAAGCAGGCCCGGGCGTGGTAGACGCCGTCGCGGGCCTTGCGTCCCACCAGCGGCGGCATGTTGCGAAATAGCAAATACGGCACCATTCCTGTCGTCCACAGCACGTTGCAAGCCACGGCACCCTCACTCAAGTACTCGCCAGGCACCGACACAAACGCTGGCCCCATCGGCAACCAATCCCCACTCTTCAACATCATGAAATTACTGTTGTTGTTGTTGTTGCTGCTGCTGCTGCTACTGCTGTACATTGGCCCACACACCATTCCTACAGAACAAACAAACAAACAAACCAACCAAGACTGAAACCCAGCCTAAATCTGTCCCGTACTGTAATGTACTTGTCAACATGGTGGGGAAACCCAAACCATTATTAGAATTGTATTCTACATTTCTATTTTGTAAATACAGTACTGTCAACTAATCATTTTTTTTTTCCAACGGGAAAGAAATACGGAAACATTTGTAAGAATGACGTCAACTCCACCAGGTTCTCGCCAATTGCCCTCAGGCCTCCCAACGACTTTCAATCCACCACTACCTCCACATGCGGGTCTCTTCAATGGGGGACGAGAGAGGAGCAATCTGTCCTGCTCAGCTTCCACAGATGTTTGCTCACTAGCACCAACACCAACACTGTGGCAGCAACAACCAATCAATCAATCAAATCAAATCAATCCATTGTCAACACCAACTGCTGCCCCCTTTCTCATCCCACCTTTCTCCACTGTGCTCTGGATGGGGAAAAGAAAAAGACAAATTGCTCTTCATCTACATATACTGAACTGTGCTGTAAATATTTTTCATCTGCTTCTCTTGGCGTCCTCACCATTCCTAAATCGGCCGTCCGAAGAGATCTTGAGGGACTTGAACGCGAGTCTTGCCTCAATCGGCACCTCGCCGTCCGACAACAAGAGTCCATGGAAATGACTCACTGCATCAGTTGCAGCCGCATAAAAGCCTCTCCTTAAAAAAAAAAAAAAAAAAAATATTGCGTACCGTACAAAGCAGATTTCAATTTTTTTTTCTTTTCTTCTGCTCAAACGCCCAAGGAGGCAACAAAGACGCACTTGAACCTTGCAAAGCCCATGCCACGAGACACATTGTCCTTGCCGCGCAAGAGGCCCGTGGACACAACTGGCCCAAAGAGCGCAAAGCTGGCCGCCAACTCCACCTCTGTCACAGATGCCGGCAAGTTGCGCACAAACACGTTGTGCGTGTCAAGGCCAGACTCATCGTCCAGCCACACCTGGCAGCCCTGTCCGCCCAGCTCAAACACCATGTCCTCAGCACATCCTCGGTCAGCAAACACAGCCTTGGCTCTCATCGTTGGCAGCAATGATGAAGATGAAAAAGAAGAGGAAGAACTTGGGACAAACTCTGCCTTCACCAACTCACCAAACAAGCGCAGGAATTGGTGCAGCTCCGACAATGATACGTCCGTCGAGAGTCCCGCAATCCACACACCTGTCCCACTGCCGCAAAACTCTGACACTGACAGAGGACCAGGTTGAAGCAAACAATCTACACCACGCTCTACTGGTTCCAACGATTCCTGCGTCACTTGATGCTGTTGTTCATCCGTCGTCGGTGTCATCATTGTCGACGTCATCATCATGCTCATGCGGGGAGGGCGAAGGACAGCTTCATCGAACCGGACTAAGCAAATGATTTCACGAGTCGCGACCCAAGCATCATTATTATTATCATTATTACAAACTCAATCCCTGGCTTTTAGTCAGGATATTCAGTCATTTGAGCGGCGGCAACAACCTAGGCAGAACTCCCACGCCGGTAAACCTTCATGATGCCATCTCAGAAAGAATGCCACAGACTGCATGCAAGGTTTATTCGGTAGTTTCAATCATTATTACTTGTGTTTACAGGGTCATGCGTCATCAACGCTTCAGTTGGGCTGAAGCAGAGAAAGAAGTCACGTCTGCGCCCACTGCTCATTTCCAGAAATCAACCTGGAAGAGGAAAAGAGCGCAAGCATTCTAACTCTCCTCTGCTCGTTTCGTTTTCTTTTTCATGCTGTCCAATGAATTTTCAAGAAAGAATCCTCACACGTCACGACAACTCACGTTTTTCTGCCAAAGTGAAAAAAAAAAAAATGAAAAAGACATCACAGCTCTTTGTCTAATGAATCCCATTCAGATCATCATCATCATCATCATCATCATGATTAAAGCCGCCAAGGTTCTTTAGGACGACGAAATGAATTCATCCAACAGCAAGTAAACCCGTCAACAACACAGAACATCTCCGGCGATTTTGCACACATTTTCAAGTCGATCCTCGCATTCCTAGCCCTTGCAAGCTGCTCTTGAATACAGTACAGTACCCAAGTAACCACGCTTGTGGTTCATTTTCTCTTCCTAAATGCTATCCTCACTGAAAGCTCAAAGAGGTGTCATTAAAATTTAAAAAATCCATTCCCCCCTCTTCCTCACTCCATTTCACGACGACAGCGTTCAAAAAACTCAACTCAACATTGCTCCAACGCGTGGCGGTTCCTTCGGCAAGTACTTTATACAGTATACAAGTTCAGTACTACTTCCCTTCGGCATATACTATAGTGGCAGACGTGGAAGAAAACTTGGGAGAGCCGATGAAGCTGACAGACTGCATAAAATCTTTCTCGGCAGGGGAAAGGAATTCCAATGCATCACCTGAAAATACACATACAATACACGTCGTATCTTTCGGGAACGGTCTGCAAATATTCAGCACAAGACCACCGGAATGAAACTTCTTCATCCCTCTTGGCCCACCTTTAGGAACGTGAATTGAGTCGCGGCTGTTGTCGGATTCACGGTCAAACAACGACGGAGGAAATAGAAAAGAACCTGAAGCAAAAACAAAAAAAAATAAGATGAATAACAGAATCGCAGTACATTTTTCTTTTTACAAATCACCCACCAGCACCAACGGGTCGTACAGACTGGTCATCCATGAAAAAATCGTCTACTTTAGTTTCTTCCAAGCGAGTTGGGCTTGCAACCCGGTTTTCATCGTTGTTGCTGGTGAGAACGCGGCAACCACTTGACGCAGTTGAAATCGGCTTCGACGCATTCACCGGACATTCCTCAGCAGCCGGGCAATCCTGCTTCTGCGCGGCACTTTCTTTTCCACCACCCATTCTTGATTCATTCTCTGCCAACGATAAAAAAAAAACCCCAGTCATGAATGCTGCAGAAATGAACGAATGAATACATGTATCAAAAATAATTCACCAGTCAAGCCAGGAGCGGGGGCAGTAGCAAGAGACTCGGCGACGGGAATCCGAACAGACTGCTCACATCCGCCTGGTTTGGAATTCACCTGCGAAACCCCTGTTCCGAGTTGAGCAGGACTTTGACGAGAGTTGTGACACGCACACATCAAAAGTAATGGACGCCGCTGACAATCCGTACCTTCGAGGCAAGATCACAGAAGTCAATACTGTACACTGTACATCAGTGCAAACTCGTAAGATTCCGCACGTAAGAAAGGGCAAGGGAAATCACCGAAATCACTGCGCAGGTCAAACGGACGAATGATCGCTTCGTGGTCGACGTGGCACTTGGGACAGCGAGCCTTCACTGGGAACTTGAATTCACGGTCGGTCTTGGACAAGACGTTGCCAATACCAACAATTGGCAACGACACCGAGTTGCGAGGATCAACTGAAGGGGGTCGGCGCTCTTTTGAGCTTGCTTTAGCGGCAAGCTCGGGAAGACGATCGTCTGTTGAATATCAGAACCAACAAGTTTTCATTTCCCGTCTGAAAAGCGTACGTCAAGAACTTGAATAAAATGAAAATACTGACCTGAAGAATTGGTCTTGTCAATCGTCCTCTTTCGTCGTCGTTTGTCCCTCTGCCATTTCCGACACAAACGCTCGTGTTGAAGCAGGAATTCACCAATGTCTCGTCCAGTTTCCTCGTCGATCACCGTCTCACTTTGAATGAAGTCCACAAGTTTCTCCGAAATTCCATACCTTTCATATTTCGCAATGTTCGGGCGTATTCTCTTTGTGAACCGTTCTCTCAAGCTTTGCCACGTTCTGTGCTTCGCCACTCCATCCCTCTCCGCTTCTTGCCAAAAAGAGTTTCCCCATTTGTACTGTACTCGACAACGATGCAGTCGGTAGCATAAAATCTCCAGATCTTCCGTCACCGAAAAGGGACGACGCGCAACGCTTACCAGGTTTTCACACAGCAGCGAATCACGTAGGGCATTCACCATGACACAAAAAAAGAAACATAAAAAGAGACTCCTGCAATCAAGAAAACAGCAGTAGGGTTCAAGTAGGTACAGATTCAAGATGAAAATATTTTTAGGCACTGCATGTAGTCCTTGTTGGAGTGAAGGGAGACGAATTACTGATGATTGTTCGCGTCAGTTAAACCAGCGGGAAACTGTCAACATGCCGCTCGATGAAAACCCAAAAATATAGTTAGAGTGGTCCAGGCAAGCCCGACAGTAACTCGCCGTGAACAGGCGCAGTACGAAGTACTATATCGTACAGTACTTCCGTCACACGTTCGATCTTCTGATTCGGAACCTGCATACCCACGATTAAAAAAAAAATCTAGAACTAAAATTTATAATACTAAACGGAAGTCCAACCGAATCTTTCGGGGGCAGAAAGGCGCTCAAACTCATCACTGAGCAAACGCGCGCAAATTTCAAAGTTTCTTCCACTCACACAGATTCTGTCAGCCAAAGGCTGGGGCTTAAAAGTTTATTACTGAAAGTCAGGCGAACGATTCACACTCAACAAAGATCCTCACATCATTCGAATGATTCACCAGCCATAACTTCCTTACGTAACCAAAACTCCGATTACTCTTCTTCGTGCCGCATTTGCTCGGGGGATGTGTGCTTTGTTATGATCGTGATCGGAAAATTGAGTCACATAATGCACATAAACTGGGAACATTGCACCATCGCAGGAATAGTCTCTGTGCTAATCTAGATGTCACTCCTCGATCATATATGTCGTCCTCGAACATCACAAATTCACAACAATAGATCTCGGAGAGGGCTGATTTAGTTTATCTTCTTTTATTTCTGAAAGTCCCTCCGTACCAAAAGAGAGCATGGACCATGGGGGGTAGGAGCGAGGGGGGCAAGGGGCCAGGAGGAGGTGGTGGTGGGAGAGGAGATCTGAATGGCATTCACATCATCATTGGCAGTGTGGACTCGTAATGCTCCCCTAGCCCGTAGGCGTGTCGGTAGTAGGCCACCGTGAGCACAGCCTGTCCCGATCCGAACACCAACGGGTCGCCGTCCGCCATCACAACCTTGATGGCGCAGCGCAGCGACTTGCTCAGTGCCTCCAGCTATATCGTTTTAGGGCAGGAAAGCACAGTACTGCA
Organism: Notodromas monacha; assembly: GCA_905338405.1. NCBI lineage: Eukaryota > Metazoa > Arthropoda > Ostracoda > Podocopida > Cyprididae > Notodromas > Notodromas monacha. The sequence continues at coordinate 249,228 of CAJPEX010000016.1, read as the reverse complement.
CTGTAGTTTCGAAAAGGACACTCGGGTACCTTCCCTTTTCCTCACCTCCACGTGACCGCCCCACGCTGGGGTCGTCTCCATGACGCGACAGTACTCGTCAAAACTCACTCCAGAGTCCTCGGACGCGACAAAGGGGCCAAAGTGAGCCTCGTCACGACGCAACTCGTCCGTCGCCCGCTTCCGCAATGCCGACACACTCTCCGTCACGCCCGATGCCAGAGACAGCTGGTGTGACACGGCCTGGAACAAGCTAAGAAATGAAATCAATGTTTTTCTTTAGCAATGACTCTCGCATACATTCATTCATTCCTTCCCCCACCAAATGAACGGCGATTAAATAAGTAATGGGCAACAGCGTGTTGCTCGTCGCAAGCTCACCAGTCGCCGTCGGGCGGCACGGGAAACGGGTCCAGCCCCAGTTCGTGCAGCGCAGCGGCCACCTGACGCTGCTCGACACTCCGCTCGCTGTTCTCACTCGCCGCCTCCGCCTCGGCCAGTCTCGCCTCCCGATCCCGCGCCTCTTGCGCCTTCTTGTCGCGGCGCTTCTCGGCTTTCGACACTCGGCGATGATGTCCACCATCGACACCATTGGGACTCGATGTCGACAACGATGATGATGGTGGTGGTGACGACAATGGGCCAGCGTTCAGTTGCACCGACGCCATGGCCCGGGCCAGCTCCTGCTCCTGCTTCGCACTCAGACCAGCTTCCTCGGTTGCGATCCAGGCTTGCAGCTCCTTCTTTTTCTTCTTGTCCGTCTTGTTCACGGCCTTCTTTCGAATCAAGATCTCATCTTTGCGGGGGAAACGAAAAATGCTTGCTTGCTTCCCATCACCAACGTCACTCACAATTGCACTCACTTTGTAACGTCTTGGATTCCGCCTTGTGGCGTGCAATCAGCTCGTCCATCTCGTTCATGGCGACACTCGGCTGGTGGTCATCGTCACTTGGCACGTCACCACCGTCTACACTAACCCCCGCAACATCGGTCATTGCGATTTCTCTTCTTTCTTTCGTTCTTTCTCAACAAAATTCTGCGACAATAAAGAAGAGCCGAGAAACAAAGGAGAACGAGAAATCGGTCGCAGAAGGCACGCTCACACTTGCAGAGTACAGTACGGTTATCCGGCGCAAATACGTATTCAAGATAATACCAAATCCATGATCAAACCAAGAAAATAAGAAATAAAAATAAAATGTTTCCTTTTTATTCGCAGCAGCTTTCATCCCAGTCGTGAATATACTGTATATACAGTATACATACGGTACACACATAATGTACTGTGTATATGCAGGGGAGTTTGCCATCACTTTCGCAAGAACTTGACCCGTGTTCATCACTCAACAATTCCTTCAAACCGTACCGTAGCCGGGACAACAGGAAAAAATCGCTCGTATTCCTTCCGAACCCATGTCGTTTGGCTCAAAAGGGGAATCCCTCTTCGGTACGGCATACACGTCTTTTCGAGCTTGACAGCATCAGCCAAAACTCTTCACGTGGTGCACAACGAAGAAGAATGAAATCAGCGAAATATCCTCACGCATTGATGAAAAGGGTTATACAGTACTGTATTAAACTTTATACGACTATCTGCAGACAATAATTGACGAATCCAATACAAGTTTAGGCAGACAGAGAGAGAGAGAGAGAGAAAGAAAGAAAGAAAAAAAGAGCAAAGTAAAGTGGGGACCACCGGGAACCGACTCGGATTCGGTCATCTGATAACCAACTAGCCAACCAGCCAACCATCTAACGGGACTTGTGAAGTATTGCACTTGTATCTCATGGGCAGAGTACCATGGATCATCATCACGTTGATAGAAACATTTCCGAGAAAAAAGAGATTTCCGCTCTCTTGGCTGCCCTCTTTCTTTCCAGCCATTAGAAAAGACTACGGGCCACTGCCACTTCCACTGCTACTGCTACCACCACCACCCCCGTCCGTCTCGCCTCGACTCCGGTTTTGCAGCACATTCTTGATAAAGAACTCTCCGGCTTTGTAAGACGAGCGCACGAGCGGTCCACTGGCCGTGTACACAAAGCCCAGTTCGTCGCCGACTCGCTGCCAGTGGGCGAACTTGTCGGGCGTCACGTAGTCTGCTACTCGCAGCATCCGCTTCGTCGGCTGCATGTACTGGCCCAGAGTCAGGCAGTCCACGCCAATCTCCCTGAGGTCTGCGCAAAGGAGGCAATTTTACACCCACACTCGGCTAAACCAGTCGGTGGTCTCCATTCGGGGGATGAAAATGAATGGAAGGCAACCGAAAATTCAGAGGGATGCCCATCTCCTGAAACAGTTGCTCATGGCTAGAGGAGCTACACGTTGAGAAAATCAAGCTAAAAGTCAATTTTAAAATCACCTGTCGTTGTTGTTTTATGGGCAACGAAAAAACAGAGTTGGGCATGAGGCAGTACAGAACAGCATCTGCTTTCTTTGCCATTAAAAACCATTTAATCTTTCAACTGATATTGAGCACTCTGTCCAACTCTCTAAACTCAAGCTCACCGTCATCGCCGAGAGAGAGAGAGAGAGAGAGAGAGAGAGAGAGAGAGAGAGAGAGAGAGAGAGAGAGAGAGAGAGAAAAAAAAGGAGAACTGTATTACTGTAATGCACCTTTCATCGTCTGCAGAATCTCGTCGTCCGTCTCGCCGTGGCCGAGCATGAGCGAGGTCTTGGTGAGTGGCGGCGTTCGTTCGCCGTCCGGGCCGCCGACGCAGCGTTTGGCGTGTTGCAAGACGGCCAGACTCTGCGCGTAGTTGGCCCTGGGGTCGCGGACCCGCCGCTGCAGCCGCTCCACCGTCTCCACATTGTGCGCAAACACGTCCAGGCCCGACTCGACCAGCAACCGCACGCAGTCCAGGTCTCCGCTAAAGTCCGGGGTCAGGCACTCCACCAACATGCCGGGACAGCGGGCCTTGATCTCACGCACCGTCTCGGCAAAGTGGGCCGCACCTCCGTCCGCCAAATCTGAACCAATCACGCATTGAATATCATCATCAGTACGGTCTCCTTCATCATCCTCACATGATCGAGACATACACATCCACGTCCGCGCATAATTCATGCGACAATTTTACTCGAGGTACAGTGCTGTACAATTCTGTGCGAGGGCAAAAGACGAAGAAGAAATGTAGTTGGATCTATATGTAGGCCCTCAGAATTTAGGGGAAGCATAGGATCACGAGGATGATGACGACGACGACGAACGAAACAAAAAGTACGATACGCAATATTTACTGCACTGGTCTCTATCTGTTATTCTTCTCCTTTTTTCCTCCTCCTCTCCTTGTAAATGTCAAGTACTGTACAGTACTGTATATTATAATAAAATTAAATGAATGCGGTTGTTCTTTCCCCCCCCCCCCCCTATTTCTTCTTACCATCGCGATCAACAGAGGTGAGGACAATGTAGTCCACTCCCCAGTCGGCCAAAGCCTTGGCTGTATTTGCGGGTTCGTTCGGATCCAACGGCGGCGGCCGACGTGACGTTTTCACTGAACAAAACCGACAAGCCCGAGTGCATTCACCGCCCATTAACTGGAAAAAAAAGGACAAAGAAAAGACTCGATGAAAAAAAAAAAAAAAAAAGCCAGGAATTGATTGGTGGTGATTTTCCTCACCATGACAGTGGCAGTGGCCGTGCCGTGTTCTCCGCCGCCCCAACACTCGCCGATATTGGGACACCGAGCCTCTTCGCACACCGTATGCAAATTGAGCGAGCGCAGACTGTTTTTGATCCTGGCATAGTTCTTGCCGACGGGGATTTCCGTCTTTAGCCACGACGGCAGTCTCGTCCGCTCGCCACTTTTATTCTTCATCTTTTTGTCTTCTTCTTCCTTACCGTCACGCACGACGCCGGCGCCGTCGTCAAAGAAATCTCCCAGCGTCTTGCCATCCTCGGGCAGAGCGCGACGACGACTGCGTGCAGAGGAAGACTCGATCCCATGGCTCTTGTCGTCCTCTGCTTCCGCCAACGGACCAGACGACACTCCCGACAACACGCGCTTGCGCTGCTCACAAAGGAAAGAGAAAAAAGCACGTTTTTCAACCCGTTAACGAAAAACAAAAAGAAAAAAAACGGGGGAGGGAGGAAGAGGACTCTCCACTACTCGTGTCTCACCTGACTAGAAGCAATCCTCATGAGACGTGTCACGCCCACGTTGCCGAGTTTCACTCCGCAATGCATCGCAGCAAGAGACACACGAAACAATCACAAGATCAAGAATAACAACGAGAGGACGCAGGTTGTCCGAGAAAAATACGGAAGCCTGTTTGCAAGACCAAAAAACAAACAAGAAAAAAGGAAGAGAAAAATCACAGTATCACACACAGCGCATGTAAAAATCAACATTGCAGTTGATTTCAGTGACAGGCAAAAACCCTCATTTCTTTCATCATCACCATCGGTAGCGGATGGAGCCACCGCCACCGCCAACGACAACAAACAAACAAACGACAGGAATAATGACGCTGAACACACGATTGAAATCACCTTCCCTTCCTGTGCGTCTTTTTGCGTGTTTTCTTTTAAAGCTTACAACAACGCGAGGGATTTTTTGTCTCTCCTCTTTTCTCTTCTCTCTCTCTCTCTCTCTCTCTCTCTTAGAGATTGCACGTTTCAAAGGGGACTTGGGGAAGAGACGATAAAATAAATAATCATAACAACCGGCCCGTTTCGTGACGGACGGCATCACAAGCCCCTGAAACAGGCTTTCACTCTCACTTTCTCGTTCGCTTTGGCGGCAGCACTCGTCGTCCGCACTTGGCCACGACTGCAGGCAGACGCTGTTTGCAGCAGGAACAAGGACGCATTTTCATCCTCGTCCACGTCGTGTTCCCCGTCGCCATTCCTCGTCGCCCGCTGCTCAAGTTGCTGGCACGACACGACGGGTTTCGCGTAGTTGTGTTCCTTCAACACTTGCTTGCTGCGGGGACATGGGGTGAAGGGTGAGGCAAAATCAATCAACCCGGACTCTCATACCCAGAGACGACGCGGTTGTCGGTGAAGGCCCATTTACGCCGCACTCCTCCCCCTCCCCCTCCGCCGCCGTCATCCTTGTTGCTGTTGTTGTTGGTGTTGCCGCAGCAGTAACGCGCTTTGAGATCCAGCGAGTCGGACGTGAGGACCGTGAGGAGACCGCCGTCCGTGTCCCTCCGGAAAATGGCGTCGTCGGGAATGGGAATGCACTCGCCCACCTCCATGAACACAACTCTCGCTCCTCCGGGCACCATTTCCAACAAACCAACACAATGGATACAAAATTCTATACAACCTGAAAAGGGTTGAAAAAGAAAATGAATCGACTGGTAAAGAGCAATCTACACAAATTTCGAGTGGGCGGCAGCGCCATTAAGGGATTCCAGAAGTTCTGGACTGATCTACAAATGGTTCAAATCGTCCTTCAGAGGGCCTCTGGGAAGGATAAACAGGAAAGAACAGCATGAACAGCACGGGCTTGAAACCGAGACATCGCACATTTTAATATAGCCAGAAATGTATTGCAATTGCGAAACTTTGTGTGTGCATTGTACACTTAATAAGACCTCAACCCAATTCGAGTAGGCCAAACATTCGCTCAGAAATCGCTAGAATCCATCGATGGAATGAATACAAGTCAGTCCCGAGTCACTCAAGCAAAGGGTCAAGTGTGTCGTTCAGTTGTCCACATGTCCTCCTTTACGTCCGCGGAAACAAGTTTTCCTTCAACGACTTCACCTAAGTACGAAAACGATTCGGATCAAAAGCATTTTTGCAGAGCAGTTGAGCAAACCTTTTTTTTTTTTTTTTTCAATGCCGTTGATCTTGTGGTGGTCAAAAATTGGCGTGCGGTCCTTGGGCCTTCTTCGAAATGGCCCGTGTCCCATCAACATCATCACAACGGTCGTTCTCGGTGCTGCTTGTCGTTCACTCAATCTTTATCTTCCATCTTCTTCGAATCCAAAGTAAAACCGTCACTTTCAAAAATGCATTTCGGAAAAGAGCTGCGACAGTCCGTCGTATCCTGAAGAGAGTCGGCGACGCCTTCTCGTCACCCTCCAAAACGAATCTCGCTCTGTGAATGCACAAACGCACATCCAGCACATCAACGGTACGCACCAAACACAGGGAGAAACCCCAGTTGAGGAGGAAATGGAATCCGTCGTCAAGGACTGGAAATGTAAGAGACTGAAGACGTTCACTGTACCTGTTTCTTCCGACAGCGACGGCGAGGAGCAGGTGGACAATGCTGATGATGGTTCAGCACGAGAAACAACTCGCGAGACACCGAGTCTAGCACAGAGCAGCGCATAGTTGGCCAGTAGTTGAGCAACGTGTATTTGGAACAAGATGAGGTGCATGCAGAGCAAGACTTGGGCAGAGACGAGGAGACACACAATCATGACAAATGCCTCGCAATGACGACAAACAGCCGTCAGTGGAGCATGTGTCGGTGGCAGCTGATCTCTTCCTTCCCGACGCCTACACACACACTCTGAAATCAATGCTACAGGTTGTTGCGGCGGCAGCAGCGGTGGTGGAGGTGGTGGCGTCGGCAACTGGTGACTCCACATCCGGTCCTCTGAAATACATCCACAAAAGAAGAAAACATGAACAATATGACTTCCGAGATCCGTTCCTTTCCAATAAATGGAACAGGCAGAGACACAACAATGTGAATGTAGCAGTAAAAAAAAAAAAAAAAGGGGGGGGGGGGGGGTGTAAAAAAAAAAAAAAAGGGGGGGGGGGGTTTCAAGCACCTGCAAACTGTTCATCCCAATTTTCTCCTCCTCTAAACTCTCTTTCAAATTGGGAATTCCCACGTCGTTGGTCCGCCATTGCCAATGTTGCAGATAATGAAAATGAGCCAGTGTCGCTCACTGACAATGACCGGTGATCAAGCCCTGTCTCACCACATAGACGCCCATGAACTATGCATCTCTGCGTTTCCTTCTCAACTGCAAGCAAACAAGAAGAAAGAAAGAAAAAGTGTCATCTTGAGTGGCTGTAATAAAAAACAACCCTTTGATTACTGCCAAGAAAATCTACTTCTAGAGATTTTCCACCCTTCTCAAGCAACAATATCAAAGATCAAGATTTAGAATGTTTTCTGCCTTGACTTCCTGAATTTCAGGGAATTCCTGCGAGGAGTTGTTGTATATATAACTCTGTTACTGCACCCTACCTACTTCTCTTCACTCTGGAAATACTGACCCATATGTAGATACCAGGATCCCCCATCCTCAGAACCCATCTGAACCTTGCAGGAGCAAGAGGTCATGCCAGAACACCCCTTGCAGAGGATATTCAGGCCTCTTAGACTGATGTACAAATGTGTACCAACAGGCCAGATTACCTTTTTTGACAATTCTTAGATACCAGTGTTCCATTACATTTGTACTTGCAGAAACTTAAAAAAAAAAACTAGTATGATGAGTGAATCATTCTTGGAAAACCACCAAATTAGTGAGGATGAATCATCCCTTGCCAAATTGCCTATACCTGAAGGCAAGCAAAAAAATGTACATACTAATATACAGTACAGTTTATCTATTAGTTACAGATGCTATAGACAAACTTATCCAGGGCAAACCATAAGCAAAGCCCTTGGAAACAGTGCAGACCACCCATGAAGAACATAAGGAGGAAGTGCCTGCTGCAGAAATACACAACAGAAATGGTGTGCTAGCCAGGTTTTTACCAGCACTAGCACTGCAAGACAGAGAACCTATATGCATCCTTGGGGACACTGCTAAAAAAGTGATTGAAAAAATTTATAAAAACGCAATGTCCCAAAGTACTTGGAAAGAGATTGTTACCAAATTTTCTAAGATCCTCCCACCAGTCAGTAACACAGTGGTTGGAAAAGTGCCAAGGGTCAATCATCCTCCTTGGAATACATTAACAAAACCAGCAAGAGTAACAGATATTATGTTGCAAAAAATTCAATCCATCTTTATGTGCATCAACAATGGATTTGGATTGATAAAAGTGTGCATCAATGAGGGTTTAAACAAAACCCTTTGTGACACTATGAGAAATACTCTCAAAGCACTTGCAAACACATATATGATGTTGCAAGAGGAATGCAAGAAAAATGCAAGGAATCACACAAACAAAAATGTGCAGGCAGCATTTCAAAATAATTGCATCCCCACACAATTGTTTGGCAATAGTTGGGTGAATCTCTCGGATGGTGAATTAGTGAAAGAGATTGAGCAAAACCAAGCACTTTGGCCGCAATTCCAGAAAACACAAAACTGGAGAGGAAAATCTCCTTGTGTTAGAGGAGGGCATCAGCCATTTTGACCTCAACCATACCAAAAACCACAAGGACAACTTTGTTTCCAGCGTTTTTTGGGGAAGGCCAACCCAACAAATTCTGCTGCCAGAATGACAAGCAACCCCAGAACAATTACAGGGGCAGAACAAATTGGCGTACCAGGAGAAATTGAAGGTCAGTAAAATTCTGGATCAATTGAACTCTAAGGGCTTACCAACAAACAAATTCATGGTAGTCATAATCAAATGACTCAAAAAAAGACTCAAAACACACATATGTGCAAAAAACATTGTAGAATAGGATTGGCCAAAAAAAAAGTGACAGGAGAAGACTGTTACTGTACCTATTTGAAAAAAGGCGGGACACGCAGGGTCTGAGTGTCTGGGACACGTCCAGCCACTCATACAGTCTGTGTGTGCCAGCAAAAACCTGAGAATGGCCTGTCTCAACCCGAAATCGTCATTCAGATTGGCACCCTGTCGACTTGTCACAAAGTTGTGCACTACCTCCGTCATGGCTGGAAACGTTGTCCGGTGCAATCCCTTGTCAATGATGTAACGCAGTCGATGACTGAATCCTGTTGGCGTTTTTCTGCTGGGCAACACGCCCCAGTCAACAGCCTCTCGCCAGAACTGGACTGACGCATTGTGTCTCCGCTGAGACCGACTCAGCCGGAAACACAAGAGCTGAAGGTCCTCATCAACACTGTACCTCACAGGCATGGGTAACCAAAACACTCTTTCTACTTCTGCCAGCCACACTCACTGTTGATCACTGCCACAATTCTAGCACTTTAGCACTGAAAAACAACAACAACCACCACAAAAAACAAAGCAAATACGATGCCATGTCAATTCTGCACAAATCAACATCAACTCCACATTTGCTCATTTGTTTTTCTTTTTGCTTTTTTTTTCCTCTTCCTTCCCCAGTTTCCCAAAATGCTTCCCCCTTCTCTTCTTCTTCTTCTTCTCCTCCTCCTCTTCTGCAAGTCCACGCACACAGACACACACACACACACACACACAAATTTCATACAAACGTACGCACACGGATCCTTTTTGAACTCAAGAAAGACGCTAGTTGCTCCGTAAATCCTTGGCAGAATAGGCAAGAACATGACCATCAAGATTAACAAGAGGAAAGAAAGAAAACCACGGAACGCACATTTGGTGATAATTAATCGTAAGGTCACGCAGTTGACTAAACCCACGGCAAACATAGTTGTTGTGCCAATGATCCTGCCCCGTTTAAGCAATCAAACGAGGAAACAAACACACACACGCGCGTAGATACGGGGTGGCCTCGCAACTCGAAAAGCCTCCAGCAGCGGTGACACCAAAGTCACGCCATCAAAGACAACAAGATCATCATCATCATCATCATCATCATCATCACAAGCCTTCTCTTCGTTGGCGAGACACACCCTGCACACTCGCACCACCTCGGACAAACGTCCGCATTGACTTAGTTTTCTTGTCTTTCCTCGCTCGCCTTTACAAAGGGGGCAAAGCATCATCGCCACCAGGTAAAGTGTTGCTCTTTTTCTTTCCTTTCTTTATCTTTCCCTCCACTGCCATTCTCTCTCTCTGTCTCTCAATCATCTCCTGCACACGCACACAAGAGAAGAGAAGAACCCCTGTCCGAGCCGAGCCACAAAAACCCAAAAAAAAATATATACTTTGCAATCCGTGGGAGAGGACCAACAAGACGGAAACAAAAATCAACCCTCTCCCCTTCATCCCTCCTTCTCTCGCTCAGTCCAGCACCAAACAAGACACAAAGGAGACCAAAACAAAACAATAAATTGCGCAAAAGCATAAAGTTCCTGTCAAAAAGTGCAAACGACACCTACGCATTTTTTTTTCCTCCTTCAAATTCACTAAAAAAAATCGTGATATCAATGTCTCCAACATAAATCCATCGCGTCATATCACAGGTGCCTCTTTTTTTCCCTCTCCCTTCTCAAAAATTCCTTGCCTTCCTTCATTCAGTCGATTCTATTCCATTTTTCTCCTTCCTTTATTTATTTGTTTGTTTGTTTGTTTGTTTCTGCCTTTTCGCAGAGACAAAATAACAGACAATACGCTGTCACAAAAGATCTCACCTGGCCCAACGAGGAAATGAAGAAGAAAAGAAAAAGCCCAAGTAAGCGGCACAAAAGACAGACGGATAAACAAGAGTGCAGGGCCAACATGGAGGAATCTCGCGGCGATTAATCCGTCAGCGAACGTGACTTGAACTGCCATGGCCTCAATCGAGGTCTTGACACAGACAGGCAGACAGACAGATCCCAATTATTTGACTTGACATTATTTGACTCTGCAGGAAAATCAAAGAATAAACAAAACAAAACCGTTTTCCGCACTACAGTAGCCAGTTGATAATATCATTTGTGATGAGCAGCAAGGCGACAGCAAATGATGTCGATTAAAGCTCGTCATTGGGACGAGGCTTCTCTTCCTTCAATAGTATTGCTTGTTGTTGTTGCTGCTGCTGATGATGATGAGGGGGATTGTTGTTGTTCATGGCCAGAGTCTCGCTGACCTTGGCAATATAGGAGGAGAGAGTCCTCAGCGTTTCTATCGAGCGGTCCAGCAGCTCCTCGGCGTCCTCTGCCTCGGCCGGTGCCTTCAGGTCTTCCCGCAGGCGTCGCAGCGTGTCCACGGCGTGCGCCAAACGGGCAGACTCCTCATCCTCGTCAGAAATGGCCTGCTGGATGGCGGCGCTGTTCTGGAAGGCCCGCACGAGGATCGACGTCACCTTCTCTTCCAGGCCCTGCAGCGGCGACTGCATGCCGTCCTTCTTGCCGTCTCCGATCGAGTCAGCAGTCTGCACACCACTGCTACCACCACCACCACCACCACCACCAATGCCAACGTCTTCCTCCTGCCCCAAATTCATCCTCAATTCCTCCTCGCGTTGTTGCTGCTGCTGCTGCTGCTGCTCTGCCTGATTTGCAGGCAGGCCGTCCATGAACTTGGCAAACAGAGAGTCGTACCTGCATGCAACAACAACAACAACAACAACAACAACATTCACTCGCAACAAGTGATAATACTGTCTTCCCTCAAGTTACAGTACAATTAACAAACTGACACGAACCCTTGAGCCGTTTCTCGAACATACAGACTCCCACTGTCGAGAAACTTGACCGTCGTCACATCTTTGCCAACATCACTTCGGACGTGCGCTTTCGCCTTTGTTTTCAGCCACTGCAGACAAGAAATAAATTGATAAAAGAATGAAATAACCCAACAAGCGTTTAAAAATGTCAAATCAAGTCATATCAAAATACTGTAAATACCTGTTCCTTCTCCTTCATCTGTTCGAACTCGTGAATAAACATTTTCATCTTTTCCAGGGAGGGATTCATCTTGACAACGGGGTCGTCTGCGCCGGAATCCTCCTGGCCGCCCCTGCTGCTGTCCACCGTCGTCAGGTCCAAGTCTATCCTGCTCACTCGACCGCCTTCTGGGACAGGGGAGAATGGACAAAAATAATGATGATGGACACGTTGCTTCTGGCAAGTACAGTACAGTACTCTACAGTAAATACTGTATACTAGTACGTAGTAGAGAAAAACCCTTCTCACCCTCTGTTGTTGCTGTTGTTGGTGCTGATGATGATGATGATGATGATGATGTCGCCTGCACCGTCTTGAGATGATGCTGCTGCTGCGAGTTGGGGGAAGCAATACTCGACCTACTGTTACTCCCACCCCCACCAGCCAACACCACTTCCAACTCTGGGTCTCGCTCCAACGCATGCAACAAGTCCCGTCCGTCTGCTTCGAAGATAAACACTACCGGGATGCGCACGTCGTCCGTGCCGTCGCCCGACATGGCAAACATGGGCGACTCGCGGGCACTCGTGCCAGCCACGTTGTCAATCACAATGGCACCCACGGCCCCGGCCCGGGCTGCCCGTCTCGCCTTCTCCACAAACATGCAGCCGCCGCGACGGAGGACGGCCACGCGCGAGTCGAGCACGGCGGCGTTGGCCAGGTCCGAGCACCCGTGCGCCGGCTCAGCCAGGGCCAACTTCCCGCCCACCATGTCGTTGCGGCCGAGCACGCGGCCAAACTGAGCTGGGCCAGCAGACACCGAGTGCACCACGACGTCACCCGGGTCGTTGTCGTCGCCGCCTGCCTGGCTCACCCACGACACAGCCTGCGGCGTGTTCTCCTTGCCACTGCTACTGCTGCTGCCACCGCCAGCTGTCCCTGATCCCGAGGCCATACCACCACCACCACCACCGGACGCCCCCACCAACATATCTTGCATAAATTCCACGCCTTCCAAAGCTGCCTCCGCCGTCTCGGCATCCGCTGATGCGTGAAGCAGTTGGACGCGGCCGTCAGGCAGCGCCATGATGGAAATTCCCATTTCCTTCAGCAGTCGCAGGTGCTCCACGTTTGTCGGCTGTTTTCATTCATTCATGTCAAAGAATATTAGGGTATACAGTACATCTTTATATACGTATATCAGGCAATGTCGATGAAATAAAAGTGACACGCAAGGAGGGAGGAAGTCTCACTTCAAACTGGGCTGCAGACAACCGGATCCTCTTGCCACTGGAACTGAGGCCGCCGAGGATGCGCGTCGGACACACGTCCTGCACAAAGTTCCTCAGGCCGCGTCGGATTGATTCGGCAAACCTAGAGCCCACAGAAGACCAAGTGCCCGTAATCAACTGCGCCGTCGGCGGCGTCTCAGGCAGCAGGAAATGAATGTTGGGACACGACCGGTCCGCCTCCACGTCCTCGTCCACAATTTCTTCCGTTCCTTCTCGCATCTACATACAATAATGACAATTGGAAGGTCAACGCCAAATCATCACCAAATAGAAAAAAATACTAATAAAAATAAATTATTCATTTACCGGTACGGCTGTCACGTTGGACAGTCTGGCCAACGACAAGGGCAGCAAGTGCGCTTCCGTAGTGAACACAAACTGGTCCAGATCCAGGATCAAATCCGTCGGCTCCGCAAACAACAAAAACAGGTACTTGAAGGTCTCGGCCAACACAAAGGAATCCATCCTGAGAAAAGACACAGTCATTGACAATGTCAGGAACAAAAAAAAAAAAAAATCAGAGAGGAGATATTGTTCAAACCTATCCTCGTGCTGGCCCGTCCTCACGTCCTTGACGGCTGCAAACCCGCACGGGACCCGGGCGTACTTCTGCAACGACCGCAAGACCGTCTCGCCCACGTCCAGGTAATGCGGGTCGTTGGTGGCCTTGTAGAGCAGGTACGTGGACTCGAGGAACTCGGGTCGCAGGGGATGCTGTCCCCAGTGCACCTGGAAATCCGTCGTGAATGCCTCGGGCAAGAAGTTGTGTCGCTGCATCACCTGATACAGCATCTCGTGCGTCTCAATCGCCGGCTTTATGTCCCCCTTCAGCACCTGTGGTTCAGCAAACCGCTCATTTCATCCCGTCATATCACACACGCACTCGCAAAGACCCAGTTGAAATCAAGTATACCTGAAGTCCGGGCCAAAACGCGAGCAACGCGTCCATAAAATTCCTCGAATTCGTGTGCGGCCTGTGCATGTGGACGTCAACCAACAATGGACCCTGACTCACGTACTTCATGACAGCTTGATAGTGTTTGTTGAATCTGGACGAGACAAATGACCATGTAAAAGAACACAAGACAGACATGAAAACGGAGAGAGGGTCCCTTGCCTGTTGAGCAGCGTGTCGTCGCCCAAAAGGATGTAGGCCTTGAGCAGGTACTCGTAGTAGGAATCTATGCCAGCACCGACGCCCGAGTCGCGACGGACCCAGTCGCCGTTGTGCACATTCAGCACGGTTCCGACGAGGTCAGAGGACCTGTGACGGTAGCCCCAGAGGGCGTCGAGCGCCTTGCGGGCCTTCTCTTCAAACACGGGCTCGCCACTCAGCCGAGACAGGGCTGCCAGCTCGAGAATCATCGTGCCTGCACACGCCGTGCACGTCTCGCGCGACGCCACGAACTCTTCACCTTCGATGCCGAACCGCAGGTTCACCTATAGACGACAACGATGACACCACAATTCACTCCCTTCACTTCACTTCACTTCACTTCCGAAGCCACAAATATGGATTCAGTATTACTCACGCGTCCGTGCGGCAGACCAGTGGTCGTATTGAACGCCGGCAACAGCCGAAGTCCGAGATCCTTCGCCATGGCCAACAATTCGCCGCGATACCACGACAGTCGTCCGTTCCCGACTCGCTCCTTCACCCATTCGGCCAACACATGTCCAGACATCAGCCCACTGCGGAAAAACATACACGCTGCATCAGCATCGAATAAAGTAAGTCTAGAGAAATGATTATGAAACACTCACCCGACCATCCTGATATTTGTCTCAAATACGGAAACGACTATGTCGTGATCAAAGTTGACGCGTTTCACCACGCGTTCCACAGACCGCTCGAATTCATCCACGTCACCCAACACAAGCAAAGTGTCGAGCGTATCGACGAGGGTCAAAGTGAAGCTAAATCATACATATAATACATACAACATTCAACTCATTTTAAATTTCAAAAACAAGTCCAGTACGGGTACGTACTTTCCGAGGGCATCATCCACGTCGCCGCGAGTCGGTTCAGACCCTCGGTATCGTCCTTTGCAACTCAATGGCATCAACTCGTCAGCGGGAAATGCATATTTCTTGAGAGAAAAAAATAACCACAAAATTAAGGTTTGTACACAGGCCTCTTCAATTGAAAAGGAAATGCCGTTCTTACCATGTACGAGTCGTACGCGTGGTAGAACATTTCCTTCGCTTCGTCCCTGAAGTGAGAAAAAAGGCATCCTCATCATCCGTATACTGAAGAAGAGAGGAATGATCGATGAAACATACCTCAGCTGCAGCTTTACTTCGTGACTCATGGATCCTCTTGCCAGGGATCGAAGAAAGAAAAGAACCAAACAAACGGAGAGTCGCATGCCGATAACTTGAAAAGTTGGACTCCGCGGGCAACAAAATAAAAGCAGAACACAAGAAGGAGAAGGGGAGATGAGGAACGTAAAATTTATCCCCTTGTCTTCACGCGGGGATAAATTTCGCAGTTCTTGTCCTGCAACACATACATCCATGAAATTATGTACAAAACTGGGGCAGGGAATTATCGCGCTTGTCCTAAACAAAACGTGAACTCTCCTCCACAATATTTTGAGCTTTAGTTGTGCCCGAATCCCTCGATTGGACTCAGAAATTGGCACACTTCTACTAGTGATACATGTAATGATAAAAAAAGACAATTCGCTCGATCGAATCCCTTTCAGAAAATCACTCATCGACGCAGATCGAAATATTTCACGAGAATGAAAGTTAGAAATCGTGATACAATACGGACCGAACGCTTCTCATTCCACTTTCACTTCCTAACAAAGGCTTCGACGAGTTTCGCTCGGAACGACAACTGGATGCACATGGTCAATGTACAGTACTGTACTGTTCTTCAGTTATTCCACATAGGAAC
Source organism: Notodromas monacha (assembly GCA_905338405.1). Classification (NCBI taxonomy): domain Eukaryota; kingdom Metazoa; phylum Arthropoda; class Ostracoda; order Podocopida; family Cyprididae; genus Notodromas; species Notodromas monacha. The sequence goes on along the minus strand of CAJPEX010000016.1, from coordinate 233,479 downwards.
GTCGGGGTACAGTACTGAACACCTTACTCGACGAACTATTCGTTGTGTTCCTACTACAGTGTTGCACTGTACCCGCGTAAGGCACATGCCAGAAGAGAAAATGAGGTAACTAAAGCGTCACTCGAAGGAGCTCTCAATTTCAGATTGTGCTGGAACCCATATACTGTAATAAAAGTCACATTTCCGGGACTGATTCCATGAGCAGGCATAAGCATTGCACGGTACTGTACTCCAATTAGGGGTCCGTTAGACGTCCTGGCAACCCTTTCTTTTCAGTCATCATCCAACGTGGTTCTCGAACAACGGGTGACAAGTTGAAGCCAGAAAATACAGAAAAACTCGGGGCCAATGAAAAAATATGTATTTTCCATCGATTCCAAAAGTCTTTCGGACACCCATATGCTCACGACTACGGATCACAAATACAACTGAAACGTGAAACACGCCCCATTTGCGAAAGAATGCATGCTTTCGGGAAATGAATACATCATGTCAACCAATCATAAAAAAAAAAAAAACCCCGACGCTCCCAATACGAATACAATACGCGTCTCTCATGGATCGGAAAACCATGAATTGAATTCTTTCCAATAAATAACACTGACACGAACAAAGAAATGAAAACAAACCAAAACATCCGATTAATAATCCAACAACAAAGAAATCCCCCATAATACGGTAAATGGTCAAGAACCATATTCTCTCGCCAATAAGGGAAAAGAAAAAAAAAACCTCTCAATGGTTTGACACAAGTACAGTATACATACACCCGACCCGTATTCACTTGACTAAAGGCCGCACTTCCCTTCAATAAAAAAAAAATATTAATAATAATAATTTGCGTTCAAAAACACGCCGAAATCTTATTCTTGCACGACGATCAAAATCAGTATATTAATTGATAAGAGGTCTCAGATTTGTGCTCAACTTTTAGATTTTCAAACAAGAAACAGAGAAGAAATTCACTTGAGCTTCAAGCATTACAGCGCAAAAAATAAAAATGTATAATCAAGCATTGTTCTGCCCAGATTCATGCCGTCCATGCGATATACAGTGTACTGCACATCACTCTCCAAATTAATTTCAAATTAATGGTTTGCTTCTGTTTCTTGTTTTGGTTTTGGCTGGCAAAGGAATATATACATTAACGAGGGTGCGGCCTGTAGACGCGGAAATACGACAACAAACAAACAGTACAGCATACCATCCACATACACACCATAGTATGAACAGCCTCCTGTTCACAACTGGTTAAAGCTTCCATATGGTTTCCCCCCCCCCCTTTCCGCACCGCTTCACTCGCTTGCCTTCTCCTGTGCATCAACATCGGTCATCCAACGGATTAATAACTCTGCTGACGGGAATATACAACAGAGGAAAAAGCAAAAGTGCAACATGAGGAAAAAACAGTGAATAAAGTAATTTCCCCCTCATTACCACCCCACCCCATAACCGAATGAGAGAGGCATTATCCGAGCCGTGTACTCTACTCTACTGTACTGTACTTCGTACTGCAGCGAGACCCCCCCCCCCCCCCCCCCCCCCCCCCCCCCNAAATGTCACGTGCACCCGTCTTCTCTCCCCCCCCCCCCCCCCCCCCCCCAAAGGGATCCAACAATACTGCACTGCTCTGCACTGTACAGCAGAACCATCACCACCACCACCACCAACAACAACAAGAAGCAAAATAGGACAGAGGAACAGCTTCCTGCACTCCAAATACTGCACCGACTGAGGGGTTTCTTCTCTTCCCCACCCCCTCCCCCTTGTTCGTCTCGAAATCGAAAAAAAAAAGAATGAATAAATGATAAATACAGTATTCCCCTTTTCAGAGGAGAGAATGTTCCCAATCAGCAGTTTCCTAACGTACACACACACACACACACACAGAACAGTGCAGTATATACATGACTGTACTGTACTGCACTGCACCCTGCCTTATTGAGGCTCACTCCGCAACTGGACTGGCCGCAGCAATAACAAACAAACCATAGCTCGGGGATCACCGATAAAATAAAATAAAAATACAACACTTCCGTATCATCGTCGTCCCACGTCAAAGCAGTCGATAAATTAATAAAAATTAAATAAAATACCACTAGCGTACGAATCCTTGAAACAAGTGTATCACATGCCCCTCTGTAAGGTAGGTCGGTCGGTCTGTCTGTCTATCTATCCATCCACTATACTGTACTGTACAGCTATAATGCATCCAATTGTAACTTCAAGTATTGTACAGTGCAGACAAAACATTAATCCCACAAAAGACTGCAAGAAGTGGTCCAACTTCGGGCAACAGCCAACCACAGTACAGTACAGTACTGTATAAATACAGGACATCGCAGTGCCTTCACTCGAAAATAAATCATTACATGCACTGTAATACAGAATACATCCAGTAATGTACTGTATATGTAGAACACAAAACTCTTTTCACAATCAATTTCAAGTTCGAATTCGGGCTTTTTCTTCGTTTCCCCCATACATTACTGTACACTGTATTCCGTGTATCACCGTCATTAGTGTTCTCTGAAAACAAAAAACAAAACAAAACCTGATCTACTGGAAACATACGCTTCCCTTTCAGCAAAGTAGCATCAGTCTCTGCATCATCAAATCACTCGCTCAAAAAAAAATACAGTATTACAATATGCGTAACACAGCATCAAGCAGATGCGGGGAAGCTCATTCGAGCATTCCTACTGCGCGTCATTTCACAGAAGCAGGAGCGGAATGCAGCCCAGGGATTGACAGAGAGAAAGAAAGAATAAGTGAGAAATGCAACAGCAGAGATTGATTGCGCGCTACGAGTAGACGTTCGACAACTCGGGTTCCCTTTCAACTTTTTCCCTTCTTTTCCAGCTCTCTCTCTCTCTTGACTGACTTTCTCCTCTACAATCCCAAAAGAGCAACAGAGAGGATATGGAGGGAAAAGGCCTACAAAAGAAACAAACAAAGAAAGCAAAACAAAACAAAAAAAAAAGGGAAGAAAAAGGAAGAAGAAGGAGAAGATGGGCAAGACCTTTAGAGTATCTTCTTCGCCATCACGACTAAACAGTACTCTGTACCAGCTACACGTACGTACGTGTACTGTCCTATACATATACATATACATATACATATACAGTACAGCACAAAGCCACGACGCGAGACAACAACTAGACAAAAGAAGACCCACAAGGACGCTCGGTCTATTCGTTGCTCAAAGCCGCGTGATTAGCATCCGCCGCGGAACTCACGTCTTCGTCCCAGCCCTCCAGCTCGCCGGCCGTCGAGTAGTGGTGTCTCCGCAGGGCAGCCAGCCTCTCTCGCTCCTTCCCCAACTCCTTCTCCAGACTCAGGACCCGCACTTGACTGTCCATTTCCTGTCGCTTCGTCTGGTGCAGACTCAAGCGACTCACGTCCAACACATCTATGCGTCCATCAAATCAAATTTGGTCAGCAAGACGAAAACGAAACAAAAATCAAGAAAAATAAAATGAGAAAACCTTTGTCTTCAATGAGCTCGATGCAGCTCGTCGCCGTGGCCACGACAGTGCCCGTGGCCTGTGACACCCGCTTGGACGCCGCCGACAACTCAGCCAGGTTGGCCGACATCGGGGCCGCCTTGACACGCGACGCAACAACCAGCTGGACAGTGGAGGCGGCAATCTCCTGCGACGCCACAATCACCTCTTCCAGCTTGGCCTGGCCCGACACCACCTTGTCCGCAGCATCCCTGTACAGGAAACGAAACCAAAGCAACCGGTCATTCATCTGCATTACAACTCGACTACAGTACTGCACTGTATTTCGATGGACCTACACAAGATACTTGGCTCCGTTGCCGACCATCTTGGCAGCCGACAAGAGGCCCTCGGTCCACCGGTGATTCCTCTTGTAGAACTCGGCTGCCGACACAGTGCCCTGCGGAATTTTCACTTTTTTTAAAAACATGGATTCTTTAAAAAAAAAAAAAAAGACAGAATGAATGGATAACAGCAAAAGATGTAATCGTTAACCTTGCCCTGAGAAACAATCTCTGCTTGAAGAACCCGCGCCTTCACCACCAGATTTCGGATGGCTGCCATGAGGTCGGTGCACGAGTCCAAGATCTTGCCGTTCACTTCCAACCGCAGGCCGGTGTCGGCGACTCGGGACTGGGCCAGCATGGCGGCAATTCTCGCAGCTGCGTCCTCAATCAGTCTATACGATTGATTGGCAAATAATCACACGCGCAAAAACAATGCCAAAAAAAAGCCCATCGACCCCACCAAAAATAGATGCTGTAAAATAGACAAGGGACTACGCACTTGTCCATGTTCTTGAGTTCCTCGTCCACGTCTGCCGCCGGCTTATTGTCCGCTCCACGCAGGCACTGGGCCAGGTCCTGGCCCAACTCGCGTACCTTTTCCACTTGTCGCCGAGTGGGATCCACGGCCCCAACCCCAGCCTGGATGGCTTCCAGCAACCGCAACATTTCCTCCGCACTTTCCACACTCGCCATTCCCATTCCTGCCCAAAAATAAAGCGTTGAAGAATAAATGAATAAGTCGAGTCAATACTTGTACAATTGTACTGCTACTCACGGTCTCCCTTGTCAATGTCTGGCGAGCAGTTGGACGCGGCTTTCCCCTGGATGGCGAGACCAGCAACGTGTCTCGTCACGTGCCACAGGGCACCGACGACGTCGTCCGTCTGCCCGCTTGTCCCACTGCTGCCCAGCTTCTGCTCCACCAGCGTCAAGGCACTGAGACACGGCTCAACCAGCGTCAACAAATGCTCTGCAACAAAGCACCGAAATATTGCAAAGCATTCTTCTTCTTCTTCTTCCAATACCAATGCCAATAAAACAAATACTGTACTGTACTACAATGCTAGTATTTACCGGGTTGGCAAGTCAGACTCGTCTGCGACGGGCCAGTGCAAAAGGCAATCACGTCACGCAACTGCTTGGAACACTCTCGAATGCAGGTGGCCAGAAAAGCTGCGGCGGTTTGCTCAGCTGCTGCCTTTTCCGAGGCCAAGGCCACTTCTCGGCTCCGCTCCTGTGCCGCCAGTAGCCCGTCCCGCTCCGCAGTCACCCGCCGCAATTCCGCCTTCAGCTCCTCAATCTGGGCCAGGGCAGCTTCCAACTGGGCCCGCAGTTGCCCGTCTTGCTGCTGCATGCGTTCCGACACTGAGGCTAGCTTCTTGTCCACCTCTGCTTTCTGCAAATTTACGACGCCAACACGGTAAAATGAAAGATTCAAAGATGGATGTGATTCTCGATTGAAAAAGAAAAATAAAACCAACAACAACTACAAAAAAAGGGGGGGGGGTTTCTTTCCAGTGCACCCCTTGTACGAGTTTTTTTTTTATCGAATCTATTTCGTAGCAGTGAAACACACTCACCGCTCGCAACAACTCAACGTGCTCATCCCGCCGTTTCGTGTACACCTCTCTCAACTTGACAAACTTGTTCTCTTGTTCTCTCAACGCTCCTGAAATGACATGACAACTATACAGTATAGTTTACGTGTACGGGTCATGATGCAAAGCATCATGAGAATGCACATCTCTCTCACTTTCCGTCAACTGCAATTTCTCCACACTCGAGTCGGTTCGATCTTGGGTCAACTTGGACAGCAAGTCCCGGTTCGTTTCCGTGAGTGCGCGGACTTCAACCTCCTGCAAACGATCAATAAATCAATCAGGCACGTTAGCCATCAATCAAAGACACACGACACAGCACAGCACTTGATTGACACACAGACCTTGTTGGAAAGCTTGTTCTTTAAGCTTGCCGATTCCTCCCTCGAGTCTCTGACATCCCTCTGCAATTCATACGTGGTCTGAGACAGTTGGGATTTTGCATCTGACAACTGCGCCTCCAAAAACTCTATCTGTCTTTCCCTGAAAAAATAAAAATAAAAGAAACAGTGCAAGCGTGAATGTACAAGTTTGGAAATTCGCGATAATAAGAAAAGAAAGATCCCTCACTTCTCTGCAAGAGCCTCAGCAGAAGCCGCTGAACCATTAGTTTGTAAAGATCCAAAAGCACCGTCTGCAAGCAAGTCCAGGCCAGCTGCCTGGCCCAGGGGGGCCATGTCAATCAAAGTGCCTTCTTCCTCCTCCTGTGGCAAGTCTGGCACCTTGACGACAGGCGTCACATAAGTGCGCCTCTCTGCCTCAATCAAAAAGTTCAAGGGTCTCTGCAAAGGACAGACATACAAACTTTGAGTGAAACTAAAAGGTTAGTCCTCACACCCAGCAAAAGATGCCACTCATTTTTTACATGAAAATTATTGAGAATGTCATCACTATCCCATCTAATCTGATCAGATGAGCCATGATATTTTATGAATTTCCTGTATTTACATGTAAAAAATTACGGTTGAAAATATGACAAGTTGGAAAAGAAAATGCAAAAAGTTTCTCCTGAAATGTGTCCCAGTATTGAAAATGTTTTCTTGACTAATTCAATTTTCAACAATTTTTCACATTTCAGAGGATCAAGTGCAGCAATCTCATCACGCACAGCAAAGTACATCAAAAATGGAGGAGGGGCAAAGAATTTGAGAGAAAAATGATGAAAGGGATTCTCTCACTGCAGGCAAGCTCGGGACTTGAATCAGATTTTTGAAATACTGCAGATCTCGAGAATGGTCGTAGAAGGCCTTGAGCTCCTCGAACTGGCGCTTGAATCGGTCCCTGTGACCCGTCAAAGTGTCCGGCGGCAGCCTTGAATGCAGCTTGAACATGATCTTGACGATGTAGTCGTACAAATGCGACGAGTCCTGAATGCACGGGATGAGGGGGGCGAGTCGACACTGGCCCGAAGCCGTCATCGAGTTGGCCCGACTCATGTCCAACGAACCGAACACCATCTTCTGCAGCTTCAGGATTTCCTCCAGGTAATCAAACATCTCCACCGTCAGCTGAAAAAAGTTGTTGACGTCGTCGTGCGCCATCGACTCCAACTGGGCATCTGACACGAACAGGTTCCCCGGGAATGCCTTGTTGCGTTCGTGGAAGTTCAGTTTCACAAGCAGCAAATTCACGTAGGAATTGATCAATTTCCCGTATCCCACATCGATGGACGCCTGTTAATTTTTTTTTCATTGGTCCCAAACAAGGGGGAAAAAAGGTCGTTCCTAGCGAAGTCAGTTCAATCGTCACTCAAACGTAAAACCCACCATCGTGAAGCTCATATTCTTCAAGAATTCGCGTCGCTTCACAGAATCCCAAAGCGCTCGAGCATGTCCGTCGCGCAGCAATTTATGCAAGACATGGCACAGCTTCCAAGCCACGATTTGGTTCCCATGAATCGGAATTCTCTGAACGTTCTCCCAGAATAATCCCCCGGATCGCTCTTGATGCGTCCCAATGATGATGACTAGAAAATTTAGTTCAACGCCGGACGACGACGACAAAAAAACGAGAGAACAGATTCGAAACGGAATGTTGGGTATCAAGCACGTAGGTTCAGTCAATAGTAATCACAATAAATTTCGAATCACGCCTTACTTCGAACATGTTTCAGCTTCGTCGGTCCTTCTTGCGCAGAAAGAGCCTTCGTGATTGCATTCCATTGCGTGCGAAGAAACTGCTCCCTTTCGTGCTCAAGCGTTGGACCCCGACCACGACTGATGACACTGCGTGCAAGGTTTGCCATTCTCGATTTTACATTAGTTCATTGCGTCACAATGCACTACGCGAGGCGAGATCATAATCACCTGGAATTGAAATACAGTATCCATCGGCCACTGATTCGAGTGGAGAGGTGAGGAAAGGGGAATTACACAGGCTTGACCACAGGTAAACTTTGTGGGAACACATCAGCCGCGACACGACGTTATAGTACAACTTCCACTCAACGCCACTCCATTCAGGGCAACCTCTTCCACACCACCCCTAAGAGCACCAGTCTCTCATTGAGCGACTTCAACTGCAATAGTTTGGTAGCATTAATGTATACATTACTGAAACTTCTAGGGACAAGTAACAGTGCACATATAGAAGCAATTCTTTAAGATGAATAAAATATATTATCTAGAGAAACTCTGATGGAAAAATAACAGTTTAAATAAAAAGAAAACTTTATCAAAATAAATAAATAAATTTGAATATCCAAATAACATAACGCAAATTATGTGAATAATTTGTTCAATTTTTTTTTCAAAGTCTGAATATCCGATTGGAAGTCTTGATACAAATTACATTTTTGGCCACCACTGAATTCTACTCATAAAATAACGAGAATAAAACATTAGGCGTGCCACAAGTTCTTGTATAGCATAGTATGTTATCTTCCTATTACACCGTTCTATAACATGTAATTCCTATCTGTAAGCATGCGAAGTTAATGAAGTCACTCATTCATAGCGTTGAGCAATGGAGTGGAAGGGAATAGCCCTCTTAAGAGGCAGCGTCATAAAGCGCGGCGTTGAATTGGAAAGTGTACCATAACGTCACCGCGTCACTCAGAGATGCGTTACCTGGAAAGCGATGACCCCAAAATGGGGAACATGCACAAGCGACACCTTTGAGTGAAAAGACCGACTACTTAAAATTGTTACAGTGACATCTGTTGCTTTAGCAGTGCAACACCAATAGGATTACATTACTGTACTACATTAGACTGAACAAGTATCGCATTCCTGCTTGTGTTATTATGTGTTATTAAGTAACAGGTATGAGTACCTGTTACTTTGGAACAGATAAGTTAGGAAGTGCACTTGTTGAACTCGTTCAGCAGGCATCATGGAGGATCCTTGTTTCCTATTGGATGTAATAGATGTCACTAGAAGACACTGAGAAAGATTGTTTTACTTTTTTATTCATAGATGTCGCATCTGCATCAAATATGGCGCTGTCATTTGACGTGTCAACACATGATGCGCGGTACGGATGTCAGCCAAATTGACCCCGCTCTCTGGGGTTGATAGACGGAATTATCCTAAAAAGGCGTGGTTACCTTTCGTCACTGGAAATTCCATTGAACAGTTCTGAATGCTCTAGGCATGCATTTTTCATCACCTGGGCGTAAAAATTCCGTAAAAAAGCGTTTACAAATGCTTATACAATTTGACTTCAGCCATAAATGCAGCTGGGGTCATTATCAGGCAGGTTTACATATTGACCATGAGCTCCGGCGAGAAGTCCATCCACCATTGTGTATATAATGCATTTTCCACCTTGGTTATTCAAACAGTCTCATGTTATATTTATGAGGGATGATGAAATCACGGTTTGACAACGTTAAAACCCCTGCAAGTTACCAAACGCTTGTTGTTTGGGTTTGTCAGCATCCATCAGACTCCACCTCTTTCGGGATATAGGCTCCGCCTTTTTTGATAATTTTCAATCCCCTTCTTCTGTGGAAAGGGATGAATAAAATGTGTCCTACACTCCTGCTTGCAACAGGTAACCGTTTTTCGGATTACATTTTTCTACTATGTGAATTGGTGAATCAAAACTCATCTCTGCCACCAAATATTTAATGAGGTGAGAGAAAACAGTTCATTCCTGGAGACGTGAGGACGCTGTTGGCACACATCATGCGGAAAATGAAAAAAATATTTATGTTGGTTTTCTGAATCCACTGCGCTGCCTGCCCAGAGTAAATGGTTTCTTCTAAAAAATATTTACTGCTGAGTAAATGGTATAGTCTATTTAATCTGATTCAGCCAATGCAGTCTACGCATATGTACTGTTTTATGCAGCTTGACCATTTTAAAAAGATAGTTTCCTCCATATTAATCAAAATTTTAGGGTTTTAGAGGGACTCACAATTTACTTTATTCTCAGTACAGTTCTACAATGGCCTTGAGGCAAGTTCATATTACTGTTCTGAGCATCTGCTCATAAAAATCACTTTAGCATGGTCCCATAAACAGTACAATAGTGCATTTTGTTCAGGTGACCAGTGTTGTGTACATAGAGCTATTATATACAGTACAGTACAGTACACGCGAATATATAATGAAAAATCCCTGAATGTACAGTAGGGTACAGTACAGTACTCTCGGTCATGTATGAACAAAGAGGAAGCAAGACATATTGTAATAGTACACTAATTGGAATTCTCGGAAGTTCCCTGGTCTCACTTTCTCGTTAAAAATCAGCCATTAGAGTCTCAAAATCATAAGTATTGATAACAACAAGCACAGTACTGCATGCAAAATTGATAAAATACTATACTCTTGGAATTTTATCGATTAAAATGTTTAATTAATTTTTACAGCATTAAATAGGCTTTGAAGCAGCTTACAGCTCTTTGCATCGATGCTTGGTCTGTAACAGTTTTTCGAGGATGCAGACTCCGCGCGAATGGTCTTGCGTCGAGCGGTGTAGACATCTAGTGCCGCGGATGGAACGTGTGCCACACCGCCAAGTGGTCAATCATTTTTTGATGGAGAGATTTTAATGTTCGTTATTCGGCTGGGCTGCGTTTCTTGTTTTGTGTGATTGAACGATACATTGTGTTTATCGAGTGCGTTGTCATGCATGTTAATCATGAAGGTGTGTTGTTGAGAAACGCTATCATTCTGTTTAGACGAAATTGATGGTGTGCTGTGAACGCGCAGAGGTCGAAGGACTCTGGTAGTGCCGTAATAACAGGAGTCGTCCGGTTGTTGGAGGACGCGTGATCTCAGCGTTGTGAAGCTCGTTTCCGCCATGTCCACAACACAGAATGCAAACGCGTCGACATCCCGGTCTTCTGCAAACGCCGGTTCGCAGCAGAATTCGCCATCATCTGTGAAGCCCGAGAAAAGCGCCGGGATCAAGGCCTCTACGAAAACACTGTCTACGTCTGCGAAACGGATCCAGAAAGAATTGGCTGAGATCACGCTGGATCCGCCGCCGAACTGCTCTGCCGGTCCCAAGGGCGACAATTTGTATGAGTGGGTCTCCACGATTCTTGGTCCCCCGGGATCAGTTTATGAAGGCGGTGTGTTCTTCCTGGACATTCATTTCCCTCATGATTACCCGTTCAAGCCGCCGAAGGTGACGTTTCGAACTAGGATTTACCACTGCAACATCAATTCCCACGGGGTCATCTGCCTCGACATCCTCAAGGACAATTGGTCGCCAGCCTTGACCATTTCGAAGGTGATTGATGGAGCCCGTTGCCAGACCTATTCGCTTCTTGCGTTGTGAATGTTTCACTAATGGATTGATTGTCGTTGCAGGTGTTGCTATCTATCTGCTCACTGTTGACGGACTGCAACCCGTCCGATCCCCTGGTTGGCTCGATCGCGACGCAGTACTTGCAGAACCGCGACGAGCACGACAAGATGGCTCGGACTTGGACAAAACGCTATGCCACCTAAAAGAGTGGGGGAGATCCATCGTGTGTGTCGCGTAAATGGTTTTTTTTTTTCCTGTTCGTTCGTTCGCTCCTCTTTTGTTTTTAATGGATTTCCGCGGGATTCGCGAGGGAGTTTCTCAGGTGTAAGTGGCAGCTCTTCCTGTGCGTCCCGCTTCCAGATCTGCCGAACTTGGGCATTTCAATTTTTATGCTGCATCGTAGTCTACGGTCACTTCCGGGCGATGGGATTTATTTGTGATATCTCCCCTTTTTCCGTGTATTGTGTACATTTTTTTTTCAGGGACAAAGAGAAAGGATAAGAGTCGTGGAAGACTATTGCTGATTTTTTTTTAAATATCTTGTTTCCGACGACCTGGTAAATAATTGTACGGAAGTCCTTTGGCAACGCGTTAATTGTAGATGTCCGCAGCCCGAACGATGAATGATGAAAAGATGGCTCTTTGTTTTTCTCCGTCGTCGACGCTCTTGTTAGACGAGACCTACCTCGAAACTCTGCTCTCTCTCCTTAGTTGTGCGTGTGGCGTTTCTTTTCATTGGGGTCTCCCCTTTTATTTTTTGTTTTTGTGCAAGCTGTGTTTGATGACCGGGGAGAAAAAGTGAGAGTGTTTCGCAATGTGTCGCTTGGGTGTGAGAGAATGATTTGGAGAGAAAGAATGCAGCGAGTGTGAGAACTGACTCGTATTGCTCTGGTTTTCAGGCTTTGTGATTGGGCGTTATAGTAGAGTGGTGGAAGCTGCGTCGTCTCATGGGTGACCTGAAGGTGAGTCTTTCAAGTTGATCTGACCTTGTCGACTTCCTTCAATGTACCAACATTTTGGGGGTTGTTGGAAGGTATTCGTGTGATGAGACGCTGATAATAAGTTTGTCGAGGGCACTTCGTTTGTTGTTTTACTGTATTTGCATTTGCAGACCTTTTCGAACCCAGATGTTCCGGGTTACTTGGGGTTCGCCAATTTGCCGAATCAGGTTCATCGCAAGTTCGTCAAGAAGGGATTTGAATTCACCTTGATGATAGTTGGTGAGTCTTTAATTGGTTGATATAATTCCCCCCCCCCCCCCCCCTGGGTGGACTAAACTTGGAATTGGAATTTTTCCAGGAGAGTCCGGGCTTGGGAAAACAACGCTGGTCAACAGCCTTTTCCTGACTGATTTGTACCCGGAACGTGTGATTCCGAATGCGGCTGGTGAGGTTTATTTCATGTCGTTGATTGATTGCCCTTGTCTGCGACGTGAGGACGCTTGTTGCTTGCAGACAAAACCAAGGCGACTGTGAAGATTGAGGCGTCGACGGTGGAGATTGAGGAGCGCGGCGTGAAACTGCGGCTGACTGTCGTGGACACGCCGGGATTCGGGGACAGCATCAACAGCACGGATTGGTGAGAACAGTTGTTGTTTTTCAGTCGGTCAGTCAGTCAGCCAGCCGGCTGTCTTTTCCTTGTTCCTCGTCGTCTACTCAACAATGTCTCGTTGATTCGATGACCCAGTTTCCAGACCATCATCCAGTACATCGACGACCAGTACGAGCGGTATTTGCAGGACGAGAGTGGACTGAATCGGAGGAACATTGTGGACAACCGGGTCCATTGCTGCTTCTACTTTATTTCTCCCTTTGGCCACGGGTAAGAAGGGTTGGTTGGTTGGTTGGGGGTAAAATCACAGAGAAAAGAATCAAATGAGAAATACTGTACGTAATTGCATCCTGATTTTCTCTTCTGCAGGTTGAAGCCGTTGGACATAGACTTTATGAAGCAGTTGCACGCCAAGGTGAACATCGTGCCGGTGATTGCCAAGGCGGACACGCTGACGCGGAAGGAGGTGCTCGCTCTCAAGACGCGCGTGGTGGAGCAGGTGATTGATTGATTTGATTTTAATTTGTTAATGCGCACGTGCGAGCGCTACAGTACTGTATGTGTCTCTGTGTTGGTTGGTTGGTTGACTGACTTTTGGCGGCAGATTCAAGAGCACGGGATCCGAGTGTACACCATTCCCGACTGCGACTCGGACGAGGACGAAGAGTACAAGGAGCAGATCCGGATCCTCAAGGCCTCGGTGCCGTTTGCCGTCTGCGGCTCGAACCAGCAGTTTGACGTCAAGGGCAAGAAGGTGCGCGGGCGGATGTACCCCTGGGGCGTGGTGGAGGTGGAGAACCCGGACCATTGCGACTTTATCAAACTGCGAGCCATGCTGGTGATGCACATGCAGGACCTGCAGGAAGTGACGCAGGACCTGCACTATGAGAACTACAGGTCGGAGCGACTGGCGACCAAGAACAACACCAACACGGCGACATCGACGACGACGACGACGACGATGATGATGATGGCGGCGGCGAGCAATGGCATGAAGCATCACGGACTGTCGTCTGGGGATGGAGTGTCTCGAAGGATGGGGTGAGTTGCATCGTCCAGGAATCAGTCGATTCTTGACGATTGAATTGGATTGTTTTACGACTGACGTGGATTTTGCAGAGGAGGAGGCGGCGGCGACGACGTGGATGGGCTGTTGTCAGACAAGGACCGGCTGTTGAAGGAGAAGGAGGAGAAGCTGAGAGAGATGGAGGCCATGTTGTCCATGATGAAGCAGCAGATGAACTCGCAGGCCTGACTTCTTTCATCTCGTCTCTCACTCACTCACTCTCTATCTCTCTCTCTCTCTCTCGCTATGCTGCTGTTTTCATTCTATAGTCAACTTTTTGCTTCTTACCTTGTTCTTTTCCAGCGAGTCTGGATTTGCAAATAATGATAATGTGCTCTGCTCATGACGTCGGTGAAAGTGAAGTTTTAAAAAGAAACTACGGCATTGTCCAGCTTCAGCTAACGAAAAAGAGAAGTGTGTCTGTGTGGGCGAGAGGCTTCCGTTGGTCGTGTTGGAAATAATCTGTCCAGATGAAGCCTTATTTTTTCAAAGTGCTACTGTATATTTATGAAACGGAGATGAATCTTGACGCGGCTTCCTCTGCCTATTGGTTTTTTTTTGTGTTTTTTTTTTTTTTTTTTTTTCCAGCGATGGACTCGAGAAGGAATTGCTTCTTCAAGTACTATGTTGTAGTGCTGCATTTATTGAGTACATTTCCTCAATTGTTGGCCATGTTGATTGATTGATTGATTGATTCAAGTCTTGCCCTTCTTTCGTCAGGACGTGTGTTGCTTCGTTCTCTTGGTTTATCGGCTGTTCGGTGTGCTTTTGTAGTTGGCAAAACGGATCTCTCTCGCAGTTCGCGTGGTGCCATGGCGTCGGCGGCGGCAGCAGCAGCAGCAGCAGCAGCAGCAGCAACAACAGCAGCAGGAGGAGGAGATGGCAAGGAAGGAGGTGAGAGAGTGACTTGACTTGACTTGCCGACTCATTATTAAATGAGTCATCATCATCTATTGATTGATTGACAGGGGTCATTGGCAGTGGTGGTGGTGACCCTGCTGAGGAGGCTGTGGAGGAGCGTGTCATCAACGAAGAGTACAAGATCTGGAAGAAGAACACGCCGTTCCTCTACGACCTGGTGATGACGCACGCGTTGGAGTGGCCGAGTCTCACTGTGCAATGGCTGCCGGACGTGACGCGGCCCGAGGGCAAGGACTACGCCGTCCACCGCCTCATCCTGGGCACGCACACGTCGGACGAGCAGAACCACCTGCTCATTGCCAGTGTCCAGCTGCCCAACGAGGACACGCAGTTTGACGCGTCTCACTATGACCCGGAGAAGGCAGGCGAGTGATGCAGTTTCTTTCTTTTTTTTTTGTACTGTACTGTACTGTACCATCATGTAACCGTATATATATATATATATATATATTTATCGGACTTCTGATGTTTTGTTGCAGAATTTGGCGGGTTCGGGTCTGTGAGTGGCAAGATTGAGATTGAAATCAAAATCAACCACGAGGGCGAAGTGAACCGGGCCAGGTTCATGCCGCAGAACCCCTGCGTGATTGCGACCAAGACGCCGTCGTGCGAAGTGCTGGTGTTTGACTACACCAAGCACCCGTCGACGCCGGCGCCCGGCGGCGAGTGTCAGCCAGACATTCGGCTGCGGGGTCATCAGAAGGAGGGCTATGGGCTGTCGTGGAACCCGAACCTCAACGGCTACCTCTTGTCGGCGTCGGACGACCACACCATCTGCTTGTGGGACATCAACACGACGCCCAAGGACAACCGCGTGGTGGACGCCAAGAGCATCTTCACGGGCCACACGGCCGTCGTCGAGGACGTGGCCTGGCACCTCCTGCACGAGTCGCTGTTTGGCTCGGTGGCCGACGACCAGAAGCTCATGATTTGGGACACGCGCTCGCACACGACCAACCGACCGTCGCACACGGTGGATGCACACGCGGCGGAAGTCAACTGTCTGTCGTTTAACCCGTACTCGGAGTTTATTTTGGCAACGGGAAGTGCAGACAAGGTGACTCTCACACACACACACACACAAATAGTCTTTCACACAAATATTCTTTTCTTTTTTTCCCCCTTTTCTATGCCATCAATGCATCATTCTCTGTTGACTATTTTTATAATTTTTTTTATTGTTGGATAGACTGTGGCCCTTTGGGACCTGCGCAACTTGAAGCTGAAACTGCACTCGTTCGAGTCGCACAAGGACGAGATCTTCCAGGTGCAGTGGTCGCCGCATAACGAGACGATCCTCGCGTCCTCTGGCACGGACCGCCGACTCCACGTTTGGGATCTCAGCAAGATTGGCGAAGAGCAGTCGTCGGAGGATGCGGAAGACGGGCCACCAGAGTTGTTGGTGAGTGCGTGGTGGTGGTGATGATGATGGTGATGGTGATGGTGATGAGGAGGAAATGTCGAGTTTTGTACTGTACCGTATATTCACTTGTCTCTCAGTTTATTCACGGCGGACACACGGCCAAGATCTCGGACTTTTCGTGGAACCCCAACGAGCCATGGGTCATCTGCTCCGTGTCCGAGGACAACATCATGCAGGTGTGGCAAATGGCGGAGAACATTTACAACGACGAAGAGCCGGACGTGGCCAACGGAGACCTGGAAGCACCAGCGGCATCTTAGTTTTTGTCCCCGGAAGAAAAGGCAAAAAGCGACGACAAGAACAAGAAAGGAGAAGATGAAGAAAAAGAAGCCTGTTTTTATTTTATAAGCTTTTTTGTACGATGCCCAACTCTGCTGCCCGCCCGATCGCCAGTCCCTACCTTTGTGGCGTTTGCACTCGATTCTGAAAATTCTGGGCACTCTTTCTCACTCACTCTCTCTCTCTCTCTCTCTCTCTCTCTCTCTCTCTTCGTTATCGTCCTCTCTCTTTTTTTTTTTTTTTCCATTGGTCTTGTGTACAAAGAAAAAAGAATTCCTGTTATTTCCGCCGGGTTTTTTTCTCAAGTGAAGAAAAGGAAAAGTTGTCCGTGTGTGTGTACGCATTCTTTTCTCTCTTTCGCGATAATGCCACCGCTGAACATTTTGTTAGTTCTGTTGTTGTTTTTTGTTGGTGTAGTGCATATGCGGGTGTGTTGAAAATTGGAACGAGGAGGATGGCGGCCATACTGAAAGGGTGCAAGTTTTACGCGTGCATGCTGCAGGCGAGCACGCGCGGCTTCCTCTCGTCGTCTTCGTCGCCGTCGTCGTGGTGGAAGCACGGCGACCAGGCCTTGAATGTGGCCAGTCCGACGTCGGGCAGCTCTGCCTTGCTGCGCCACCAAAACGTCTTTGGCGCCCTTCCCGCCTTTCATTTCGACTTGAGGTGCGTTTCTTTGCCGCTGGTGCGACAGTTGTTGTTCAACGAGTCGTTTGTTTGTTTGTTTGTTTTATTTATTTATTGTGGGGGGGGGGGGGGGGGGGGGCCGTT